>LQNS02278091.1:35408541-35443411 GCA_001587735.2 Parhyale hawaiensis | reverse complement strand
ATATAGGTTGGTTGCGAGGGACAGAGGACTGCTTGCCCGATAGTGAGCGGAGCAGAGACCAGAATTTACTGGGGTTGCTCTTGGGATCGCAGTCTTGGATAGTTTGTTTCCAGGCCTCTTGGGCTGCACCGCAGATGAGGCGATCCACCTCCTGTTGCATCTGAGGAAGGGAGGGGTCGTGGGGAGACGTGGTGCGAAGGAGATCGCGACGGGAGATGGCGTCTCTGGCGTCCAGAGTGAGTCGGGGGATATATTCCTTGCGATGACCGGCCGGGATGTGGTGCTTAGCAGCTGATAAGAGGGCCCGATTGAGGGCCCTTAGTCCGCCACTACAGGAGGAGGGGAGTGGGAGGGAGGTAATAAGTTCCTCGCACTCGCGAGTGAACTCCTCCCAGTTAGCTTTCCTAAAGTTAACGAAGTTGCGTCTGGGACCGGAGGGGGCCGAGTCACTGGACCCGGCTGTGATCAAGATGGGTAGATGGTGGTGAAGGACCAAGAGTAATCAAGTGCGAGATGAGCTGAGATGACGGTCAGGTCCGCAGAGGAGCCCGGACCGTCCCGAGAGACCCTGGTGGGCGAGTCCAGCTTTTGTTCGAGGGGGTCTGCGGCGTTTCAGTCAGCTGTCGATAACTTTCGGATGGATTATCCTAAGCAGCGTTTCGGGTTCCTTGGTATTGCCTAACGCTTCATTTGTGTTGCACTACAGCTCCGTGGAGGTCCGAGCGTAAAGTTTTCACTGATAATAATCAGATACTAATATACATCACATTTAAACACCAAGTCACCTGTGTTATTATCTATACTAGAGGGCACACGCTGTCAAAATATGACAGCGAATAATTTGTGATGAGCCGTTCTTCATTGATCATACTCATCTTTCGGTATTACAACTGCTAACCTAAAAGCACCTGGAGATGAGCGTTTACGGCTTCAAAACTGCAGAACATCGAAACTTTTCCTTTCTCTGACGTAGAGAAAATTCATTGCAATCAGCGTCGCTCAAAGTTATAGCTTCGATTTGGTATCAAGGATACGGTAGAATGGACTATAGGTCCAATGGTTTTGTTGCTTCGCGAAAGCCGTTTCATCGACCACTTAATCAAGGTCTCAAGAATAACTGAAATAATCTGAATGAAAAAACTAAGAATCATCATGCATGAGAGTGCTAATGGAAGCTTCAGATACACTATCTTCAGTGCAGCTTCTGCAATGCATAAAGTGCATTCAGACATAAAGTCACCCTATACTTTGCCATAGATTCCATATATGGAGAAGGTAAAACTCGTTCAAATCAGACTAAGCCTACGATATCTAAATTGTTTGAGTTTCAACTGTCGCTAAATAAGATACATTTACCATCAACTGCAACCTCGCCAAGTTCTCCCAATTCGTTTTCAGCTCGACCTGTGAAGTTTTCACCGTCTACCGGGCACCAGGGAATGCAGATAACGTAAGCTTGCCATCATCTGCAACGCGGCCTATTTCTACCTATCAGTTTTCAATGGAACTTGAAAGGATGACCAATGCCTCCAATTTGGGCTAATTTCCGTCTGTTTTGTTAAAGCGTGACAGAAAATGGATAAATAAATAAACAGATATATAAATAAACAGATAAATACACATCGGTCTTTATAATAAGGAAATCATAATTCTGCTTGAAGCTCCATCCATCCATCAGTACGTCCGGCGTCTGTACGTTACGCTTTTCAGTATTGGTTTGGAGAAAGGTTTCACTTAAATAAGAAACCGTGATTTCAGTCGCTCTTCTCCGTAATTAAAATACGAGCCAACTTCTCTCCAGCGACACACGCTATTTTAAATTCAAATTTCAGTACTGTTTACTTGGAAATAACTTTCTGTTACTGTATTGATTGAACCACATTCACAATTTTACATTGTTATATCTTCTTATCTGTATAAACCCTTTAGATGTCCCGTCCATTCGTGTGAATCGAGCGCTTTGATCATGAAAAGCGGGGCGGTGCACGTTCTGCTTTTTTTTCTGGGAGGAAGCTCAATAATGTCTTCTTTTCGTTACACCGTCAGATTGCGGCAGTTTCAGCTTGCAGGCAGCTCTGATTTTTGCTGGAACGAAGTTTAACCATAGCTGTCTTCTTTAGCGCTTCTTGAAAAAAATTTCAGTCACTTTCAAAGTAAACACATCGAGACCATTTCACTCGCATCACCGCATCACATCTACCGCTTTTCATTTCTTTCACAACATAGCCTATTATTTATGCTATGCTCGTAGCGTTCGACGATCTTAATAAGGCCAGCCAGATACGTAGGTATTTAAGATACGGTACGCTGCTGGAGAACGGAGCGGGTAGTGTTGGACATATCGGCTCTAAGGTATTCTTTCTAACAAATGTACGATGTCTAATTAAAGAAATACAATGACATCTTGGGAACATAACAGAAGGTTAGGCTGCGTAAGAAACTGGTCGAGTCTGTTGTATATCTATCGCGTCAAGGACAGTAGGAAAAACAGGGGTTACTAATCTATAGCAATGGGTCCTACATGTAGTCGTCAAGAGAAGAAAAAAATCGGACATGTTGACAAGAAAATTATACCGCATAACATGATGATCGTCTAAATTATCTGCAAACAGTGGACACCAGAGCGTAGAAAAGGCATCAGTACTACATAATAATTCACGTGTTTTTATTTATTTATCTATTTATTTATAACTATATTTAAATCTTTCCAGTCACGCTCTATGGGAATAAGATAGGAGGAAATTCAGGTGCCAAGACGGTATCTTGGATACGGAGATCAGACTTGGGCGCTCCAGCTGAAGGACCTGAGCCTGCCTGCCTGACCGTGTCTGGACATGTTCATTGTTGAACGGTGCTACGGGTGATGTCACTTCCCTACGCCTCATAATATATATCCAATTTTTTAGGCAGAATGCTGAAATGTCATTTAAGAAGTCTTCTGAACAGTAACAAGCACAGGAGAGAGCGGGGAATTTCCTGGAATGCTAATTTTCTGCCGTCATTTATGATGACGGCTCGGGCCACTATATATAAATAAAAACACGTGAATTATTACATAGTACGGATTTGACGATGTAGCTTTCTGTTCAAGTATTTCACGGGCACTGGGCAGTAGACAACTACTTCACCTAGCTCACTGTCTTTCTCTGAGAGTGCATATTTCGCTTCAGAAGCCGAAATTTGAGCACTTCAGTGAAGCAGAGAGTTAAGTATGGACGACGGTATTATGGATACGGAGCACTAATATTGCATATAAGCTGACTAGAGGGGCATTCAAGTGTATTGCAATGGTGTAAACGAAGACGTGCTATCAATGGAGAGATAAGGCGCCTATGGGGCACGGTGACAAGAAAGACCTGAAGCAGAAGAGTTAAAGAAGGAAATGAGAGTTGCTAATAAGCGTGAGGGGGAAAATGTGGAAATGGCAAGTCAAAGAAGAGAGCAAACAATCGATTACTGCGTGAATTTTTTCACGCACGGGTAAACTAGTGCATAAATATAGCAGATCAATGCGAGAAGTGCCGTTGTATGCAAGATTTAGATGTGAGAGAGGCTGTGGTCCGCGAGATGAGGGGTATCAAGGTAGACGGGGGTTCGTAAGGCGAATTTTAGATTAGACGGGGTACCTAGGTTAAATTACAAGAACACTACTTCATGTCAAATAAAAGTAGGTGAAAACATAGTTTACCCTAGGTATTTTCACGGGTACCGCTAGTTGTTATTATTATTATTATTATTATTATCATTAAAACTTCACGCTCGAGCTCCCACAGACAGGTTATGCAATGCAAATGAAGCACCTTGCAACACCGGAAAGCCCGAAACACTGCTAAAGGAAATCCACCAAAAAGCCATTAACAGCTGACTTAAACGCCTGCAGGCCAATGCGACCAAAAGCCAATGCCAGCAATAAATTCCAAACCTTAGCCGGCCAGGGCACCAAGCACCGACCGAACTGATTAGTTGGGCATCCAACATTCTCCAATGTGAAAGAGTGCGCGCCAAATCTAACGCAATGCTACCAATTCCATTATTTTATTTACACAGTACAGTGGACGAATCTCAGCATTTACAACATGACCCGAGAAAACTCAGCGTCCTACAGGCCAGGCCGGTTCCAGACACAACACGGGAAAAGGTCAGCCCAATATGTCACTAAATAACAACAATCCTTGAGTACCTATATATTTTTCCAGACAAAATGACTTTCAGAATTTCAGTGGCTTCATTGAGTGGAACGAGGTCGCTGATGCCACCGAGTCTAAATCGCGCACGACGACCGAGCAGTGAAGTAGCGCCTCGGATGAGCCGCTCGGTTTCAGTGCCTACAACACGCCACCCTCGCGCCTCCGAAAATTTTTGATTGGGTAGGAATCATACGAGGAGCAAACGACCAAATTCTATTGACCAGCTGCTTGTTCGTTAATGTGTTTGTATTTTGCATTTGTAAGAAAGATAACCCATGAACGGACTTTAATAATGAAATTTGCAAAAAGTTAGGATTGTTACGAAGTAGGTACAAATGATTGAAGTTTTGTGGTGATCTCTTCGCCCGTATGTGTGCTCGACTGTTTCTCAAAACATAGGCTAACAAAGTTATGGGCGGATCATCAAGAAAAGTACAAGAACTGTCAAGGAATGTTAATAGGCACAAATGACCAATTTAGACTTTTCATTTGCACTGCCTTGTTTGCATGGGGAAGGTATACGGTCTGAGAGTGCTTCTCTAATTATATTCAGTGGTTTAAGTCTCCGATTCCTTAACAGTGGCGTTCTCACGAAGGATAAAGAAAGAAGGGACATAGGGTATGATAGTACGTCGATAGGCACGTGGAATCCATGCACGAGAGGGTCCCGTGCCACACATTATCAACGCGCATCGTAACAGCAACTCGGAGAAGAGAGTTAGAACAAAACAATTCATCATCAGTTGGAATACAGAAATGAAAGGAAGCAGATCGAGGACACGAAAGACAGACGTCCTGAAGGCCTAGCTAATAGCTAAAGTAACCTAAGCAATCCCACCAGTGGTCGCTGCCTCTCTCCGTTAAAATAGCACAGGCGAATCTAACGAACTTAAGCCTATGGCCCATCCTGTGCCTCCTGCGGAGTACATCTCTTCTGATTCTTAAATGTCATAATAATATAATTCCTCCAAATAATGCCCCTTCCACTCAGAAACCAGGGCCCTCTGCCTCTTCAGCCCCCCCCCCCCTTCGGTTACTGATAAAATTCTTGACCAGCCCGAACGGCAGTACTACAGCAATGCCTCATTTCTACGAGCGCCTGGATATAAATAGCTAGGTGAAGTTGAGGGGGCCAGCTGGAGCAGGCAGGCGGGCTGGAGATAGGGGCCAGCTGGGCGAGACAGCCCCAGGAGCAGCTGTCACAGTCCGGCCTTGGAACAAGAGAAGCTGGCGGACAGCGAGACGAGCAGCGGCAGCCCCCCGGGCCATCACAAAATACGCGGCCGGGCCTCCCTCCTCCAGCTCCCCGTAGCCCTACAGCCGCGTTATTAGTACCGGTGATCTGTTCCATTGCTGGCCGCTGCCAACAGGCCAAAACCGACATGCTACGTGTGTAGCAGTTCCATAGCCGCGTTATTAGTACCGGTGATCTGTTCCATTGCTGGCCGCTGCCAACAGGCCAAAACACGACATGCTAAGTGTGTAACAGTTCCATAGCCGCGTTATTAGCACCGGTGATCTGTTCCAATGCTGGCCGCTGCCAACAGGCCAAAACCGACATGCTAAGTGTGTAGCAGTTCCATAGCCGCGTTATTAGCACCGGTGATCTGTTCCAATGCTGGCCGCTGCTAACAGGCCAAAATACGGCATGCTAACAGTCCAAAAGGCAACACAGGGTGTCTACAGATATTGAATTTTCAAATTTTGCTACCTTTCTACTACTTATTACTACCCTCCATAATGAAATTTTATTACCCTTTTTAACCTCCTAATTTTTACTTTCTTTCATTAACACGTGGTGTACAAATAGATCAGCAAAAGAATATTGTTCTTGTGGTTTCTTTACTTTCAAAAGCCAAGACCATTGCCATGGAACTTTCTCAAAGCACCTCATATATACTACATAACATACTGTAACTAGAAAAGGCTAACCGTTAGGCCTACAGTACCGGACGTAGATTACTACATTGGCGGCAGTAGACAAACCAATAAGTCAGGGTGTGCACGGGGGTATTACCAAGACTGGTAAACCGACACAAACTATTGTCAAAAACCTTGGTAAAACCCTAAAATCCCCTGGTAAACCTTCTAGAACTACAGATGGAAGTCAATATGGTCAATTAAAGGCACCGCTGCACTTACCTAATTTAAGCTCACAGTCTTCGTAATGTCAGCCTGTTACCTTAACTGACCTGATTTTCTGATTAGCTACCGGTATAATTAATTCGTGGAATAAATAAAACTCGAAAGATTAGTTCTTTGAAGGCCAAATGTGTTATCTGCTATTCCCAATTCCATCATGTTGACAATTGTAAGTTTTACTGATTTCTGTTAGGAATCCCACTTGAACTTGAAAGTTATACAAGAAAAGGAAAGTCAAAAGCTTGGTAACAGGCTAACAAGACTAAGTAGCTATGTTTTAGCCATGGTAAATGTTATCTAAGTGTTAAGGTGCAAACAACAGGAAGTGATTTCAGGGCCAGATGTAGTACCATGCTAATAATTGTGTGTAGCTATATAATGAACACAAATCAATAAAGAATTAGCTAATCATTGTTAATATTTTACTCTTAAACCTTACGTAAGCATGGCATGGTACAGTGATTACCGTATATGTTCACATTTGCTGCACAACAGTGTCTACGGTATTATTTTTCAGGGTTGGCATTGATTAAATCAAATTTATTTAAGCATTGAATTGATCAATTTTTTATAAAAAATCATGATTTTTTATTTATTTGATTTTCTTTATTTTTTCATGAAATGGAAGTTTTACACTATCAAATGATGAACTCTTTGGAGCATTTATGCAACACAACACGAGTTCTATGTTTCAAGATATCTATACTGAGTTGCCAAAGGGAAAACATATTCTACACTTCCTTTTGTTCTTGAAGAAGAGATGAAGTTGGGACGTTTTTGACACTTACTACGTAGGAAAATCACAAGCACATCGGTGAACATAAAATGAGTATCAATGCACTTTCGTTACTCAAAAGCATATTGAACCATCGTTATTTGCTTACTAGTGGACCCGTGCGTGAAAAATTCACGCAATAACCTATATGATTGCCTCATGCCTCTAGACCGGGGCGGAACCTCCTCTTCTCTCATTTGCTTCTTAATTTTCTTCTTTTCTTCATTGATCCTTTGTCGTGCTGTCATCCTTAAGTCTTGTATATAGACAGGCAGAAGTAACATCTTGAGAAAAACACTTCAACAAACTTAAACAAAATAGCAGCTTATAGACAATGTGTTCGTTCCGTAGCAAAGATACCGTTGATACCGTCTTTCCACCTCAAATATCTGTTTTATTTGAGGTGCTCAAATTTTGACCTATGAAGAGAAAACTACTTCGTCAAAGGAAAACAGTAAGCTAGAAGAAATAATTGTCTACTGCCCGTGAAAACTTATGTTTCGTCGGTTTCGTTGACAATTGCATCAAAGTGGGAAGAATAGCTCATGCAACGAAATCATCTGTGGGAAGAAACTACGAATCAAGGAGCATGAGAGTGCCAACGGAAGCTTCAGAGATCTTCAGTGCTACGATTTCAACTTCGGCAATACAAGAAATGCATTCGGACGTATGGTCGCCCTATACGTTGCCGTAGATTCGATGTAGGGAGAAGCTAATACTCGTACAAATCAGGCTAAGCCTGGGATGTCTTCACTGTTGGAATTTCAGCTGTCCCTGCTTAAGATACGTTTGCCATCTTCTGCAACCCGGCCTATTTTCTGCCTATTACTTTCAATGGAGCTTGAGAGGACAACCAGAGTCTCCAACCTGGTCTAAATTCCGCCTATCCATTTCGTTAAGAGCGTGACACCGAACATATAAATATATATATTTATAAACACACGACGGTCATTCTTAGTATTAGATACTTCACTTTCATCAACTTAGAAAAGGGGGGAAAGATGAACAACCGTGAAAATAAGCTTTCACAAGATTACACGAAAATTTCACTAAAATGAAGTTCTTAAAAAAGAAATTATGACACGGCCAGAGCACATCAATCGTAACTGAATGATCTCTATTCACTTTTCAACAGCACAGAAGGTAGAGAACAAAAAGGAGGTTAGGAATAATATAAAATGCATAGGTACTGTAGTCGCGTATTAACCACAATTTAAGGGTTAGCTACCTGGACGAGACCTGCGACCCCACCGCTCAAAAATACCGTCGCAAGTACAACCCGAGAAGCGGGAGCGATCATTACGACGCGGGTTACAGTCATGCACATAACCCCTCAGAAAATCCAAATGAAGGGAACCAAAATCGTACAAATAAGCAAGGAGTACATAAATAACAGTAACTGAGCAAGTAGATATTGAGGTACCGATACACCGTACCTCAAGGTGTCATCAATTTTCTGCTTTCTTAGAGCAGGTGCATTGTTTCTTTTCCTAGAGACTCGGATGGCATCCTAAGTAGCCAGTCCAAAGAGTTTCTGACGTTCTTGTTCACCTACACACATATAGAGATTAGCCAATTACAATCAAATGTTTACTCACAGACACTTTCAAATGAAAGTCGGAAATGAACTGAGTTTCACGTGCTGTTCAGCCGGTCGCCCTGATGTAGACTTCCCAAGCCCCCACAGCCGTACGTATCACGGACTGGGCTCAAGGGAGCTGAGGCAGCCTACCTATAATTGTATGGTCTGGCGGCAGGACGTACAGGACAAACTTGAAACAGTGCCGGTGCGAGTTCTTGGACTAATATAAGCTTTCCAAGTTTTTAAGTGGATGGTCAGTGCTTTAAGGCTTTTTATTTTTGAAAGTTTCAGTGACCTCAACAAAAGACAATATCAAGACGAACGCTAAATTGAGCGAAAATATGTCTGTCTAATTATTATTATTATTAAAACTTCACTTCACGCTTGAGCTCCGACGGACAGGTAATACAACCCAAATGAAGCTTCTTGCAACACCGGGAAGACCAAAACGCTGCTAACAGAAATCCAGCAAAAAAGCATTAACAACTGACATAGGCTAAACGCCTGAAGGCCTATACGACCAAAAGCCGATGCCGGCAACAAATTCTAAACCCTAGCCGACCAGGGCACGAAGCACCGACAGAACTGATTAGTTCGACATCTGACAGCTTCCAAAGTGAAAGAGTGCGCTCCGCACGCAGCACGAGTCTCTCTCCCAAAAACATTGAGGGCAGGGGGAGAAGAATACAATCCATACATAGCTCGGCTATTCTTCTGCTGCGGGACAGGTTCACCAGATCATTATCAGCGCACAGCCTGCTGGCTGAACTAACAAGTCGGTCCCACAGACGCAAGTGAGTGTCAGCAGCTGGAGCCCAGACCGGTGTGCAATACTCCAACACAGGCAGCAAAAAACCATAAAAACATCTGCGGACAACCTGACTGTCACCAAACACAGAATTCACCTTACGCAGGAGATCAATCTTAGTGGAAGCACGTGATATCAACCTCCTAATATGCGGCTCATAAGAAAGCTTCTCATCAAAGCCAACACTAAATATCTCCAAGGAGCTAGACTCCTGAAGCAAAGGGTCATCAATCTCCAGTTGGGGATGCTGCGGTACAAGTGTCCGAGACAGACTGATAATCTTCGATTTGGTCTTACTGGCATTCAGCTTCATACTCCAGGCCGAACACCATGCACTAATGCGTGACAAATCCCTACTCAGAGACTGAGCGACAGCATCACGCAGGCGAGAAGCAGGTATCACTGCTATCAAAGTGGAATCGTCTGCATAGTCGACCATCGTGTTTTCAAGCGAAAAGAACATGTCAATAGTATAGAGGAGGAACAACAGCGGGCCAAGCACACTGCCCTGAGGGACGCTAGACACCACCCCGACTGAGGCGCTCAAAACGCTGTCAACACACACTCTGCGTTCGCTCAGAAACGAAATCGCGATTGATTGACAAAGCCCTACCACCCACACCAAAGGATTCCAGCAACTATAACAGACCCCTGTGGTTAACCCTGTCAAATGCCGCGCTAAAGTCCAACTGGACAAGACGTGCCCCCGACCTACAATCCGGCACAGACTGTAAATGGTGTGACACCGACAACAGAGCCTCACAACAACCCACGCCAGTTCTGTACGCAAACTGACCAGCAGCAGCAATCCCGTAACCTCAGCAAAACGACCAAGCTTACCAGCGATCAATTTTTCGAACACCTGCGACAAAATGGACGCCAGTGTGATAGGTCGATAGTTGGCAACATAGGACGACACTGAACCCTTGGGAATAGGAGTACCTAATATTTCCCGTACGCCAACAACGAGGAAAATTTCCTTACCGTATCAGGCGCTGGAAGATCACTGCAAGCTTGGAGGAAAGAACATCAGCCAGCTGCTTATAAAACAAAGGAAACACGCCAACCCGATCCACACCTCCATACGGATCAAGGCAGTCAAGCAGCATCTTGACTGTACCAGATCTGAACGCCAAAGAGGTCAAGTCAGGTTCAGGGTGGCATCAACGAGGCAATGCGATAAGACTCTGCTCTGCTTCCCGTCAAAGTGAGCCGACCAAAGCTCCGCCTTTGCCAAGGGATCAGTGATGATACCCCCACCGGGACAAACAATGGGCGGCAACGAAGGTTCAGTTCCGAACACTGAACTCTTTAGCTCAATCCACCAACGATGTGCATGGTCAATACTCAGCAGAGACTCCCTGGCACGCCGCCTCAGACAATGCTGTGCCTCTCATACACACGCTTAGCCTCGGCCCTACGATCAACATAGGTCTGCCACAACGTGCGGTCACGCGAACGCCGCCAAGTCCGATAAGCCGCTTGTTTAGCTTCGAAAGCTAACAGACACTGGTCGTCAAACTACAGCTTTTCCCGAGACTTCACAAGAATAGTCGTCTTAGGGACAAACCTCTTCAAAATGGTTACAGTCAAGTCGATAAGCTCAGAGACAGGATACTCACTGTGAATAATCTGACGCCAAGGTAACGCTCTTACTGCCTGAGTAATAGCCACCCAGTTAGCACTGCTCTTCACGAAAACCACTCTCCTGGTGTCTACCACAGGAACCACCTGATTAAAGTCTAAGGACACAACAAGATGTGAGTTGTCTGTAAGCCTGTAGAGCCAATAGGGGAGCTAACTGACACCGTCATCAAGTCCGGGACCTCAGTCATAACGACGTCGAGACAGTTACCAGCAATATGCGCGGACTCGCAAACTAGCTGAACACAACTAGGCAGGGCTCCGTTATAAGGAGAATAAATAGTAATTATTCAGTCGGCCACACACCCTTACAACAATGATCTCATGGCAGGCGCATTCGTGCACTGACTGCCGGTAAGCACAGAATCTGCTCCAGACATAGACGGCCATTCCACGGAATCCAGGCCCTGATCCACACAGCCTACGAAAATGGGACTGAAAACGCGCCAAAGCAAGCTCAGCGTCGTGCCTTCAGCCACCAATGTCTCGGACAGCACACGAAATAAACACCACGGGGCACAAAGTTGAGCTCCGCGAGGTTCGCATGCAGTCCTCTAATATTACAATAGAGGAGACGACACCCCCGAGAACGACCCGGTCCCGGGTTGGTTTCAACATCTCCACAGATAAGTAAAACAAAGAAAGAAAAAAATAAAAGAATATTAATATACAGTAGCTAATGTACAGATAAATACAGATATATACAAAACAGCAGAAAGAAAGAATCCCATATACAGAAGATAACATCAAGCATAATAAAAGTAAAAACAAATCGATAGTAACGACAGCTTCGAAAGCGGCCATCTATCTAAGCGCTCCAGACCCTGCTATCACCAGTACAGGCTTTGGCCGAAAAGAAGCAGAGAAAGGAAAAGAAAAGAGCATCAGGTGGTACTACCTGATGGAAGAGAGGAGCTGACTGCGGAAGACTGAGTACCTAGCTATGGCACCAGCCTGTTCATATCCTCTCAGGGATGCCGTTGGACCAAAAGAGGTCTCATCCGCCTTTAGAGTGGCATTTCCTCCTACTCAGGGGCTACCTAGAGCCCCATACCCAAAGCCGGCTCATACAAACAAAGAGGCGCCCGGTGGCCAGACAATGGGGGCGGCCTGACAACGAGCAGCCACGCGTTTAAGGAAACAACAAGAAGATTTCGGATGGGAAGGGGGCCACATGCTGCTCAAGTGGTATTTACACATCCAAATAAAATATTACCAAAAGGCCGACAAGACCTTTATGCCGGGTTTTCAGATATATCCAACCGTTCCCAGGTCAACAGCATCCCTACAGTTCACCGGGCAGTAAAAGACCTCGGTATCTTGGTATGTCCCTCTTATGCCCAAGGTAGAAAGCGTCTTTTCCAACTTTTAAGATGAAAAAATTTCGTTTGGAGAGGTACGATACAAGAAACTTTCGAATAGGATGAAAACAAACTAAAAAGAACTATCAAGTTCTTTTCTAAAGAAAAGATACTCTGGATTGGACTTACAACAGACGGAACGATGGCATCATTGCCTCTTCCAAAACTGGACTATATGCATTATGCTAGCATCATGACCTTGCTCGTGGTTTCAAGTGGAAGCTATATATTTACTCGTTGCTTCGCCAAAAACGAAAAATTGAATACCAAATCCTTTTGAAACGTCTTGGAAACAGAATTCATTAAATGGATGGTGAAAGCTTCAATCAAAATAGCTACTTGTTTTCTAACAGGATTCTGCTCCCGCTCATACGGTGCGGAAGATTTGAATTGCAGAAGATGTTCGAAACCCAATTTTGGAAGAGTTCTGGCCTTCAAACTCCCCAGATCATATTATATTGAATAGTTTAAGCCTCAGTTTCCACAACAATGGCGATCTAACAGAGGGAGAAGCAAGGGACATAAAGTATAACGATAGAAATGGGGAACCCATGCATGAACGTGCTCCCACACAGGATCAGCGCGCAAGGGAACAGCAAGTCGGGAAAGAAGATGAATATCAGAATAAAGCACGAGCAAGTACACGTATGAAAATGAAAGGAAGCAAACTGGGCACGAAAGACAGACGTCTCGAAAGCCTAGCTAATGGCTAATATAACTCCCCAGATCTAAACCCGTAAGTTCACCATTTCTGATCGCGAAATGAAGCCAAAGCATTTGCTAATCCCCACAATCATTTACAGTCCTCAAAAAGGGTACCTACCTAGGCATGCAAAAGGCCGTGCGGTCATTGGAAAAAGTAGAAGTTATTGGCGCTTTCCAAATCTCTAAAGCTTGTAGAAGCCGTTATCGTAGCTGAAAGTGGTAACATTGAATGGATTCTTATATAACTAATCTAATAACTAAGAATGACTGTCGTGTGTTTATATATAAATATATTTAGATGTTCGGTGTCACACACTTAACGAAATAGATAGGCGGAATTTAGCCCAGGCTGGAGGCTCTAGTTGTCCTCTCAAACTCCATTGAAAGTGATAGGGAGAAAATAGGCCGGGTTGCAGAAGATGGCCAACGTATCTTAAGCAGGGACAGTTGAAATTCCAACAATGAAGACATCGCAGGCTTAGTCTGATTTGTACGAGTATTAGCTACTCCATACATCGAATCTTCGGCAAAGTATTGGGCGACCTTATGTCTGAATGCATTTCTTGCATTGCCAAAGTGGAAATCGTAGCACTAAAGATATCTGAAGCTTCCGTTGGCCCTCTCATGCTTCTTGATTCGTAGTTTCTTCCCACATATGATTTCGTTGCATGAGCTATTCTTCCCATTTTGATGCAATTGTCAACGAAACCGACGAAACATAAGTTTTCACGGGCAGTAGACAATTATTTCATCTAGCTTACTGTTTTCCTCTGACGACGCAGTTTTCTCTTCATAGGTCAAAATTTGAGCACCTCAAATGAAACAGATATTTGAGGTGGAAAGACGGTATCAACGGTATCTTTGCTACGGAGCGAACACATTGTACCTATTATAAGCTGCTATTGTGTTTAGGTTTGTTGGAGTGTTTTACGCAAGATGTTACTTCTGCCTATCTATATAGAAGACCTAAGGATGACAGCACGACTAAGGATCAATGAAGAAAAGAAGAAATTAAGAAGCAAATAAGAGAAGAGGAGATTCCGCAGGAGCCTAGAGGCATTAGGCAAACGTGTAGGTTATTGCGTGAATTCTTCACGCACGGGTCCACTAGTTCATGTATAAACTAGAAAAGTTTTAAGATCCTGAGTGATTTTTCTTGGAGTTATTAGTGTTCCAAGTCTAAAATAAAAAACTATAAGGATTTATCACAAAAACTGGTATCTTTCTTTTGTAGAGATAGGCAACAACTGATTACCTATTGACAGTACATAAGAATTGAAATAAAAAGTGCCAAAAGAAGAAAACCTAAAGCGTATTTTAATAACAATGTAATTTCTGGCAAGGAGTGCGAGTTTTTTTTTTTTTTTCTATTCTAAACAGGTAAGGGGTGGACAAGACATTTTACAGCGACAATATAAGCTGCTGAGTACGTAAAAGACAAAAGAACAAAGCGTAAGGAAGCATATAGGGCTAAGCCAGATGCAGGTGTGGTGTAGTAGCTACCACACACGCGTTCAGACACCGTTGACAGCAGCACCTGCGGCATGTGGCAAGCCGGTCCCCAGACATGTTGCTACAGCTATTTTAGGTATATTTTTCTTTGTGTTATACAAGGATGTGTCAAGGCGGCTTCGTAGGACAGTTTTTGGGACTTCGTTTCAGAACGTGCTGCTGTGCCTTTCGATTCAAAGAGCACAAAAAGTAAGAGCTTTCCAACTTCCAATTCAATCAAAATAAGTAAAAAAAAATTAAATTTTAAAGTGAAACTTGCCATCAGCCAGCTGACGGGACGACTTACACATTAGGCAGAAGCATACAGTCACGTCTAGGATGACACAATAAAATATTGGGCGCCTGCGCAGCACGCATGAGGCCCCGAAGACTGCAGTGTGGACCCACTTTGCGTTAGAATATTCTACCTAGCCACAGCAACTGCATCGTAATGTACCTACACTGGCTGCATGCAGAAAAATGGGAAACAGGGTACCATCACCACACATGAGCACATAACTGAAGGAAAGAGCACTTAAGACTAAAAAAAAAAGAATAAAGATATACAAGTATATATGCAAATAAACGTGTCTCGAAGACCTAACAAATAGGAAGAGAAAATTAAACGAATCCCGAAAAAAGCGACTCTGTTTTTTTTTTAATTTTTGAATGAGTTTTGCTCAACTGGAGTTATGAAACTTAAAATATAGGTCAGATGAGCAAAGCAAGACTGATATATCGAACAAACCCTATGTAACAGACCCTGCGCTTTCTGAGCGTACCGATACCGCAATTTTCCACCATAATTCAGCACGCAGAACGATACATAATTGGTCAAAGACAGCTGAGGACAAAATTACGAAGTAAGCTCAAGCGTTAGGATAGATAGATAGGATAGATTCGATTTTCTAGTTCTTAGAGCAGGCCAAAACGATGTCGCATTAAATTATGTAAATGTGCCGCATGTTTTTCATCATGAATTGACCTTTCAAGGAATTATCTTTGCGATTTATATCGTGCGTGAACTACTTACGCCGAGCCCGAAACTATCCGTACGGAAACGTGATAGGTAGCCTACCTACGCTCAATAGTCAGGACGGGCCTTTCGGGCGCAAAGTGTCGAGGTCCCCGCCTCGTGAGGGGAAAAATAGCCTTCCACATTTCTATGCGACCCTACACGTAAATCTGACCTAACAATAACTAGCAAATCGAAGCCCTAGTAGCCTTATATATATATAACATAGGTACCTACCCACGCTGCAACAAATAATGGGTTTGTCATTATTAGATAAAAAATATAGGACATATATATATGTACCTATATAAGCATTAAAACAATCCCAAGCCTTTTCTGTGCGCAACTTGAGCCTGTGATCGCAGCCAAGAAATTTTGACAGAGCGACTGCTTTATAATCCACCAATTTCTTGAACACTCAGATGGGCCGCAAGGGCGTCTAGGTAATACGCATGTAACTGCCTGCATTTCGCTAAATTTGAACTCTGGGAATGGGTGTAATATTCCCAGTACGACCGCAACGAGGAAAATTTGTCATCAAATCAAATGCATGAACTGAGCTCAAGGGCAAAAACACCAATAAACTTCTTGAAAATCAAGGGAACGTGTCGACCGAGTCGAAGCCACCATAGCCTATGGATCAAGGTCCTTCAAGAAGGCCCCATGTAATGCTAGATCTGAATGTCAATTAGGTTAAATAGGAGCTTAAGGTGATATCTATGCGACAACGGCGTCACATACCTGCTCTAATCTCCTAGCCAGAGAGTCAACAGCGATAGCACTGACAAGGGGCAGCAAAGAAGGCTACTACCGTAGCGAAAATTGAACCCTATACTCCACTGTATAACACACTTAACACTGTGCTAATCGTTTGTGAAAGTTCCACAGGGAACCGAAAGGTTCCAAATAGAACCCAATGATCCAGTATGGTACTGTATGACTGGATCGAAAATGTTCACCAGATTTCTATACGGAACCCGATAAATTCATATGAGGATGCAAGATGGTTTCTTAGTATAAAAACACAGTCTTAGAGATTTGAATTTAGGCTGTCTATGGAACATAAACGTTCAGTTTAAAAAACTTATAGTATTTCTTAGGTCTAACGTATTTAAACTTCCCCGGACAAGCGCGGTGTTTAGAAACAAGGGAAGACACAAGTTATATGACGAATAAAGCACGGAAAGCCTACACACAGAGCTCCCACAGTGGATAAGCGAGCATGGGCACAGCCAAGGCCTCCCTAAAGCACAGGCCTGGGTCTCTACGTCACAAAGTTGGACCGATCGGTACAGTCTCCCGACAAACTGTTAGACTCAGCCTGATATTTTTGGTACACGTTTTGCGTATTTCGGGCTTATCTGGATAGAAAATATAAACTACCGCAATTCTGTAACTTGTAAATAGTTAAGAGAAAAAATTCTTTCAATATATGCCCAAGACATGTAGAGTAGGTAGGTACCAATATCGGGCTGCGTCTAATGATTTATCCAGTGACTGTACGCAATCGGACCATTTTTGAGGCCCAGACCCAACCCTGTACCTACTTTAGGAGGTTAGGAGCCCTTGGCACGCAGGTGTAAAAAGAAAATGAAAAACAAAAGCGCCAGTAAAAGTAGCAAAAACTTCAAACGAAACACTACGTATGAGCATGAAACATCAAGGTTTCGAAGGCCTAAATGAAGGAAACAGTAACCACTGATGGGTCCTCTGAAGGCGCTTCTCCCCAAAATATAGGGTGGGCGAACCTAACGAATCCTAAAGAAGCATTATATAAATATACATAGGGCCTACCAACTCCATACACTACCTACATCACTCA
Organism: Parhyale hawaiensis; assembly: GCA_001587735.2. Classification (NCBI taxonomy): domain Eukaryota; kingdom Metazoa; phylum Arthropoda; class Malacostraca; order Amphipoda; family Hyalidae; genus Parhyale; species Parhyale hawaiensis. The sequence goes on along the minus strand of LQNS02278091.1, from coordinate 35,425,879 downwards.
CCTATAGCTGCACCAATAAAATACGGTAGTACAATACCAATAAACAGAATAAATTCATACACGATTAGCATGAGCTCACAGAGTCGACCCAGGAAAACAAACGCAGTAGCTCAAGGGGCAACGACAATGTTCAATGATCCGGATAACCTAGGTTTGGGCCAAGATAAGCGAGCTTTTTTCCAATTCGCCAGGCATTGGTGCGCGCGGGCACAAAGACAGTCTTGCCAGAGGCCGCATGAAGCACTTCTAAGCAGCCCCTAAATCATTTCCTGAAAAATGTTCTTGTTCTCCTCAAAAGCGAACCGGCAAAGATCATCAAACCAAAGTTCGTCGAGTGATAGAACAAGAATGGTCCTCCTTGGAGTAAACCTTCTTAGAACCGAATAACCACTAATACATACCGGTACACGAAATACAGCAAATCAAAGCTGTGGCTTCCATGAAGTTAATGACAGAAAGATGTTAAATTGCTGGACAAAATGAACTGGTAGGGTTTTACGACACTCGCAAGTTATTTTGACATCAGGGAGTCAATGGAATCACAATCCTGAACTAAAGGGTTTGGTAACTGAGGTAATAACTGCGTGATGGCAATTACACTGGTAGCGATCGAAGCAGGAGTGCGAGGGACTCGTCAATTTAGAGATGGGCACCAATTTCCGATCAGGTATTGAACACACCGAGCAAAATCACCCTTGCAGAAAATGGGCAACTCCCGCGTGCACGATGGCAGCACCGCTGCGCACAGAGATATTCTGGTTAACCTAACCAATGCTTCGAACAGACATTTTGGCTGTGAAGACCAACGAAGAGAGATCTTCCTTTAAAATATGGCATAGACAACTACCCGCCTAGGTATATCTCGATCGTAACAGCCGATACGTCAATCACGGACGAAATTTTCTACGTGCTGTAAGTATTGGGTATTATAAGACGATTTAAGCCTCCCTAAATAAGTACTAAGCTCTTCTAAGAGAGGAAAAGGAAGGGACATATAGTATGTCGACAGAAAAACGGGGAACCCATGCACGAAGGTGTTCCCACACAGGATCAACGCGCATGGGAACAGCAAGTCGGGAAAGAAGAGGAAGAACAGACAACAGTAAGATCAGTAGAGCATGAAAGTGGAAGGAAGCAAAGTGGGCACGCGTGCTGCAAGTAACTGCTAATGGAAGAAATAGGCTAGGTATTTGTTTGGATGAACTACTTATAATAATTTCTTCGAGCCTTACTCTTCATTCTTATGCTTTCATCTTCTTGATGTTACTTTCCTCTGTTCTTCCTTTTCTTTTCCAAACTGCTGTTTAAATGCGCTTTCATCGATTGTGTTAACACCCTCGTGCATAGGTTCAACATTTCTATTAATAAACTTCTTCTAAAAATCGCCTTTGTTGTGCAAGCGGAGGCAAAAACGACTCAATATAATAATAGTTACATTAGCTATATTCGACGCGTATGTTAACATTTTTTACGAATTTAAACCATTGCGCAACACAATGAGGTAGGTACCGTAACATACATACCTACGCTGACAATTAAACACAGGAAGCGTAAAATACTGGTACTAATTCAACTACTGTCGATTTATCAAGTTCAGTTAAGCAGCACGCTTAAGCTTTAAGCATATAGGTACATGGGTAATTCAATTAGCACAGTTTGTGACTCTCGACTTCTTTTCGTTACAGAAAATATTATCTACGCAGACAAAAAATTTTATGAATTACTTCAGTCACAGCAAAATTACATCACATATTTGACTTTTCTCAAGTAACTGTTAAGGCAAACTCATTTCGGTAAACGTTAATAAAAACAGGTTTTGTATAGTTTTCTAACTTGCGCAGGGACAAAACACGAAAATCGTAGTAAAACAAGCAATGCAATTATCAGCAGGAAAAAGAAAGTTGTAGTTATAGATAACAGTTTTACAGTAATATTAATCATTTTTATTATATTTGCATAATTTTAGGTGTGTCAAAATTTATGGAATGAATTCTATGGCTGTCTTCCTCAGTTTCTCATAGAAACGAGCTCATGTTTCTTGTTAACAAACAAAATAAAAAACCATGGTTTAAACCCTTCATTTGTTGTTTTGGCTTTTATTTAACTTTTCTTATTCATAAACGTTGAAAATAAACCGTTTTATTTCGAGAACGTATCAAATTTTGGTCACACAACTGAAAGGATGCGTTAATGTATTTCTTTCCAGGAATCCGTTTTGAGTGTTAGGACAGTTAGGGTTAACTATTGGTTATGTTTATTAAAAACTTGAAGCTTACTGAGTTTTGTACTATTTCATTTCAGAGCTGCATGTCTAAATATATTCTGTTAAGCTAGAAGCTACTGAGAATTAGAAGTAGTAGTTATATAGCTAGTGAGCTCATGAGAAACAAATAGGCATATAGCTATTTCACTTTCTTCAGTTCATTACACTGCTCTTAGTTACGCCTAGCTAGTAGGTAGCTATTTCTATCAAAATGTCTTTGAATGTTGGAGTGCTTTCAGTTTTTCAGAGGATTTTATAGCCATTTCACTTTCTTTATTTAATTACTCTGTTATCAATTAGCTAGAAGCTTGCTATTTCTATCAAGTTGTATTTGTAATTTGAAGTGTTTTCAAAGGATTTTATGCTGTTTTAAATCATAGCATTTCTACAGTTTGCATATTAAATGTAGCCATAGCAAATGCAGGTACTCTGCTTACTGCTTGTTCGTAAGCCCTTCATCCTAATATGTACAATCTTCTACTATAGGAAGTTGGAATGAAGCAACTAAGATTGTTGATGATTAGCTTGCTACATGTGTCTGCACAGCAGAAAACCCTTTAAATGTTGGATAAAATTCCTATAACACTGGAAAAAACAACAAAATATTAACAAACAAATAACACAAATAAAAAACACGGGTTTTTTGGTTTACACCAAAAAACCATGGCTTTTGGTTTAAACAAAAAAAAAACATTGTTTTGGCCAACACCGTCTCTATATCACTATGAAGACTTTGATTCAGTTCGAGGTCTGTATGTTAATAAGCAAAAGGTAGGTACGGTATTATTGTTGTTGAGGTTCGTATGTTATTAGAATAGTTTACAAAAGTTTACATGACCAGACGTTAATATTCACTTGAAAAATTGACCATTTCGATTGGGCGCCAAGTACGTACGGTGCAGTCTACGCTTCAGTACATGCGTTCACGTACCTACCTATAGAAATGTTGAAGTACCGAGTACAAAGCAAGAATGACCAACGGCTATGACCCGCGCGGGTCATAGCCGTTGGAAGTACAAAAACTCAGCAAACAGCAAAGAAGTTTGAGGCAGCTGGCTGGCGGATACGCTACAGCCTCAGTAGCAGAATCATGAACTCGTACACGACGGTTTTCGTCATTGAAACGAGAGCTACCTATGCTGAATTGGCGACAGTATGCATGGAGCGCTCGCGGTAGGTATGTCCGAACTGCAAGCATTTGAGCAATGTCTGTTTGAGGTACCGTACAGTGGTGTCTCCTTGACCTTGGTTGTGGAGATTATGCTATAATGGGATTCGGTATTTTTTTCTACCGCTGGTTCTGCATTCGGTATTTAAAAAACTATCATTCGGTTCGGTATTTCGATGTTTTTTTCTTAAATAGGTACTAAATGATTCGGTATTATTAATAAAACATCGGGCCCAGGCCCCCACGGATTGGATGCATAACCCAAATGAAGCACTTTGCAACACCGGGAAGTTTGAAATGCTGCTAAAGGAAATCCAACAAAAAGTCAATTACAGCTGACTTATACGTCTGCAGGCCAACACGACCAAAGCCGATGCAGGCAATGAGTTCCAAACCCTATCAGACCAGGGTACGAAGCACCGACCGAACTGATTAATTCGGCACCTAACATTCTCCGACGTGAAAGAGTGCGGACCGACCGCAGCTTGAGTAATTCTCCTAGAGACTTTGAGGGCCGGGACAGAAGAATACAACCAATGAATTTCACTATTGAACACCTTATAAAACATACAGAGTTCGGCCACCCCCTTTCCGGTTGGACAGTTTCACCAGATCATTATATGCACACAGCCTGCTGGCCGAATGAACAGAAGGTCCAACAGACGTAAGTGACTGTCGGCTGATGAAGCCCAGACCGGTGAGCAATACTCTAACACGGGCAGCAAAAAAGCATAAAAACACCTGCATACAACCTCACAGTCACCAAACACAGAATTCACCTTAAGCAGGAGCCCAATCTTACTGGAAGCACGTGGCACCAGTCGCCTCATAGTAAGCTTCTCATCAAAGACAACACCAAGAATCTCCAATCTCCAAGGAGCTGGACTACTGAGCTGGACTATCATCTATATCCAGATGTGGATGCTGCGGTACAAGTGTCCGAGACCGACTGACAATCATTGACTTGGTTTTATTGGCACTCAGCTTCATACTCCAGGCCGACCACTATGCACTAATGAGTGACAAATTCATATTCAGAGACTGGGCGAAAGCGTTCCGCATGCGGGGAGCAGGTATCATTGCTCTCAGGGTGGAATCATCGGTATAGTGGATCATCGTGTTTTCCAGCAAAGAGAATATGTCACTAGTACACAGAAAGAGCAGCGGGCCAAGCACGCTACCCTGAGGTACGCCAGATTCCCCCCGTGACTGAGGCACTCAAAACGCTGTCGACTGACACACTCTGCGTTCGCTCAGAAACAAAATCACGAATGATTGACAGAACTCTACCACCCACACCAACCGACTCCAGCTTGTATAATAGACACCTGTGATTGACCCTGTCAAACGCCGAGCTAAAGTCCAACTGTACTCAGACCGATGATCCAGCGCAGACTGTAAATGATGTGGCACCGACAACAAGGCGTCACAACAACCTAAACCAGTTCCATACACAAACTGACCAGCAGGCAGCAAACCCACAACCTCAGTAAAACGACCAAGCGTAGAAGCGACCAATTTCTCGAACTCTTTCAATAAAATGAGTGCCAGCGTAATGGGCCGGTAGGTAGTTGGCAGCATTGGGCGACACTGGACCCTCGGGAATGGGAGTAATATTCCCAGTAGTTATACCAACTTCGGGAAAAATTCCGTACTAGGCGCCAAAAGATCACTGCTTGCTTAGGGGCAAGTACACCAGCAAGCTGCTTATAAAACAGAGGAAACATGCCCACCGGGCATGAAGAGTTCAAGAAACATAGTTATAGGTATATATGTATTAGGGTGATACAATCCGAAATAATGTTCTAGAACTCATCAGAAACGCGCTAATGCATCGCTTATAGTTATTTATATGCAATGATAATTCATAAATAAACTTTATAATATTTGAAATGTGCATACAATGGTAAACACAATATTGAAGCTTAGAGAGTAAAACTATTCTACAAGATGAGGTAACATTAGTTTCAACAAAATAAATCTGCAAGAATGTTCCAGAATCCTCAGAAAATGGGCTAATGCATTGCTCATAGCTAGTAATCTATGTCAAATAATTAATTAATAAATGAAAATAAATGAACTTCTTAATAGACTGACTTGGTTCAATTGTAATAGAAGTATACCGTATTCAACATAATCATCGGCACGTAACTGTTTCTTCAGCAACAACTCCTACAATGAGGCATATGGGCGAGGTTGTATAGAATCTTGGTAGATCCATTGTTTATATGAAAATTTTGGCAAAACAGCCCAGTGTATTACACGAAGAACATTGGAAAATTTACTCGTATCACTTTATAAAACAAAATTTTTTACATAAGTTTTCTTCAAAGGAATGCTGAAACGTTTTTAGACGTTCATGAATTATCGTGGCACTCTATATTCACGATTAGCAAAGAAATTAACAGCAATATGCGGAGTATATGATCACTCACTGGCAGTTCACGCTGCAATAAATTCGGTAGGACGTGACACTTAAGTGAGCGAAACATTATGACACACTACGCCCAATTCTCACAGCGCAGCATCTCTTATCTTCAATGGAGTGTAATACAGCGCGAAAAAGCTGACCTGACAAAAAAAAAAAAAAGAGTAGCGAAAAAAGTCATTCGGTAAATCCATTTGGCATCGGTAGAAGATTCAGAAAATATTTAGCTAGTAGCTAGCTACCGTAGAATGGGGTAATTGAGATCATGTGGGGCAATTGAGATATAATGGGGCAATTGAGATCAATGATTATTAATTAATAATTAAGAACACAAAGGGTTCACAAAATATGCTTACAAGCTTACAGGTACAGACAAAGTAGCTAAAATTCAACCTAGTAATTAGGCCCAGTCACAAATATTGGTGGCCACGTACAATGAGAATTATTGTGGCCTTGTTAGAGTACTTACACAATCTATAGGCTTGTGGTAGGTATCTGTCAGGATTTGACATTTAAAAAATATGTTCTGATTTGTGCAAGTAGGCCTACTCTAACAAGGCCACAATAATCATTGATCTCAATTACCCCCACTATATCTTAATTGCCCACACATGATCTCAATTACCCCATTCTACGGTACTTCGGTAGATGAAAATACCGCCGGTACTACCGGAATATTTACCGAATTGCATTCGGTATTCTCAGCTTTGGTGTTTCCGCCATGCTTGTATATACCTAGTTTGACGGCAGCGTGTATGTGAATATTTAATATAAGCTACAGCAAAATATGACCGCTACTTCGGAAAACAAACAATTTCATGCACTTGGTCATCCAAGTGCCCTTAGCGTGCGTCGTAAACTGTTCATGAAGCGTCGCACCGACATACCCATCACAGTGTCCCGTGACGGCTATCTTGAGTAACACGGCGCGAATGCTGCAGTGGATGGCAATAATGAACGTGTGCCTAGGGGTGATAGCTAATGCCCATCACACAGCAGTCGAAGGTTAATGCAAACGGCGGAAAATATAGCAAGGGCGCAAAAATCCAACGGGCATGGCTGCACCACAAACACAGGTCATACGGATAGCAACGTGGGCAATAGAAAAAACTAACGATCGAACAGCATTGGTCAAAATAAACAGTCAATAAATTATTTAACACTCTGATTACGCTGCGTACGTATCATATACGGTACCGTTAGCATTGTCACAGCAATACAATTAATGCATCTACCATTGGAATCGTGCTGAATGTATTACGTCCCGGGTGTTATCACGAAGGACGGATATATATTTATATAGAGGATTGCAACTGCATTTGCTACCACGAAGGGCTTATGGGAAACTAAGACTAGATAGGATCGTAAAGAACGAATGGGGAACAGTACGGTAAGTGCGATCATAAACAATGATCAAAATAGACTACAACAGCACAAAAATAAATAACTGTTAATAAAAGGATTGAAGTTGCATCCAGAATCATACAATGAAAATCTGCGGAGAAACTACAAAAAAACAATAGGCTAATGAGAGAAAAAAGGGCGCACCCCACTCAGAGCAGTCGACCGACGGAAACTGCGGAGGAACAAAACGAATTAGAGCTAAACAATGATCCGCAAATGCACGTGCAATTGATAGGTTCATGTTTGCAGTATGGTATAATTTACAGAGCATATAAACATTGCACACTGCGTTTAAAAGCATCTATATTAGGGAGCTCCTGCTACGTGCGGTACCTAGGTGGACAATAGATGCGTCGGGGAGCGGGCAGGGTATATGGAGGGTGGTGCGCGGGGAAGGGAGACAACCAACACAGGGGGCGCAGCGACGCAGCACCGGATGCAGGTGTGGACCGGGGGGCTACAGACCATATACATGAGCCTGCTGCATGGGGTACACACGCATGGCCGTATCCTGAAGTGTCCTGAAGGACGGTGCCCATATGCCCACAAAGCAGAAATTTTATCTCACAAATCAGCTCTATGCTGCTTTTCTGTCCAGAAACTAAATTAGGAATTTAAGACGGTTATTCTATAGCTAGCTAAATATCAGCGAAAATCTTTAGATACATCAGTGTTGATCGAATTCTGCCTGGTTTCGTAGAATGAATGCATTATGTAACTTTTCTGATAATTATTTACCATCTCAGTTGACGGCACCTGTAGCTACGGTACGTACTTTGTACAAGACGTGCCTAATATCTGCACAATTACCTAAATAGGTAGGTACCTCCTAAAGACATTATATTGAGTAGTTATTATTCTAGTCATAGACTACGGCGTGGAGTGGTGTCCAAGTCCTAGCATGGCACTATATTCGCTTTAAGAAGCTAATAGCTTTTCCAGCTCTGCAACGTCGAGTGCAGGCTGGACTGGCGTTCCAAATCTTGCTTTTACTGGGTGACACCAAATTTTGGTGCGCAGCATCACCCTTTTCCTTGCGCCGGATATGAACCTCACAGTGCGGGAGTTCGCAAGAAAATGTCGTTAGTGGCTAACATAGGCGAATTCAAATAGCAGTAATAAAAATATTTGAACATTTTCTTATTCAGGCAGCAACAGAATCTGATCGAATTGCATCAATACACTAAATTTGACGGATGCCTACACGACAGTGATCCGAATATTTAGTAGAGAGGATGGTGCAGCACTTAGGGTTAGCAAAATTGGTAGGTACGAGCTACAGAGCTGATCGTATTATGAGCGGGTTCTTGTGCACATGGCCGCCTATACGGTACTGCCCTGATTGAACAACATTCCTGAGATGGTGTTGCCGTGGCAGTTTTCGCATGACGTTAATTGATTTCAGTTCATACAGTTAGCTCGTATTTGACAATAGAAAGAAAATGTTTTTTAATGCAGACACCTACAGAGGTAGGTATCTTACGCTCTTGAAAGTGATTGAATTATCAGTTTCAATTAAGTTTGAGCCGTTATCACTCTTTTAGAAGCTCTAAGCTCCATAGATTTGACCCATTCAATCCTTAAAAAATAAACGTTAACGAAAAGTATCTAAGACACCGTATGCTCCGCGAATATAAAAAAGCAAGCAGTAAAAAATTTCGTGTGGCCTGTGGAGGCAACGTTTTAATTGTCGGAAAATGCCAACGGGGGTTCGCCAATATATCATCAGATCTTAATCTAAAGAATCATCCACAATTAGAAATACAAAAGTCACTTGATAAAGAAGCCCGACACAGTAGAGGTCAATCCAAAGTTCACAAGTAGAGAACTATAAGCTCAATAATTCAGTACAACTCGTGTATCAGAATCATTTCATACCTTCATAAACTCAGTGAAGACCTCGAAATTTGGCAAAAGGTTACCCATGATTTGGATGATGCTGGAAAAACCAAAGATTGACTGTTTGCACATCTTTGCATTCTAGGATCGAGGAGCCATTGGCATTTATTTTTTCGAAAAGAATTCCCACAGGAAGGGGGGAGGGGGGGGGGGGGGGGGGGGGAGGGAAGCTAGACACAAAAGCTAGGCCCTATATGCAGTACATTTTTTCAAGGCATCATTTCCAGGGAAGGGCGCGTGTAACTTTTTAGGGAGGGAATGTGTGCCCCACAATCCTCCCCTGGCTACTCCACTGCAGGGAATTATGGATATTATTATCAACCAAGAGGATGGACTTAAAAAATCACACATTGAGTACCTGTGTTGAAGTGTGGTGTCACCATACTAAAACCGTTTCAAGGGTCTGTCTGAAAGGCCTTGCAAAGCCGTGAAAGTTTCACGGGTCCGGCTAGTCTCTATATTAATACACTGGTACCTACGTACCTACCTTTTGTGCCACGCTCTTCGCTAAAAGATAGAAGAACAAATTTAGAGATTTAGCTTCAAATATTGTTCATTTCCCCGTATCACATTTACCTACTGGTTTTCATTTGTTTTCACAATATTCTATTCGCTTTGCAGGCAGCGGATGACATTTCTAATAACGTCAATTGCGTAGCCAAGATACGGCCCGGGTAAACACAGAAGGCAGTGTTGGGCTTAGTTGCTCTGAAGTCTTTTTTGAAGCGATTCCGCTGCCGCTAAAGCATCCGCCTCTACAGTCTGCAGTGTGATGCCTGAGCAAACACAATAACATCTTGAGCTCAGAAGATGACCCTGTTGCGAGTGGAGAAATTGACCGACTCTGTTTTCTTTTCGCTACTATGCAGCTATATCACCATCAACAAAGCATAAAATTTATGGGCTACTGATCAGTATCAACGGGTTCCGAAATAATGAGAAAAGATCGAAACACCGACAGAAAATTGGAATGTGTGACTTTATGGAGCGCTGAATTATCTGTAAAGAGTGAGAAACAGAGATTAGAAAAGGTGTGCAAATACAAACTGTAAGAGAATATTGCAAGATGTACCGTCGTATTTCTATGTCATTATCAAAACACAAGTGCGAATTCATTGCTGACTGAACAATTGTGTGATTAAGGAATGAAATCGAAATGCTAGGAAAAGTTTGACGAGACGTAAGTCACACGGACTGAATGATGATAGGCTGGGGTAAGCGGGTAAGCTCCGTTCCAGGTAATTGCTAAAATGTCGACGCGTTTCGACCCTTTTGAGCGGTCATCCTCAGGTTGAGTAGATGGTGCAGGGGTTGTTATTACAATGCTTGGTGTAAAATTTGATTTTCTGTAGTGACGGGTACCCCTATTTGTAATCTCTTGCAGCGTAAGCAGAATCTTGAACTGGTAGCTTATTGGTCTTGCGTGTTAGGCGGGTGGCAGGTCACGTAGCTGGATTTGCAGGTGTCTGTGCTGTTTAGAGCTCTCCGTGCGGTTCTAATGCACGGTTTGCTCCAGTTATTTGTCCGTTGATGATTGGTTTGGACTTCCGGATGAGAAGGGCCTCAACTATGGGAAGGCGTTGGCTGTCATTTACTTGATGCAATATTTTTGTATTGTTAACAATCATTTCCCTTGTGATGTCGAGGCTGTGCTGTTGCTGAGTATGAGCTTTGGGGCCGCTGGAGTTCAGTTTAAATGAAGGGTCAGTCTGCAAGATAATGTGGTAGTTGTCATGCCGATACATGAAGTTTTCTGGAGCGTGCAGTCTCCAGTTTGGCAGGTGTATTCATGTACGACATTCGTCTTCTTGAGGACCGGTTTCATGTTGCTTGAGTTATTGCGCATGACTAAGTTGCTGATGGTTGGATACTTGTTGTAGATGGATACTTTCAAGCTGTCACTGCTGTTGATCCACTTTGTATTGGTCCTGATGATGTTTTTGAGGATTGGGTTATTGCGCAAGACACTCGATAATCCTTCTAAGTGGCACGACAATGAGGAGAAAGTTTTGCTGTGTAGTAAAAGCTCACAATTAATATCTCTCTTACGTATCCAAGATAACTGTAGTATATAATTTGCACTATATCCACTGCGGATCAATCCGATCGAGTGCGAAAGACGGCGAATCTTTCATATTAAGATATTCATGATTTCTTTCGAGGGAGCGAGACAACTTGAGTTTCTCGTACAACATAATCGTCTCATAAAAAAAATCCTAAGGTCAGCACGCGTTTCCGTGCTCTAGCGGGAAACACCTACCTTTGCGTACTTCTGTGGCACGAAAATTGTATTTTTCGTGCCGCTATAACACGTCAAGACACTTGTCTCACGTCACTGCACAGCAATGCGTTCTGTGCGTGGTACAGCACTGTTCTTAGTATAATCATATTAGAAGACGAATAACATGTTCACTTTATGTGCGGGCTGGTAAATTTTTACAATAAAGTACCCTGGCGCCCAGCAAATTCACTACTAGAGAAGTGTAGTGTGCCTAATTAAATAACGTCATATGTCAAGTTTTTAAAAATAATTCCCATTACCAGCAGAACTCGGTTTCACATGTGCACGTCTTCCCCACGCGGCAAGAAAAGGCTTGACTGAAAATTAACACGCCTTCCCGTGTACTGACAGGAAATGCCAACCACAAGCGCGCCATGGCAGCAGGTACTTCCCCTTGATGTACAAAAAAGCAAGTTGGTTTTGGACAAAATTTTTCTCATTGCATGCAGGGATCCTGGTCGCGTGCGCAAGACACTCGAAGTCTCCCTCTCGTTTGCAAGATAACATTACACTTTACGTGTGCGTGATCTCACGTATCTACAGCTTTTTTCAATATGCAAAATATAAAAAATAAATTTGCCCAAGGATAGAGTCTTCTCAATGTCTTAGAAGCTGCTATTATATTTTTATTCTCCCCTCGCGTGTACAAGCCCCACGTGAAAATAACCCAAGTATGAAAGCCGATGATCATTTTTCATTTATTACTCTGCAACATATTTAATATCTTGTGCCTGCCAATGATTTGGGATATCTCTCCAATAGTCTGCGCAAGATATTCTACATTTACTATTGGCTCCCAGTAGCGTGAGAAGGAACCTCAATCCTGAAAATGCGTCACGTGCTTAAAAAAACGACTCAATTTCCATTCAAGTGATGAAATTTATGTTAATACAATTCTCGCGTGAGCAAGATTAGCGGCCCTCATAGAGAAATCTTCAAATCTCCAGGCACGTGGGGGAGGAATTTCAATAAATATTCCGCGTATGCAAGACGACGGCTCAATTTATGTCAAAAGATAGCGTCATAATTAATGTCTCTCTCGCGTGCTCAAGATATTTACATTGATCAGTGGCTCCTACAAATCTCTCCACTCGCGTGAGCAAGACACTCAATAAGTCGCTCTCGTCTGCAAGACAACGGGCCCCACAACAGGCAGTTTGAGCAAAGCGATGGACTTCCGACGCAATAAATCGGGGGCCACTGCGNCGTGAGGCAACCGAACGAATGTGGCGCTCAAACGTCAACTTTGGGTCAAAATTGACACCCAAGATTACCAAGTCATCAACCACAGGAAGTGATACGCCATTCAGCATGAGTGCAGGAAAAATGCCCACTTGTTCAGATAGCATTTCGAACAGTAATGTGATGTTCGGATTAGGGAGGGTTTTGGATTATTGAGGTGCGGATTAGAGGGGTTTTACTGTATCGCGACTCTAACGTTGCTAATTCAAGATTATTTTTGAATGACATGGAAATAATTTAAGGTTTCGCACCACTTGAAAGGTCATCTAGCACCCCTACGGGGGGCGAGCACCCAAGGTTGCGAACCCCTGCTCTAGAATGACTGATTTTGCTGTCTCCTGTCTAGGAGTTCCAATTCCTGCATAGCTACGGTAGGTATGCAACTTGAAAAGCACTGTCCGATTGCCCTCAATGTTCTACTATAGGTACGGTTAGCATAATATAGTGCCAGCTGTTCTAGTATGAAGAACAAGACTACATCCACCAATTGGAAAAATAAATGAATGTCAAGAAATTTTAGCCTAGACCGCTTACCGCCCAAAAAGGCTGCTCCCAATGCATAATTAAGGGAATCAACCCATATTTCAGCATTTTTTTTTTTTTTTAGAAACTTATTGTTTTGAAATTTGCACAGTGCATGCACCTTTGAAATAGAAAGACATTTTACTCCTACAACCTTTTTGGATTTGAGCCTCAATTTTAGAGATAATGGGAAATACATATATATATAGATAAGCATATATGCATATATTTTTTTTAAATTTCAGAAGAATAGAAGTTAATGACTTTTAATGCTAGAGAGAAAACAATGACAGTTTTGGAATCCTTGAAACATTCCAACACACAAAACTACACAGCCGGATTTTCCATTTTGTATTTTGTTTTTTTTTATATGCGATTTTTAATCACTAACTGAAATATAGTACTACAAAAAAAGCAAAATTTTATGTTTTGAACTGTGATGAAAAAACATGAGGGCAAAATAGAAAATCCGGCTATGTAGTTTTGTTAGGAATGTTTCAAGGATTCCAAAACTGCCTTGGTTTTTGCCCTAGCATGAAAACATTTTGACTTCTATTCTTTTTTAGGTAGCCTATATTATACATATTCTATTCCCCATTATCTCAAAAACTGAGGCCTAAATAAAAAAAGTCGTAAGAACAAAATGTGTTTCTATTGCAAAAATACGTAACTATACGGTGCAAATTTTAGAACAATCGGGGTTACAAATACAGTAACGCTATAATAATTTGGGACACACTTTCCCACTACCTAAGGACTCTTCTTCAGCAAAAAAATAATAATTCATAAACCCAAATCACTAGGTTCATCCCCTTAAACAGTACTACAATGGTACTACGTATTGCAAAGTACAGTGGTGTCTAATGGAAAGGAAGCAAAGAATTAACCATCATACGCCGGATCAAGCTTTGGTTTCTCATAGGAATAACACTGCTGTACCTATGACAAGTCGAGCGCAGGAAACATTCGGCGGCAGAGGTAAACCATTAGCTGCCAATATGTTCCCATTTGGGAGCACAGCACACATTAATGTGCTGTTTCTACCAGAAATGAAAGTCTTGCATGGCGTAGCTAAATGGGTTGATTCACCCTATATGGGCAAGCTTAGTTCAAAAAATGACGTGTCAAACAATAATATTCCTACGAGCAGCTGACATTCTATCTTGGCCCTTAGAAGGTTACATGAACGAGGTTTGAGCAGTCGGTTGCTTTCGGATGAGCCACAAGTGCGCAGGACAGTGAAGCTTCACGCACAGAATTATCGTACATTCATAGCACGCAGTGAACGTTGGGAAGGAACGGGGAGGAAGGGAAGGGGAGGAGACCTTTGGAGGGGGTCCGTCCGTCAGCGTACTCTCTCAGTGACCAGGCATTTCCGGTAGGGAGAGGGGGCACCAGCCCCACGCTATCGCAGCAATTGTGGGGAGAGTGCAGGGAGATGGTAGGCGAGCCTGAAGGAAACAAAGGCGATTGTCGTCCACAAGCAATTCAATGCGCAGCAACACAAGGCGGCTGGACACGCATCTGACGCAGCGAGACGGTCGCAAGCCTATACGCAAAATTTGTGTCAAGTTATTAAGGTAGCTAATATCTATACGTCAGCCTATGTACCTATGTAGGTAGGAATGTCTTACAAATTTGTCACGCGTACGGTGGGGAAAGAGATTTTCTGAACATTCAGGCAGTTTATGTACTTATGGGAGGGACTCCCCGAGAAAATCACTAGGTGCTCTAGCCAAGAACAACGCAACGCGCGTACAATATGGTAGGTACGCAGGAGATCAAGTGAAAAAACACAAAATATTTCAGGTTATTGTTATTACTACTATATATATAGAATACCAAAGTGTAAGGTTAATTTGTACTTGGGGGCATACCGGTAGCTACTTGTGAACCTATCGTGCTCCTAATAGAACTTACAGTTATTGTTGTTATGATTTGGCAACTTCAGCCTCCATGCTCCAATTATGGTACAAATTAACATAAAATCCGCGTGCAAAAACTATGAAAATAAAAACCCTCCGCCACAGAATATAAACTTCATACGGTGTTACCTACCACTGTTTAGCTTGGATTTTCGGATCCGGGACCACAAAAGTATGGTTGAATGTCAATGAATGATTGAACATGTAGGGTAAACCTCCCTAAACTACCGTACTAAGAGGAAGGGACGTGTAGCTAGTAGGTACGTTTAGAGAAACTTGGAACTCATGGACGAGGGTGTTCTCACAAAGAACCAACGCGCATGGGAACATGAAGCTGGAGAGAAGAGGGAGAACAGAACAAAGCAGCATCAGTCAGGAGGAGAAAGAAAACTTGAAGCAATATGGACGCGAAATAGACATCCCAAAGCCTCAAATCCCTAGCTAAGGTATCCTGTGAGCTCCCATTAGCCTATGACGCTGCCTCCCGATAATACGAGTAGGTATAGGACGGGCGGACCTTAGTATCGTAATCCTACGCCCCCTGAAAGGAGATTAAAAATAGAAACAGCCTTATATACAGAACGCAACCTTCCTACATATATAAATCAATCTAGATTGTGAATTCTTCGACGGTACGGTGGCTGCAATCGTGTGATATCGACCGGGTCGTGGAGACACTCTGTTGTCTCGAGATGATATGTACGGTAGGTACCTACCTACGGCACTTACATCACTAACAAGCCTGCACGTGTCCCTGCGGGACCATTTTAATAACGCTACAACTGTAACAATATTCATGATTACTAGAATCCAAGCGCTTTCAAAAATGACAGCGAAGAATTTATGAATACCGCCATTATTACCTCCCAAGGAGGTTAGGCCTATGCTTTTGTCGTGTTTGATTCTCTGCCTGTAAACAAAATGACTCAAATGTTATAAATGGATCTTTATGAAATTTACAGAGATTGTTAGGCATGTTAACACTTAACAGTAACTTTTGGTGAAAATCCATTAAATAATCTGTGTGTTTGCCTCTTTTTTTCTTAATGCCAAAAAGTTATGGGCGGATTTTCATAAAATTTACATGAGTTATTAGGTAACTATATTACAAAGAGTAAATAACCAAGTCATTATGATGATCTACTAGTTCGATCGTTTGTGTGTCGCTGCGTTTTATTTTATGCTTGTTAACAGTTTAACACAATAACTCAAAAAGTTATTGGTGGATCTTTATGAAATTTGCAGAACTTGTTAATAATGGACATGACATAAATAAATGATTAATTTTGTTTGGTGACCAGTTTGTGGGTTTCACTTATGTTTGCCATAATGTTTGTAAGCAGTATAACTCAAAAGTTATGAATGGATCTTCAAAAAATTACAAAATCTGTTAATAATAACGAAAGGTACAAATGATCAGATTTTGGTGTTGGTACAAAGAAAATCAAGGTTTCAATACTTGTTTGAATCGTTCGTTACCACTGCCTTGGTTGGCGGAGGTATACGCTCTCAGAGTGATCTTTAGTTAAGCATGCTTTTGTTAAAAATAAATTAAACTACTTCAAACTTACAGACAAACCTCCCACACCACTTTTGTCCAGTGTCACCTACCATTTCCGCTGTCGCGGATCCAATGCGTCGTAGGTACATCGGTAGCACTGGACAACACTTCAAAGCCCCGTATTGACCAACATTTAGGTGTATCCAGCCGTACCGGATTACCACTTGCAAAACCCTCACATTCAGTTCCCCGCCTACATGTTGAGGAAAACAACTATCCCATCAGCAAGAATGACTTCTCCATCATAGACTATTCTAAACTAATAGAGCTCACAACATTTGAGTCCCTCTAGCCTATATCCACAGAACAAGACCCAGCCTTAACGTTATGACCTCGGCTCTACCGCTTCACCCGGTCCACAATTAGCCCCACAACAGCTGACTGTACAGGAGCTTTCATCCGGGCCCTCCAACCACCTTGGTTCATTAGCCTTTTAGATCCCTTCTCGAAAACATCTAGCCTATACTCTCCTCACCTATTGGTAATAAAGAAAAAAAGTTAAATTTTTAAATTTTAAATTAACTTAGCGGTAACAGTGCAGCGGGACCAGATGATGTGCCTGCAAAAATCCTTAAGATGTGCAAGCTAAGCATCTCTTACCCCCTATACCTTATGTGGCGGAAATCAATGGATGATGGAGTAATT
>LQNS02278091.1:35368852-35389198 GCA_001587735.2 Parhyale hawaiensis | reverse complement strand
GCTCCGCGTCCGTATTGTTGGCACTTGAGAAGCAGCGGCGTGGGCGGGGAATATAGAGCCGCACTGGGCACTTCCCTCAGCCAATTCCCACTGCTAGTGGGAGGATATGAGCGTCAAAAGTAAGGACATAAATGGGAGTATCAATGTCTCCACCATTTTCCTACTTCATTACCCTATAGACGCTCTTCACTCCCGACTTCGAGAGGGCCTGGAGGAGATCCCCGTCGGTGTATTTTGGCTTATTATGGAAATAGATCGTGCCTTTGGTTTGGTTGAGGCGATCATTGGGGCGACGGAGACCTCAACTCCCCCAGCATCCTCACTGCTACTCGCTGTTCACTTCGACCAGGAGTATGCCGCCCCGCATCTCCGTGACCTTGGCAGGCTTACCAACAGCGTCCGCTGTAAGCTCTTATGATATCTATGTTGCGCGCGTTTGGTGAATTTGCGCGATCGATCGATCGCGCTGCGCGTTTGGTGGATGTTGTAAGTATTAATCAAATGCGCACCCATCGATCGATTGTTTTGCGCGGACGATCAATGTTTTAGGTTAGGTTNGGAGTATGCCGCCCCGCATCTCCGTGACCTTGGCAGGCTTACCAACAGCGTCCGCTGTAAGCTCTTATGATATCTATGTTGCGCGCGTTTGGTGAATTTGCGCGATCGATCGATCATTGCGCGTTTGAACGATCCACCAAACGCGCACAACATCTATACCACTGATGTCGTCTCCATTCTTGGTGAAGATATCAAAGAAACGTTGGAAGTTTCTCTGCGCTCTGCCCAAACGCGAAACTGGACTCTGGTCCTGTCCAAACTGTCTATTTTCTCGCCACCGCAACCGGCGTCAGCGTTTACCGCCAGTGCGTCCGGGGGGGGGGGAGGAGGAGGGGGCTGGTACGGCAACATCTCATATTCAGTTCTTCCTTGGTCGGAGCTCGGCGTAGTGCCCGCACCCACACTCGCGGCGGATAGCCTCGACGGGGCCGGCTCTGAGGTGTCGTGGTACTTGTCCGAGTCCATTAGAGAGGTTCGGTCCGCCACCCAGAGAGAAGAGAGCTGAAGGGTCCGCCCCTCCACGCGGCCGGCCGACTTCTCTTCTATTAGTGGGTCCGCGTTGGTTCTACCTACATTTCAGATTGTGATGGAAAAAGAAGATAAATATCTCTGAAGTAATAAATAAGCGAGAAGTTATCAAGTAGGTATACTAACAGTACCACCACGAGAAGGTGCGGTACAGCTTGAATGCAATTATACTAATTGTATCCCAGAGATCGAATCCTTGTCACTGTTAGCGAAACGTATTTTCACCAGAGATAACAAAAACACTTCGTACGTACCAGGGAATATTTGTAAAATCCTGCTGTATTTACATTTTCCTTGTTTCCTATTTCTTCCATTCCTAATGCTTAGGTGCAATAAGTGCAATTTTAGGTGCAATAAGAGCAATTTTTACGAACCATAACTAATATTTTACGCGCAATGAATCCGGACTCTAGTTATTACTTGAATACGAAACTTACCTCACCAGCCTACGTTAGAATATCACAAACTAATTTCTTGAACTTTACAACTTTGAATACACCCTCTTATGAGTAGACATTCGGTTGGAGCAATAGGGATGTTAGAATGTACACAACAGGTTAGAGACTCGTTAGAGCACATCTCGTATTCCAAGCTAACGTTTCTGCAGCCTCCTCCCACAACTTCAGTAGGCATCTTAGTGTTAACAACTTCTACACGTACCACTAGCAGTTGAACTTGAAAAATATTTTCGATCGCGTACGCACCACCTGATTTAGGATCGCGCGGCGCGCCCAGCACCGAATAAGAGTGTCAGCTAACGCAACTTGGGGAACCAACACGTTCATTGGTTATTCTATTTCATGAGGGGAAGAAAACAGCAGTAAAAGTGACGACTGTATTTGAAATCACAGTTATGCTATATATTAATGTAAGTAGTACACAGACATTTCACCGTTATTATAAAAGGGGCAATAAATGCTACTGCAGCTTCACCGTTTCTCTATCTCATCTACTACATTCAATTAAATTTCGGAGTAATGGAACTTCGAAATAAATTTCACCCTCCGTCCTACGCTAATCTGACTCATCGTTCTTAGACAAACAAATAGATTCACAAGGCGTTGCTCAGTCATCCATTCACAGTGCATTAAATCTTTAATTTAACACAGATCTGTGTAATAATGCAACAGCATATATTTATGTGCTCGTGCGATATACGAGTAGAGATAGCATATGAAGTGACGCGAAGGTTGCAAGAACATACACCATTGCTGACACGACCGGCCTCAGCTAGACCAAGTGTCGAGAGCCGCTGTGGAACATAGGTGCAGCCAGTGTACATATTGCTTGCTATTAATATATGCAAGTACTGTAGAGTGTTACTGAGAGCACGGTAACACTTAGGCGAATATGTGATACGGCTGTGCACATTGCACAGTATCGATGGATCATTTACGACTATCTTTTTTAAATACGGCGACAGAGTTGTCGTCGCAATCCTAGGAAGTAGCTTGTGGAAGTTGTTTCATTACACAAATGATTATCACTAATATATAAAAAACGGAAACTTAGGGATGTAATTTTGTTACATTTAATTTGCTATTAATTAGATTAGTCATTACAATATCTCAGAGTTACAGTGCACAAAGATTTGAATGCCGTTTTAGAAACATACGACTGGAATAGTCGGAACAAACCAAGAGAAGCAGAATTTTAGCACAGCAGTTGAAATACAAGGTAATTCCCTTGACCGTTCGTTCAGAAATAAGAATATATTAGCTATACTTGATGGACTGCAGGGTCATGAAGCGAAACCGGTGACATATTTACGAATGTTGGAAGTTCACTAGTCATTCTCTCACAATAACTCGATGTACGCATTCTGTCCAGTCACTGCAGGGGTGGGGAACGCAATCATTACTCTTAACAGTTCCATATGTACTGCACTCACGACATCATGGTGCGACAAAATCATAATTGGTGGCATTCTTTTCGACCAAGCGGAACTGAGGGATTTGCCGAGGTATGAACCACACGATACCTGGACTGTCCAATCTTCGCAAGTGAGGCTAATGGCAAATTGATAAATCCCCTCGATAAAATTTGTTCCATGCAACGTACCGACTTGAAACAAAAAACTATTCTTGGCGTATCAAGGAATGCATCTATTGGGAAGGAACACGGAAGCGTGAGCACTGGCAAACGGTAAATTACGAAATTGATTTTTTTTGCCAATTTCACGTCATTTTGCTGTCCCAAGCTTCAATTATCGTCGTCCACAGTTGGTATGTATATATTTATATTCTGAGCTACGAATTTGTGTTCCTTGCTGATTTACAATTTCTTGCACCACCGAGAATCGTTTACTTTTATTTTGAAGTCGTTCTGTTGCCCGGAAAAGATTCTATCGAAGCTTATTCTATTTACAATGAGCATTTGCAAACTTCAGAGGACAGGCAAGATATCGTGCGGTCCATGGCCGAGACTCTAAAGACGAGTTGACTGGCCAAGATCAGGGCGAGTGTACGGTACCAGTTACGCGAACACATTGAATTGTCGGCAGAGTCAAGTCGGCCCGATAACATTACATTTACACCTACTAAACAGGTTTCACAGGTTAGCACACTGAAACAACGTGCGTATTTCCTTTGCCAAGGTATTAAGCACAACATTGAGCAGAAGATTAGATATCTAGGAACAGCTACTCAATCTTGCAAGCCGTGATGACGAGGAATGTCACAGGTTATGTCTAGCATCCCAACGAGTGACACTTGAATAAGGCTGTGAGAGGATGGCAAGTAATAATCTATTGAACGAAATGAGAGTTCATCTAATGCAGAAATCAGTGGGAACTGTGTGGCTGCTTGAGCATGAGGCTCGCGGTATCGCAGTGCTGACAGAAGTTCAGTACGGCCTCGTATGGCTGTTCGTAATTATTATATAACTTTTCTATATACTCAGTATGTCAATGAATTTTTTGTTGGACCTGAATTGTTCAATAGTTTAGAAAGTTCCCATCTTTTTCGGTCACTTTCAATATACTGATTTCTTGCATTCTTACGTGACTAGGAATTCAAACGACAGCTATTGGCGAGTGAGGCTCGACAATGCAGCTGATACATTCAGAAACGATACTAGTGACGTGACGGTCATTCTATTCTCAGAAACTGAGAAGTCCAACCGTAGCAACCATAGGCATGTATGAGCCTAACGACACGTATACACCAGTAGCAGTCGCCGGAATCATAGCTTACGGTCAGGATCGGGACCTAATCCACGCAGCAGAGAAGATAATGTTTGGATCAACACGATACCTTTTCGCTCAAGAGTCAACTTCCATGAAGTAAAAATTGACACTCCTTGACAGCCACTTACAAGTAATTTTTCTGGTTGTTTTGCTCACATACGAATAATGACCAAAGCGCCCAAAAATATAAACTTATATATTTCTGTAATTTATCATCCTTAAGCAGTGCTTACACGACGCAACTTTTGTTGCGCAACATGCGTTCCCCTTCACATCCTTCTCAAAGCGGAAACTATTCCCACTCCGCGTCTCCCAATTGCATGGCATAGGATGCCGGGCTACCCTAAAGTCTATTAATTCAGAATTACTCATGATTTTGAGATGTAGTAGGAGAAGCAATTTTACTAGCGCTTCAGTGGCACACTGCCTATATTGCGCTGAACTATTCCTGTGTTTAACCACAGGCTCGTGCGCAGCTAGGGTGCGGAATTTGTCTCATTTAGTATTATCAAATAACAGTAAGGAGAACTTTATTATTATTATATTGGTGTTGTCGCGCTATTTCTGAAACTTAGACAATCAACAGCGATCTAGGATGATTTACTCGGCTTACAGCCGGAACCCCAACGATGTGCTCAGGTGGCTAGAGATAAAGGACGAAAAGAGAAGCGCCCGTCCCTTCTGTGGCCTTCCGCACGGGCGAGGTAAGAGATCCGCAGACAAAGTCGGTCACCTCGATTGGCGGCCCACCTCGCGGGACAGAAAGGAAATATAGAGAACCTACCAAACTCTACAAAACTAACCTTCTCAGCAGGAACTGCGGCCAAATGCAACATCCCTGCGGAGTAGGCACTCGGGAGAACTTATCATCATTATTTGACATATAGTATATGTAATTCGCAGAGAGAAAATTAGGGCCGTAGTTGACGATAGCATTTATCATAATGGATTCATCCGAGTTTGTGATAGAGGTCACATCTGATAAAAAATTCTTCAGGGCACTTCCATTGAATTGGCTGCGAGGTCGCTCACAAAGCATTCCTCGGAGGACGGAGTCTGCATTCCGACAATGCAAGTCCGGAAAGCAGTCCCTCCGCTCGTCGGAGAAGGTGGGACATTATTTTGAGATGATTAGAACGAAACTGAAGTCAGATTTCAACAGCAAATGCGTAAAACTAGGAATAATATCACAAGAAAATTCTCGAATTTCCATAATTTAAGTGCAAAATCCCAAAAATATGAGCAACACTAGCCATACTGCGCAAAAAATCGTATCATGAAACCGGGCCTTCGGGTATTCTCATTGGGAGATTTTTGGTTTTGTTCGCAATCTGGGGATATTGGGACACTGCTTTGCGTACTGTGCAGCGTGGTTGCCACTGCTAAATACTTTTATCCTTATGGGGAAATGACGCAATCGGAATATATTTTTTTCCTTTATGCACCGCACTTTACGGCTGCAACTGCCTGGGAATTTCCCAGTATATAGGGCCTATACATAGAGCTTGCTATCAGTATTGGGTAGCTGAAGTTTCCTTTTTGAATTGAGCGTGCTGAGCAGCACGACTGTATCAAGTTCAGCGGCGTTAGCAGAGAAATAACATCTGAAAACTCCAACATACTCAGAAGTATAACAGCTTGGGTCCAAAACACTAACCAGCACCTGCAAGATCTTGGTAGTACACTTCTAATAGAACACAATTTTGAGCATAACAGAGATAACAAAAATAACACAGTGATATACAATTATTTAATGAGCGAATAGTCTTCATTACTACACGATTCTACATAAGTGTTGAGCATCAATTGAACACAAATATGATCACTTAACAACTACATAAGTATCAGGTTGTGACGAAGGTTCTATTCGCTGTATCAAGAAGTAACTTCCTGTGATATCACGCCGCTGCCAGTAGATCAGTCACATCTATTTAACTGTTTCCAAAATATTAAGCCTTCATTCCTAAAGCCAGTTTCGTTACGGACTGACATCGAAGTTCATTTGCTGTTCATGTTTTATTTTCTGGTAAGTGTGCGTATAGATAACGGAAGTGTTAGTTGCCCAGACAAAGGCATGAGATGCTGCAACAAGTCGAGTCTTTCATAATTTGGTGAGAGAAATTTGGAAACTTTATCTAGTGTGATCCTGTTTCCAAGTAGAAATTTGGAAATTTTATCTACTGTGATCCTGTTTCCAAGTAGAAATTTGGAAATTTCATCTAGTGTGATCCTGTTTTCAAGTAGAAATTTGGAAATTTCATCTAGTGTGATCCTGTTTTCAAGTAGAAATTTGGAAATTTTATCTAGTGTGATCTTGTTTCCAAGTAGAAATTTGGAAATTTTATCTAGTGTGATCCTGTTTCCAAGTATCAACAAGAATGCTATAACCTTACTTGTATTACTGCCACGCACGGCGTAAATGATGATGCGATCAGTCAACAATGCCGGCGCTAAGGGACTGCCGTATGAAGGCAAAAATTGATAGGTGATGCACTGCAGATTGAGACTGGCGGAACATTCGCTACAACCTGATAAATTAACAAGCCAGTATGTAAATCGAAAAAGAAACAATACAATGAACTGTAGCGCGAAGATTTATAACGGCTCCGCCTTATTTCATCTATAGTAATGATAGCACGTCCTGTTTTCTACTGCAAAGTACATTTTTACGTCGCAGTTGACTTCAACTCGAAGAGTGGACACTGGATATAGAGGTAATTAGCGTCGGTTGTCGGATGAGTTATCTGGAAATGAAGACGGGAGGTTTACTGAAGCTTAAGTGACTATAATTGGCTACTTGGTGCTTGGCATAAACAAAAGACACGCAATAAAAAATGTTCGGTGCACCACACCCACTCTACGTATACTGTTCACAAACACCGAGAACTGTACAATACAAAAGATATTGAACGTTTTTCACTTGACCATATATATAACTAACGAAATATGCTGATCTCTTCTAAGTTCACCATTTAAGTAACAAAATGCACAGCACAATTCAACACAATGAAGAAACTTCTAAAAAACACACTAGGCTAACGATTACAGACTTACTTTCATCAAGTTTTTAAAATTTACACAGTCACCGCACTAGTTAAATTAACCCTCAAATTTATCAAACGTCGGTCGGTCATTGAAAAAATCTGTTTTACGTCACGATTCTTCTCCCACTTACGGGTTACAGGTTTGGGTGTTGCCCAGATAATGCCAGGACTTTCACTGGAGCTAAGGCCTTCTATTAACCAGCTACCTTTCTAGTCGTGAACCAGCCCCATTTGCAGAACCCAGGACATGTTGATCAAAATTCGGAACGATATACAACTTCGCTCAATAAGACGACAACAAACCTGGTACTGGCTCAACTCACAGTGACACTACCTACTAGCGTTGGAATACGGACAATGTTGCCTCTAATTTGCAGCTGAAACATGCATCGTTTGAAAAATTTGAAACCTCAGTCAAATCAGTAGGCAATGGCTTAACACGGAAGGAGGAGATTGGAGGTGTCAGCTCCCATCAATCACATACAATACGCCGTCCCTGCACTTGACCGAACTCGAAGTTAGCGTTTAACTTCCAGTCTGACATACTGCGTGCAGTGCTGCCACGGCAAGTGGCTGTGGTCGTACACAAACGCAATAAAAAAATAAAATTCTGTGATATGTTGCAATCAAACTTTAGGCTTCCAGATCGTGAAACACGCTAACCGCAATTCAGAACGCAATCGGTAGAAGCGCTCTGTGAGAGTCGTAAGTGATTTTTTGAACGGCAGGATATAGGTACTAGAATAACACATGTGTCCCCGGGATTGTGACTGCAACACGCCTCAAGTACGACAAAAGAGTAATAGCTTTAGTCGCCATGCACGAATACAGTGGTCGCCTCGTGGGAAAAACTCTACAGAAGTCGCCAGTATCAGTTCACGGCACTGGACCATAGATTTGATCCATAACACAGACTATGGCTGAGAACAACACAAGTCGAGGCTCCACCTCGACAACTAAAGGTAAATTGGCTGCTTAACTTTACATACAAACTAAAAAGAAGCGAGATAATATATTATAATACAAGCGTAACAAGCACATTTGCTAACATAATTAGGAACAAATACACTCTAAGAAATTGGGTGAAGGAAAAACGCCACAAAACGAAGAACAGAATAAAACTATCAAGTACAAGGAGCTTAAGTATTAATGTGACAAAATACCTACGCCAATCAACAAGTGCCTAGTTTGTGACAACCGCCGAAAAAAGGGGCATACCATTATTATGCCTACATCCTCAGGTATGGGCTGATCAGGGTTGCAGGGTTGGAGACGGAGCGAGTCGAACAGAGTTAAGGTACAAGGAGTCGGAGTCTTAACCTGGCTGGACCAAGAGTCTGAGGCCATCCGACTCCGCAACCCTAGTGTTAATCATGCACGGCCCTGTGCCTGCTCCTACTCCCGGGCGCTGGCTCCCTATTCTTATCGAATGAGGTGACCAAGACTGTAATGTGACACGAGTGCAATACCCAATCACAAAGCTGGACCATCACAGGCAGTTTCTCGCTACAACCAGGGCCTGCTATATCATACCACTTTCTTAACTAGATTAAATTCCATAGCGTGAAGAAAATACTACGTAGCGCCGGGCGTACGAGCACATCAGTGCAATTGAATATGGAGTACCAATCCGCGCAGAAGATAGTAAATTACGAAGTGCAATTTCATAATTAGTAGAACGATACAAACTAAAAACAAAGCAATTTCTCTAACATATAATTCCGATAAGGCTTTAGTTTATAAACAAGCTAAAGCCTCCCACTGCGAAGAAAAAGTATTTACAAAGAAGAGAGAGTGCGGTTGATTTAGCAGCCATATGTAGGCTGGTGCTGTTAGCGGAGAGTGTGTATTCCTCTAGAAGTTGTAAACCAAGAGTGATTTGCTGTAGCTGACCTGTTCGAAAATGAGACGGGGTCGTACCTCCTGCTCTGCCTCGTGTGATCAAATCTATCCAGTATTAAATACTATCGCTGAGCGAATTCTTAGCATGCAGCCCCCAAAGTAGCCAAGATCTTATCGTGGTCAGAAAATGGCATATTTAGCAAATGAATCGTTGTTAGCCTTCTCAACTACGGTTTAGAAATAGGTGCCGCACACATGCTTTGAATGCTCTCATCAAACTTGAGTGGCAGCAAAAAATTTTCGGCAATTTTTTGTAGAAATTTCTTCACTATTTGCACTTAAACCTTTTGCCCCAAAGCACTGCCACGACGACGGTGACGGAATTGGTTGCGCAAACAATAGGGGACACGCTATGCACTGTGGTCCAAGGACACATTATAATTCAAAGAACTATATTCTGCATGGGTATATAACTGAGGCGGTTGAGAAAATGGCACTTTCATGACGTCGCACCATCACAAAATGGAGCTATCGTTAACGGCTCGATACGTCACTCGTAGTCAAAGGGTTAACAGGGAATCTCATTGATGCATATTTTGTCGCTTCAGTGGTGGTGACTAAATCATTTCTTACACCGGAAACTCCTTTATATGCTGGGTAAAGTAAAGTTGGTAGCTTGAGCTTATGGCGGTTGCACACGGTGGGACGTGTCCGCGGCTTGCACGATTTTTCGCTCTCTAGCGACATGCCCCTCTCGTAAAGTGAACTCAGCACAGACGGGTTGAGAAGAGACATGTCACCTTGGACGCCGGTCCTTGGTAGGCATCGAAAGTATGAAAACCATTGCGTAAAGCTCTAGTATTTGAGTCGCGCACACTCACATGTCGGGCGCTGCTCCGCTTCGTGCGGAAGCGAACGCGGACAGTGCGACGGTCATGTCCCTGCTAGGAAATTTGACAGGTGTTCTGGGTTCTAGTATATATACAACGGCAGTGCCAACTTCGCGACCGCCGCAAGTAGCAGCGCAAACCCTGGGCTTAGATGCAGTATGCACTTTCAACGCATTATGTACTCTGTGGTTTAATTACAGATACTGTCTTTGCACCCTCTATAATTTAATCTCAACCGTGGTAATCATTTAATTTTCCAGTTATCAATAACGGTGGTGGGGCTCGTGGGAGGGGGGGGGGGCGAGGCACACCAGGTTGTGGTACCAACCAAGAGAGAGGAACCTAACTGGAGACAGTGGATATTTGGGATTTGTGACTACATACCAAAGTCGAGACTGGTCGAGGTATTGCATTGGAACCAAATAACCCCATAGGTGATAAGGGTTCAGGTGAGGATAAGAGATGGGTGACACTATGCTTGGCCGGAAGGTTAGAGATGCTTCGTGTGTAGCGCGGTCGCAGCAGAAGTACCGTACTTGCGGTCGAGGTGGCTGAGTTTGCGCGCTTTACCCGTAACCCTTCCTTCCAAGAGCATGCGCTATTTGCTACCGCTAGGTTACTGTTACACAAATAAAAATTCGATATTTATGTCAGGAGCAATTAATTAATCTTGGACAATACTTACTAAACATCTTACAATTTTTCAAGTGCATGCGTCTCACAGAAGGGATAACTAGAAAGAAAATATTAAACATAGCTAGCGCTTCGAACTTACTCGTACATTTTACGATAAGCATTGAAGTAGGTAGTGGTAATATTACTAGCGCTTTAAAGACACAAGTATCTTAATTGGACAGGACTCATCCTATTTATGTTACTGTGACGAGCGTCATAAAATGCCTAATAAGGATATGTCTCAACAATCAGTGTTAGCATATCCAAAAGAGATCCACTGAAAAACTTCGTACTCCTAAAACATCACACTAGAAGCGCTGCACGCCAGAACACCTACCATCACTGAGAGGGGTGCGGCCAATAAGATACAACATCCCCCGGCTGCGCACAAATGCGTTAAGAACTGCTTACAAAGGTTAGTTATTTCGAGTAGCTTTAACTTCCGTTTCACTGCTAAAGCGATCCCACACTGGACGAAAGAAGGAACATCAAATGTGCCGATAGAAACTAGGAGCCCAAGCACGAGGGTGCTCCCACACAGGATCAATGCACATGAGAACAGCAAGTCGAGAAAGAAAGAACACATTAAGCTATCATCAGCAGGAGTATGAAATTGGAAGAAAGCACAATGGGCACGACGGAAAGATGTCCCGAATACCTACCATGGCTAAAGGAATCTACAGGGTCCATTTGGCATCGCTGCTCTCAATAACATGGGATGGGTAAACCTACCCTCACGGCCAAAGGTCCAACCTATGCCCCCTTAGGGGAAATCAAGTGACATTTGTGTAGCTCGAGTAATACAGTAAAAGTCTCAAAATACTTTCCATGAGAATACCCTGGATCAAGAACTAGTTTCGAACTTCATTGTTGCGCGCGTGTCCCGGGGTCCCCGCAAGTACCTACTGGAGCGTGCGCTTCCTTTGGGTCGGAGTACAAAGTCCTAGGAAGTCTCCCTTTCGCAGCCGTCAGCTTGCTGCACACGATCAAGTGCTGGACTCGTGGGAGCGGCACTCAGAGATCACTGCTCCATTAAACATCCGCTGGAGACGGAAGTAGGCGTAGTAGTAAACAGAAGTTTTACTGGCGCTTCAGGGGCACACTACCCATATCGCGCCAAACTATTTCTGTGTTTTACCAAAGGCTAGGGCGCGGAATATGTCTCATTTTATATTAAAAAGTAGTTGCAGGGAGGAAATTATTATTAATTTTACATATAGTAGGTATATGTCATTCACTAAGAAAAGGGTAGAGCCATAGTTGATGGTAGCATATATCGTGATGGATTCATCACAGTTTGTGACTGAGGTCAAATCAGATAAAGTCCTAAGGGCATTTCTGTTACATTGGTCACGAGGTCCCTCAGAAAGCATTCCTCGGAGGATAGAGTCAGTATCCAGTCCATACAAGTCCGGATAGCAGTCCCTCCGTTCGTTGGAGAAGTTGGGACACTCGGCCATCAGATGCAAGACGGTGAGAGGTACGAGGCAGTCGTCGCAGGACGGGTGACGACTGTTAGCACCGAAGCTCTGAATGCACTGGCTAGGCATAGAGAGGCAAATTCTACTCTGCAGTTTTCGCACCGTCTACAAAAGATTGAAGGTTACAACGGTTAGAGTGTGCTCGATTAGCCAGCGTCGTTCTAGATAATCTAATCTGAGTAGCCTAAACGTGTTGGGAATTTCAAAACCGAGCGTTGGACTCGCAACTTTGGTCTGAGCTTTAGGGCCGGATCCAGGAACAGGGGGTGCGGGGGGAGGGGGGGTTGCGGCTTGTAGTAGATAGGGTACAATATTAGCTGTCTTAGCAAATAATAGTACTTGGCTAGACCCTAGATCCCTAGTCCTGAATTACCATATGACAATCAAACACATCATAGTTTACCTACAAAGATCCACTGCTAAGCATTGAGAGCCCTTTAGAGTTTCTGACCTTTAAGTGACACTTGGGGAATGATGGTCCAAGGGTAGCAAGGTCAAACAATGTTTGAGCCTTCCTAGACATTAACGAATCAACACAGCAATGAGGAAAGCCGTAATTGGAGGGCTCAGATTTGAGGCCAGCCATCCCGTGAAAGTATGGAGAGGATCGAATTATACGTACGGTGCATTGCTTTACACATAGGAAAAATAAATAGAGGAGCTTCCTAACTGTGGCCAACTTCCACTACGAAACCGATTGAAAAAGACATAGAACCAACATGAACACACTCAAAAAATGATGGTACAGTAAACATTGTATGTATATATATCAAAGCAGCAGGGAAAATGCACACACTTTCAACAGAAGCAACACTTCGAAAAACAACATACGTATGTTATATCAATAATATGCAAGAAAAGTAGTTTTACTGACAACTGTTCATTACAAAAAATCTTCACAAATTCACTCAAAGAAAAATAATACTCATAACTTCAAACATCAAATGGTATAAAATATCTCTAAAGACCTACAGATACAGATGTGCAAGACACTCTAACGCACATCTTTTACCAGTCATTCCTCAAGCCCGGAGAAGTATAAATTTTACCACATTGACAGCCGTGACGGACGTCTACCCTGAGAGAAATGCATCAAAACGAGCAGGTCTTGCCGCGCACCAATATATAAACCAGCAGAAGTCGTGCTGCTTCAGCACGCCATGACAGGTAATAGCCGATGAGCACGGAAAGCCGTGCCAGTCTTGGTACAACACCTCCCAGTCTACCTCAGTAGGGAATAAAACCTAGAGTTTGCACATAAATCCGTATTCACCGCAGCATGACACTAACTGACAGGAAACTTGAGGAGAGTCTTGTTCAAAGAGATGAAAAATGTTCAATTTCCTACGCAAAAGAAATGTCGAATCTTTCAAGTAGCTAAAGGCGGTCATGAGAGACATGTCTTGTTCGCTGGTGGAAATTTGAAGGGTGTCGGAGCCTGGCCGCTAGAATCAAACAAAACCCAAGGCCGTAGACCTCTGACCTCTTTAATACTCTTATGGTCACTACAGCTCAACCATCTTTTCTGCAGCAACAAATGATATTGATAACATGCTATCCACATCGCATTACTTCGAAGATTTCTTTAGGAAAAGCCCTACATCAGCTCTTATTCTAAGGTAATAAATGAAAATCTTAGTATCCTATGCAGCTCTAATTTGTGGGGGGATTTTTACGCAAGGAAAACCTACGCTGCTACTTACATTTTATATACTGTATAATATATATCTATATGTATATCTACAAGCAGGCACTTGCGACTTTCTAAGTGTCGTAGTCTTGAGACGCTGCCGCCACTCGCAATATTGTCTTCAGTTGCAATACTATACCAGCGGTTACTTGTGCGCCACGGGGACCTTATCTGACAGTAAGTATAGGTATCAGTAGATTACTGGTACAGGTAGTCGTCGACTTACGACAGCGACCGGGTAAAGCAGTCCAATCGTCTTGATAGTCCGGGGCGTCCAGTGCAGTTTGGAGTAGCTATAATTGCGAAGATAACATATACATGTCGTGTTTTCTGCTTAATTTGGTGTTCAAACACTGCATACGTACAAAAAAATTTAATCCCTCCTCCTTTCAGCATGCACCTGGTGGTAGTAGCACGCACATACGCTCGCTCTGAACTGCATCACGAATAAGATACAAAAATGTTATCTTAGCATACGTGCCGG
The DNA here is from genome assembly GCA_001587735.2 of Parhyale hawaiensis. NCBI lineage: Eukaryota > Metazoa > Arthropoda > Malacostraca > Amphipoda > Hyalidae > Parhyale > Parhyale hawaiensis. The sequence goes on along the minus strand of LQNS02278091.1, from coordinate 35,374,819 downwards.
AATACCTTAATTTCAGGGCAAGCTATTGCAAGCTGCTCAAATTACCCGAGCAATTGGCCACTGGGCTACTACAGGCAGGAACAAACTCGCTCAAAGTATTACATAGAGTCAGAAAAGGAGACAGCTTTCTTATTTGCAGAGTATTTGACAGTTACTGACGCGAAGAGAGATTCTCAGCGGCCCTGCACACAGACGGAGACGATAATCCGATGAGACAGGTCGCTTAGGGTAACATGTCTAGTAGCTACCCGTCCATCATGCTAGTAGCCGTTTTTCATGTTTTTAGCGAAAAATTGTGAAAACCACCACCATTTTTTATTGCTTTATTTTCTTCACCCGTCATTTTCAGGGATGGTGGGGCACTACTTAGCCTACACTTTAAGCGTATGTGCGGCTTTCTAGCACTGCTAGTTTTCAAACAGGAAGTTTTTTAGTGCCAAGTGGACGGCTACTAGCATGGGGGGACGGATACTAGATACGTTACAATCCCATAGATCTGCTGTAAGTTAGAATACAGACTTCCTAAGCTTCTATTGTTTCTTTTACCTTAACCACTCAACAGATAGTTTCTCGAAAATTTGCTCTTAATACTGCTTAGTGAGCGTAATCTCATTTTAATTTTGATAACTGAATCTATTTTTTCACCTGCTAATTACACCTAAAAATTATAGTAATTTTCACTACCAGATGTGCAATAACATGAGAAATTTTTCCAGCAAGTCTTACATTTCTTCCGAGACTCAACTTCGAGACATCTTCAGTTACAAGAAGATGGAAGTAAATTTCATTTTATTTTCATGTCGTAACAATTAATAATACGTTAATCAATAGTTACAAGAAAGAGCTACAATTCATGTCATTGGAAAAGTTTTGTGGCTATCTGTAAGACTCGTAACTGCGAAGAGAGTCATAACTCGCTCAAGTCGTAAGCGCGGGGGAGTCATAACTCACGTGGGTCTCAAATTCAGGGTTATAACTTGCATAGGTCAGTTATAACCCGTCTTTGTTGTTAGTAGTCAGTCGTAACTCTCATGGGTCGTAAGTGCGGTCGGCCACGACGAGTATGGGTCGTAAATCGACGACGATCTGTACTCCTTATTGTAACGCGTCAAAGCTAGGGACATAAAAGCAACAATATATACCAATAGTATCTAACATCAGCAGCATTTACAGGCAAACACACACAACAGCCCACACCATATCAATGTTACAGTTCCAGTGCAGCACCACTGAGTAACTGGTGGGTCACAACCACACGTGCGGCGTCTTCAATTTGCCACTCCCAATTGTGATCTGGATTAATATCAACATCGAGTGCGTTCAGCTTACCAAATCACAGGAGGTGGGAGCAGTAAAATTATTAATAGAGCTTTGCATTTTATTTATCATTAGTTGGTTGGAGGGCAATCATACTCGCAAATTTATAACTGTGAATGCTTTTGCCACTGCCAAAACTCAATACTAATCGACACTAAATTTAAAAATGATGTACCATTTGTCAAACCAAGTGATACATTCTCGGCAATAATCTCAATGCGGGTTAGGATCAAGTGCAGCAGACAGGAAAAAACTGTAATCTTAGAACCGAGTCAGCCACTACCACATGTTCAGTACGCCCTCAAGCTGACTTAGCCTTGTACATCCATACTTACTTCTCGAGTCTGGATGGATAAAATTCTCCAGGTTTGAAACTTAGAGCAAAAAGATGCAGATAAGGCAGACAGCGCTGTGAAGAGGCAAAGCTTCTACTAAACAGAAAACTTATTTATTAAATTCAAATCGAGCAATTTACTCAATTCGCACTTTTAATACCGCTAATATATTTATGGAAAAGTTTGAATGTGAACAATAATACATCAGGGGAGAGCATAATGAGTACAGTCAAATTAGACTAACTTCTCATAGATTGGGTCAAGTCTGGTGAAGTAAGGCTACGGGAGTAATCGATTGGCACTATGAGGGCGAATTAAGCTAAGTTCATGCGCATGAAGTATATATTCTGCGACTTCAGACAGGAGTACTGGCGATCCTCTATTAATGTGGTCCTTTCGGACCAAAAATAGTCGCAAGTAATGGAATTTCCGCACTGTTGGGTGCTGCTCAAAAAACTCAACTTAGTCATGGCGTAATTCTTAAATTTTCATTAGATGATAATAGAAGCAGCCTTTACTGGCAGAAAAAAATGGCACAATGCTTCTTTCGTGAGTTTGACTCCCCAAATAATGATTTGGCTTTTATCTGGATCAAGCTAGTACTAATAGTACCTAGTGGGATATGTTTTTGTCGCAGATCCACGATCCATACATACCGTACAACAGGTTCCAAGTTTATGAATTATTGGATTACACACACGCAATTTTTTTTTCTTGCAGCGCTAGTTGAAATGCTGTTTGCACAAGTGCTAATACGCTGTCAATTTACTTTTATTGTTCTAAATGTGATTTTAATAACGCTAATGAACTTTTGCAATTTCTGACACTTTTTTACCTTCATCACATTAATCCAAAATGCTCATCTGCTTTTTGTTATTTGGTTCATTTCCACTATTTTTAGAATTGACAGCTGTAGAGGCCAATTTCCACACAGATACAAAGAATAAAGTTTCCATTATGAAGCAACCGGTTTAACTTGCGCGTTTGAAGTGATGCCGGAACTGAAACCTAATGGCACAAACGAATGCCGCATTAACGTACGGTATATTCGCCAGTATTGGTCTCACCACTATGAATTAAATGGCATGTATTGGTAAGAACCCAAGTACATTTGAAGCGGAGCAAACTCCATTAGCCTATACAGTTTTGTTTTTTCTTCAATTTTTACTGTATGAACTATTATCTGAAGGTGTTATTACTTTTATTTCCAGATGCATTCATTGAGAATGACGTTTGTCGAAACCAGCTGGTCTGAATGCGTAATAAATGATTTTTTTTTATCGCTAGTTTAGTGTTTTTATTCTTACTGAGAATTAGGTTTGCCACCAGTCGTCCCATATCACCTATACAGTGAAAGATAGATTTGTCAACCATCTTAATAGTGCACCAAAAGATTGGAGGTATTAACTAAATTCGACTCAAAGCGGCAGATCCGACGCTCATGATTAAATTTCCGGGCAAGTTAAAACTAATGGGCTTCGCTGCATCAGCCCTCATTGCACCAATCAATGACACATAACATAGTGTGAGGTTTACATTTTGTTTTGGTTACTTTTTACGGGAGAGTAAGTGATATAAAAGAAGTTTCACACACTCAGGTACCACAGGCTTCACATAATGTGACCTAACATCAATAGAAGCGGATGTGTGGGGGCTCGAGTATGAATATCAACTTCCCTGGAGGCCTACCGCCAAACTCCGTGTCTACGTCAATCGTTAATGCAACTTTTTTGTTATCCTTCTGATGTTTACTTGAAATTTAAGGACTGCAAACTCGCATCTTCCTTCAACATTCAAATGTGTGCAATACAACAACGTTCAACAACGGGTTCCCATTGCCAAATGCATCTATTTAAGAGCTGCTACAACATTTGATAGTATCTGTAAGGAAATCTACCAGTTGACGACCACGAACTCATGCAAGTCTAAGATATGAACCTGTAACCTGAACAGCCCCAATGAGCTCATCCAGTATTGTTGCTACCAACTAAACAAATTCTACTGATAAAGAAACATATGGTTTCTTCGAGCAAAGCTTTCAGCATGCAGTAGCTAATCGCTGCATATGCATGCTATGTGTCCGGAGCCAATGGAACTTGAATGCTTACTTCAACAGAAGAGGTTATCGGGGCACAGCATAAGAATGACATGAAGCAGCGTACAGATCTAAATCGCAACGATTACTCCCTTTCGATATCACACATCAGCCACAGCAAAGTCCAGTATCTTATGTAAGAGATGCTGGCTCTGTGACGGATATAAAAACTAAACCCCTCAGACTCGCTGGTCATTCCGCAGACAGCAGTCACTGCTGCCGGCCGGCAGTAGGACCTTGTGAGAAGCGTAAAATATACTCTAAGCAAGATTGTGAAACAACACAAATAAAGATATCGAAACAACATCTAGGATAATTCAAAATGATTCTCTATCAGACACAGCGCAGAATCTGTCCTTGATTAGATTATTGCTTAGTTTACGCCTCTGTCTCCACAACTAAGGTGATCTAACAGAGGGGAAAAAATGACATATAGCATGTCGATAGAAACGAGGAACCCATGCACGAAGGTGTTTCCACACAGGACCAACGCGCATGGGAACAGTGAGTCGGGAAAGAATAGGAAGAACAGAATAAAGCACGAGCAAGTTGGATTATGAAACAGGGAAGGAAGCAAACAGGGCATGAAAAAAAAGACGCCGCGACGGCTTAGCCAATGGCTAAGTTAACCTACAGGGTCCTCCCAGGGGCACTGCTCCCCGTAACATATGATAGGCCTACGGCCCATCCTATACCTCCTGAAGGGAATGGATAATTCAAAAGGATTCTGATTCTCTGTGTGATATAGAACAGTATCTGACATTGATCAAAGGTAACGAGATGGTAGGTATATTATATCTAGGCAAGATTGAAAGTTCTTACAGAGAAGAGACACGGAGATTCCATTCCAAAAACATGTTTCTCTCTCATGTTTATAGGAATTTTGAACTGGGCCGAGACTCGCCACACTGCAGGCAGCTCCTTCATAGGCTTTTAAAACGCGACACAATAGAACAATAAATCTGAATTCACGAAATCCCCAGTTAACCGGGATAAAAATACCACGTATGTAATGATCTGTGGATAAGGAGTCACAAATTTTAGCATTACCTGCACAGATCTGAGCTTACTTATATGGGACATGTTTCCGACACAAGGAGCATTTACAAATTAACATCTCACAAAGCTACATAGTATTGTGTCACTCAAGTAGTTAGCTACATATTAATATCTGAAATGACTACATTGCCTATTTCAAGTGCAAATAGCTACAATTTATGTGTCAATAAGTGACACTTTATAGTAGCTATATCTTAAGTAGCTCGACACTGGCAAGTCTATGCACTAACACAGTAAAGACAAGTAGCCTACATATGCGCTGGCTGCGTCATAATAAATACCACAGATCATCTAGAGCGCCTTCATCGTCGCCGTCGGGGACACGGCAGAGTTTCACCCAACATTGGCGCGTGTCGATAGCTATTGAAGCGCTAAACAATGCTTACTAGCCCAACAAAGAACCGGCAACCTGCCGCCATGACAGTTGGAAGCCAGAGGCCAATATAATAAACAGCTACTGCCCAACGCAGTGAAAAGCAAGGTTTTGGTTAACAATCCATAGAAAGTTGGCATTGCTCGTGCTCCTCTTAAAGCACAACTTTGGAGGGTTAAACATTAGCCTCGCAGCCAATCAGCAGCCATAGCTGCCAAGTGACCACTTAATTGAGTTGGTAGTATCTAATTGTCAAGGACAATCTGTAGTTATAGATTAACACTCAATAAGCGTAGATTAAATTTAGCAAATGGTAGTAATTTTAAAGTATCGAAACTAGATCACTTTAACTTAGCTTCCATTAGTAGGAGCACGACACCGGAGAACCAACACCGACGGACGCTAAGCTTAACTGCCGAACCACGTCGACACCTAAGTATCTCAGGGAGTCCCTGGACGATATGAGCCGATGTTGCTGTAGAATATTTATTACACAGAAGATGCCACCTCCAGCATAATAGACAAAAACTCAAAACTCGAGTCTAGTAAAATAAACACCATTGTGTATTTTTATATTGTAGCTTTCGTGTCTCTTGCTGGTCATCCACTCAATATGTATGTCGGGAGCTGAAAGCAAAATATAGTGAGATGCAGGGATATGCCCGCTGGCGTACTAGCCGGTCTGCTGTCGACTTTCAGCTTTTCAGGGAACAGCGGCGTCGGGCTGGTGCTACTTATGAGGAAGCTGAGAGGGAGCACAATTTGAGGTCCAGGGAGTTGTTAGCCTC
>LQNS02278091.1:35236825-35265873 GCA_001587735.2 Parhyale hawaiensis | reverse complement strand
GGGGGGTTCTAGTGCCGCTAGCCCCCTAAAAATTTAGGACGCAATGCCCCCATACCTGAAGACACTTTTTGAGCAAAAAACAGAAAATTGATAATTTTGACCATTTTCGCCTAAACGATCCCCTTAACACGCTGGCAACCCTGGCGGCCACATCCAATCAGCAGGTGGTCCTTTCGAAGACAGGGATAGGCGAGAACTCGATAACCGGTGATCAAGCAGCAACAAGATTCCGGGAGCAATGCTGGTTTATGCAGACTCTTTGGTAAAATTATAGTTTGTTAATCAAGGAAAAGCGGTAAACTAAGTAAATCTAAGCCGCCAATGATCCTTGTTGACGGTAAAGCAATCAGTAATTTAGTTAAATAGTTCCATTTCATAACGAATACGTTGATAAAGGCTCTGCCATGTTATAACTGACAAAAGGTGCACAACACTGAATGAATACCGTTATAAGGCACAGGTGCGATAACTAGTAACTGTACGAGAACGAAGACTGATAGACACCCATGGCAGCGTAGTTAACATTCAGCAACTCTACAAGTAAATGGTAAAGGACAGGTACACTGATGTGGTGACAGGCAAAAGGAACAGCAACCCATGAGAAGAAAGGTCTTCACTGCAGGTTAGCTCCCCGCACGTCAACAGCTGCAAAAGGTTGCATGCTAATAGTGAAAATTAGGTCTCAGTTAGGGACAAAATTTTACAACTCTGCGTCAGAACAGGTAGTGGAGGTCTAATAAGGGACTTTGCCTCAGAGCAGGTACTGCTCTGGAGATTTAGCGCAGGTCACCTGGGGACCCTTTTCGGACATAGCCTGAGAGTAGGCTTTCAGGAGGCATTGGTAGGAGACTGCTGCACAATCTCTTATGAGTTTTTCGATAAGCCTGTGATGCGGATAGTATTATTCAAGCTCCTTTGGGAGTTAGCTGTATCCAGAACTCTCCTAACCTTTCGGAACTTGAGCTCAGAGTATGTGTGGATTGATGGCCCTCAGCCTCGGAGGGAAACAATCTGTTGGAGGCAAGATTGAGTTGTCAGTTTTGCCTGGGCAAATCATTGCCCCCTGCTACAGTTGATATCAGGGCTATGTACCATAGGACACCAGGGTTCGCTGGCAGACTTGTCCTTTAAACAAACACAATCATCTGAATTAGTGTATTTCACAGGGCCTTGGGGTTAAGTCTTGGAGAGACTTCACCCTGAGATCTAGGAATACAGCATGTCTAGGTCAGTCAAGGCCGAATGCCTTTACTTGGCTCGCTATAGACTCAATGGCATTACGCCTTGAATTGGAGCTTTAGGGTGCTTGCTCTGGCACTGAGTTTCCTTGAAGGTGAGAATGAATTTAATTATCCACCTGGACTCCTACAGAAAGGTCCAGCCTTGAATATCAGACCAGTGTGTTCTACTCTGAGATCTTGCTTAATGAAGCCCATGAAGCCTTATTAGAGCTTAACCCTTTTTGTGGGTACATATTCGGCCCTTGCTATGAAGTGCTAAGAGCAGCCCTCAACAGACGCTCTCATTATAGCCTAGGGCTCCTTCTCTCGGCCACTCCATTAGTAAAGAAATCCAAGCTCCAACCTCAAATGGTTGTAGATTATGATGTTCAGATTCCTGAGAGGAACTCAAATTTTGTTTCTAGAAGGAAACTTCATGCCGAAACAGGAGTTGTTCCGTTGGGAAGACAGGTGTTAAACCCCAGTCAGATGTTGGCCGGAACCCGAAGATTAGAGACAAGGTTAGTCTTAAACTGGCCACCTTCTCGGGCCAGCTAGGCCAAGACAGGAATCTTTCTGACAGGTGTCCTCTACCGGCATAGGTATCTTCCTGGAGACCCAGAAGGTTTTTGACCTCAAGAGGTACAGAGTATTCCAGTTTAGAAGTTCCATAGAGGGAAACTTCCTCCAGGCTCATCCTGATGGGTAAGCTCAAGCTCCGGACACTCTGAAGAAAGAGTCAATTCCCTTGCTGTGGGTGCTGCAATAGATGGCCCCTTCCCGGAGTTGAAGGATAAAGATTTTAGGTCCGCAGCAGGGAACAGAGCCGCATCTAGATTGGAACCTCGGTCAGTAAGCCGTGTTGAGTCTTATAGCCAAACTCTAGGTGTAGGTTTGAACTATTGGTTAGATTAACGTTATTATTGGACTCTTGTTTTTCCTAACCCTTGGCTAATATGCCAGTAGACATTCGCTTCAGGTGGCCACTGGCTAACCCAGGTAACCCTAGAGAGGTTGGTGACTCCCAAGTGGTCAAACAACGTCTAAAGATGGGGACAGAGGTCTCCACCGTACACTATGCTCTTGTCTGTCTCTAACAGGGCTGAGACGACAGAGGGAGTTGTTAAGATGAGCAGAAGCAGAAGAATAGTTAATAGTTCTCTCCCTCATTGGGCTAGTTCAGGAACCAGACTCCAGTAAGGGAGAATGGGTTCGTGACCCTTGCTGGTTGTTTATTGAAGCATGTTGATGCTGTGACTAAGGCAGATGTTGTCCTTTACCTTAACCCATTAGAGTCTTGTGGAAAAGGGATCCTAGGTCACAGAGGGCGAACAATAAATGACGAGACTAATCCTTGATGGAGATTATATATTCGTCTTCTGTTAGAATATGGCGGGCTCTCTGTTGGAGGGTTCGCGCTTGGGTCTCGCTCCCGGGGAGTGATCAGGACTATCTAGATAGTGTCTGGTCTAGAAAGGAGCTAAAAGATAACTTTAAATGAGTGTCAAGCAGTGTATACTCGACGGAGGACGACTCGTGACAATGGTAGACGTTGCTACAGCTATCTACCTCTGCCTATCCCTGGTAATTTCCGTTGCTGCCCAGAGGACTGTTGCTAGCCTACTTCAGTTTGAACTGCTTCGGCTGTTGAAGGTCAGCAACCAGGAGAAAGTATTCCAACTAGGAAAGAAGTGTGCCGGACTGGGATGGTAGTCAGAACCGAGCTATCTGCCTTGAGTCAAGCATAGCCTTGCTGATACAATAATCCTGGTTCACTAGAGCGTTAGGATCTATCTAAAGGTAAAAACACAGTACTCCGGAACGTTTTTGCTCCTAAAGCCTTGAAGATAACTTGATGGAAGGAGAGTTATCTTCAAGTTGCAGGACTTGAGATTGTAGCTGGGGAATGTAATCCCGCTGAAACTAGCAGTGGGTTTCCCATACTCTTAGCTCTGCAGGGGACATAAAAAGGGTTAAAGATATTCTTGGAGATATGATGGCTAGAGCTGCGACCTAGCAAAGAAGTCTTGCTGCAATAGACAGATGATGAAGATCATCCCAGGAACGTCTGGGGACAACTGTGGTCCTAGGTGGAAGCCTGAGTGCAGAGAAAGAAGGCTTCTCCATTTTCAGTAGAATAGTCCCCTCTCTTAGTTGGGTTATGAAGAACACCTTTGGTGTCAGGAATTACTGGCAGCTAAGTAGGCCTATACCTGAGAGAGCTGTACTAACGCTCAGGCTATCAGTTTTGGTCGGTACTCTCTGGCCTTCCCTCTGGGAAGGAGTCTCCCCTTCAGGCCTGAAGTTTCTTAACGGGAGGTAGTGATTTATAGAAGTTGAACCCTTCTATCCCTCAGAAACTGCTTTTTAACTGTAATCGGTGCAAGGCCGCATAAAGGGCTCCAGATGCTCAAGTTACCCCGGAGACCTCAGGAGATGAGTTTCTTATGATACATCAGAGGATATGTATAGTCTAAGGCAGACCTACGTTGATAAAGAGTGGTTTTGCAGACGTTGTAGGCTGGGCGGAGTTATGTCCACTCCTAAAACAAGAGATATTCAAGCCAGTGTCAGCATATAACCTGAACTGAGATCACTAGTAAGTGTCCTATAGTACTACAGTTCAGACTTCCAGTTCAGACCGCTCTAGAAAGCGCTGGTTGGTCCCCAGTGGGATTCACCATAAGAAACCTTAAATCTCTCCTGAGGGGTAGATTTCCTTGGAGAAGTAAACTAGTGTAAGATACACTAGCCCGAGCAGGAGGTTACCTCCTAGCTAGAGTGTAACATGGAAAACCTAGTTTCCCAGGCTTGGGCCTGCTTATACTCAGTCTTATGGACCTGAGCATCCAACAACTTGATGAGGGGCCAGGTTAAGGCTATGACACTGGCTGTGCCCGCATATGTTAAAAGAAGAGTTTCCTACTACTGTAGGAGAATGTCTCTAGTCAAAGGAGTGGCAGAGTAAGGCAGGATCCCCTTGGGGTTTCTGGTTGAGTACAGGTTGTATCGACGAGGACCATCCACCAGTAGGGGATGGGGTCCTGTAAAAGAAGGTTAATTCTGCCACCTCCTGACATAAGGCGACAATAACCTTTATCCAGAGTCACCTAGTGGACGTCTATCCTGACAGGTCCGAAGCTGGACAGCAGCTGAAGGCAGCAGTATGGACATAAACTAAACTGAAATTGTATCAGACTATGATAGTGATTCTGTCACCAGGAGGAGACAGGTCTGAGGCAGAGCCTGGAGTAGAGAGTAGGTGTCTCTGTTCCTGAAATATCTCAGGAAGAAAGGCCGTGTTAACACGAGCTGACCAAAGATTCCCTCGAGTCCGATTCTGAGCCTCAGGCTCAGGTCTCTAGGGCCGGGGGAAGTCTTATTTAGGAGCCTCTTCCGCACTCGCAAGGTCCTCATTTAGGGTTCTTCTTGCCCTTGTCAGAAGGGAGAAGCTTGCTTATCCATAGAGTACATGAGGTGAACACATGAACCTCTCTGACGTTTGGGTTAAGGTTTTGGGTTTATACGACGGTGGAAGCCCCCCTTTTGTAACAAGAAATCACCCTTAGTTAGACACAACCGAACGGGTTTTTCTGGTTAGCGTGTACCGGACATCAGAGTTTAATCTTCCTGTGCCTAAGAGGTTACCGCCTCCTTAGGTTGTTCAGTGAAGGTTACTTATGGAAGTTCTTGTAATGGAAGTGGAGAGCTTCCTGGAAGTAGGAAACCTCATTAATGGACCTAGTCTGTTCCACTGAGCAGACAGCTCAGGAGGCTGGTTTACAGTGGATAGAGGCAGTAAGCTTTCTATGTGTTCCCTCTTTGAGAACCAAGGATTCAGGATCCTCAGCCGATGAATCTCAGCCTAGCGTCAGAGATGACGATGGTGAAGACAATCCTAGAGAAGTACTGGTCTGCAGTAGATAGTCTCCCCGGAAAGCCACCGGCTTACCAGGTACGGAAGTTTGGGTGATGGGTCACAGCTCTTACGGGAAAGCCACCACTTGCAAAATTTGATCACTGTTACAGATGGTCAGTTTCGGAACGATTCAGAATCAGGCTCCAGAAAAAAATCAAACTCCTTTTTTTTCCTAAGAGGGAGCCAGGCTAAGAGCAGTAACCCTAAGGGTTCCAGGAAGGTCTGAGGTACAGGCAATTCATCTTGCTGGTTAATATTATTATATTGATAGTGTCCCGCTATTTCCGAATCAGAGACGATCAATAGCGATTGCTTGTTAATAGCTGCAGAACCTCAGGTAAAGGTGAAAATCAGAAAATTAGCAAGAATCCTAGTTAGAACAGTACTGCCTTTACAGGGTTTTTGCTCCATTGACTTGTTTCTGGACAATCCAGCAGAAGGCAGTGCCTTACGGAAGTTCTATCTTTGTAAAGAAGGCCAGGGGTACAGCAACTCTCTAAAGTCAGTTGCCAGGCACCGCTGAGGATAGAGGTGACTTACTGTCACTAACCTGCTATTGCTGAAAGAGCTGGATTGTCTTAAGGAAAAGTCAACAAAAAGGAAGAGAATAATTAGTTCAGGTAAGTATCCCTTGCACCAGCAACTCAGGGGGGCAATGAAACCCCTCCCTGCTGCGTCGTGGGGATGTCGGTGCTACCGTCAGTGGTGTTCTGTCGGAGCAAGCCACTGAGACTGGATCGAGTGTTGCAACGAATTTTTCTCAGTGGTGAGCGAAGATAGAATACATTTGGAGGATCAAACAAACCCAAAGCCTCTTCAGTTCCATGGCCGAGGGAGATGTATTAGTACGCTCGTCGTGCCAAAGTGAGGTGTGCTGGTACTGGGCTCCTGAGGTAGATACTAGGTGGGCTGGCCCTAAAAAAAAGATAGAACACCGAAAGCTGTCTACAATGAGGGTTGCGCCTCGAAACTGTCCTAACTACCATTTAAACGACCCCAGAGTTGGGCGCGTCGCGGGTCTGGTGCTACAGACAGAGGTGTTCTGTCTTCGCTCACCACTGAGAAAAATTCGTTACAACATTATCCATTTTGTCACATGTTGCTTGGCTAGGCAGCGATGCTAACAAAACAGAACCATAACGTGACAAGTATTCGAGGACTGTCGAACCCCTGCGTCCCGAGAAAGGCAGTTATATTGACCTTTTATTTAAAAATCTCATTGAACATTTATTGCTTAGGAAGTAAAAAAGTACTGTGATATGAGTAATTGATAACGAAAAAAAATGCATGTCAAGCATGAGGATTGTAGGGCTGCATCTCAACCCAAAGCTCAGTCGCAAATTACGATAGGCTACGATGCTGTACAACCCATTAACTAAATCTTCAAACCAAAGGAAAAGAAGTTTATTTCTGTCGGATTCGGTTAACGCTATTTGAGAAAAAGCCTTTTTGATGTAACACAACATTTTCTCTCCAAACCTGAGGTGTAACAAAGCAATAGTTATTTTCTTCTGATAAGGAGACGGCCCCGGCAAAATGGTTTGCTTATGGGACAATGAGCCCTTCTCTGCAAGATTGGATAGAAAAACTACACGACACTTTTTGGTCGCCCTATCAGGCTTAAAGACAGGCATATGAGGCAAGCAACTGCAATTTGCTCCTGACAGTTGAGAAGTCAAGTCTTTAAGCTTTTCAATAATGCCCGTCGCCTCTTGTTCTTCGAAAATTTCATTAATCATTTTGAATTTTCCAGGTTCGTTAGCGAGCTTTCGCTGCAACGAGTACAGTATTTGTTTTACTAGATGAAAATTATGACAAAGCAAGTGTGCCGCTTTGCCTCTCCACAATAATAGCATAACAAGCCTACCATCTTCACAGCGATGAGTATTACATTGTACAAATTCTACAAGTTTCTGATTTTCATGAGTTTCTTGTTCTTCATTAGCAACATTTTCTATTAATTTTACATTTAACATTTCGTTCAAAGCTCTTTCCAATTCTTCATCACGAAGCTCATCGTTTACTTCAGTGTTAGGAGCTTTTGTGTTTACCGCCATTCCATTAACATCAGAGACTGATCTAGAAGAAAATTACATGAAGCATCAGTTTCGGGGCCCGAAATGCCAGCGACGTTCGCGCAACCGCTCTTAGGAAGCATAGGAAGATTAGACAAGCGCTGAGAATTCCCCGCAGTATCTGCAAACACCGAAGGCACCGGTTCTTCAAAAGTTACCTGGCGTTCCAAAAGAACATCCAGATCTGATGATCCCAACACAAACTGAATATCGTCTATGCTTGAGGAAGATGAATTTAAGGACGCGTCGGCTAGCTGATAGCCATTTTCTTCAAATGACCGAACTATACGACCCAAGTCAGGAATAACAAGGGACGTTTTGTTTGAAGGCACACAAATTACGTTCAAAGTACGTTCAGCACTACCTACTGACAAGCGCGCCTCGACAACATTAGTCACATATTGCTGTGACTCGTTAAATCCATTGACTGTTACTGGCGCATTTTCCGCAACTTTCGGTAACTTTAAACTTTCAGTCATAGTTTCCTCTATAAAGTGGGGTTGGCATGCCGAGTCCTTTAAACACCTCACCCTGTGGCCATTTAATAAACCAGTGAATGAGGGAAGGACCGAATTACTGCTCAGGTGAACTTGCAAGACTGCCTAAATGCTTCGGTCCTTTAGGAAAAAAGAAGATGGAAGCCCGAGCAAGCTGGGAAACACTTTGCAAATTTAAATTTGCATTTATCAGTTGCGTGATTCACAAAACCACATTTTGTACAAGCGCCAACGGACTTCAGCTTTTCTATTTTAGCTGCTGGCGATAGATAGGACAATCACTTGTCGAGTGTTTAGTCTTACGAAAGCCCTCCCTGGAACTACAAAGACAACAAAATAGAACAGGTCAATGACGCGGACTCCACTCGACATTCACCGCAAGACTCGACACAGATTTAGTGTTTGCCACAGCACCCTGTACGCCCGCATTACCCTTTGTGCACTTTTCTTTCATCGCAACTGAAGTGTTCTTTCGAGCAATAATTTCATTATAGCGCTCAAGAGCCTTAAATATGTTATCACTGATTTGCTTCTAAGATGGACGATTATTATTAAAGATATGAACAAATTGATCCTGCAATAAACTATTCATAGCACTCCACACAAAATACTACAGAATTGTATCTTCGTCTACTTTCAAAGTATCAAAAAGTTCCTTGACCAATCTCAGTTCACTGACAAATTCGTAAGATTTAACACCTTCTGGTAATTTTAGAGATACTAGACGCTTGATGGCATCAAATTTCTCTGTAATGTCGCTGGCAAACATCGGTCAACAATTTTCGAGCATTCACATGAGATTGTTCAGCAGCTGAAGGAGACTCCACCAAACACAAAGGTTTACCTTCTAGTTGACGCTTTAAGTAGACAAGTTTTTCATAGGGCGACAGCATATGCAGTGTGTTACCATTGATAATGCAAATACTAATTTTTTACTTTATTTTTCAAGATGAGTGTCTAACTTTGAATTATCAGTATTAACTAAATGTATGGCTATGTTGCGAATATAAACAAGCTCTTGTAAAATAAATACTTGAGTCATTTCCTAAGTTTATCATACAATTTACTTATTTACGAGTTTTTTACTGTTACCTCAGATTATGCTACAAGTTAATAAAAACGTCATAAAGAGGAAATAAGTATAAGTGCACAGGGATATTTTTATTAAACGTCCAAAACCAAGAAATTACAACCAAAACAATTCAATTCACACTGAAATAAGTGTTCAGTAGTGGTAATCAAAACAAGTTAATTTTGAACAGGGCAACCTCTATTTTTCATTATTTTTATCTGGCGATTATCAACAGACTTTGTTAGGTTTGATATTTCAGATGGTGGATTAGAATCTGCAGCTATTTTTGCTGCTTTCCACAGGCTTACTTTGCTCGAAAACTGCCGACCACCTTCATAGACCTTCCTTTTGACCATTGCCCAGAGGTTCTCAATGGGATTTAAATCGGGTTATTCGCTGGCCAGGTCATAATCCTTTTTGATTTAAATCCTCCATTTGCAAGCCAGTTAGCAGTGTACCGAGCTCGGTCTGAGAGAGCGTTATTGTGCTGAAATCCCAATTTGAATCTGCTTGTGATAGCCTGGTCATCAAGCCATGGAGTCAAGTTGGCTTCAAGAAACTGGTAGTACCTTTCTGCATTCAGTTTAACTCTTTCTGCTACTTCAAATGGACCAATAAGGGTGTCACCTACTATCCCAGCTCAAAACATTACACCTCCACCAACTTGTTGACGCTTAAGCCGTGTCTGTTGAGGTCGGTCATGGAGGACCCATCCTGACGCCCATCCATCTGGACCATCAAGAGTGGCTCTGCTTAACTATTAATTTGAGTAGAGCTTATCAATTTTAGGAGAGCTTATCAATTTTATGAGAGCTTATCAATTTTACGAGAGCTTATCAATTTTACGAGAGCTTATCAATTTTAGGAGAGCTTATCAATTTTAGGAACACTTATCAATTTTAGGAGCACTTATCAATTTTAGTAGAGTTTATCAATTTTCGAAAAGATAATCAATTTAAGTAGCATAAATATGAATGTAATTTGTTGTCAGTTATCCGTTTTCATACATCCACTAGAATTTCTAATAATTTTAAATTTGAATTGAACCCATTCCCGTCTTTATTTTATTTATCAGGCCAGTGAAGCTAGCTTAAGAACCTACGAGAGACCGTCACTCAAACTTCCCCACGACATGAGAATCACTGACTTACAGTTCTGTATTGAGGTTTAGCTGGCTGTCAACTTGGGTATAATCTTCGGTAGCTCGTAGACCAAAGACTCCATGTAGAGCGGTGCAATGCATCCAATTAGGGGCGCCACGGGCACTAAGTGAAGGCGGCACAGCTCGCAGCCACAGGGTTCCAGACAAAAAACATTGGCAGGCCATATTATGATGAATCCAATATGAAAAATCTATATAATCGAAGTGAAATGGCCGCCAAAGATGAGAGGTCCAAATGATGACCAGTTGGGCTGAGATGGGGAATGCAACAACGCCATGAAATGCTCCAGCGCCGTCCTGTCTCTCGGCCGGTGAAGAACTGCAAAAGACTCACTTTTTCTTTAGCATGGATTCAGAATACTGGTCAGGAAACTCTGCAAGAGGTATGCACAGTGACTGTCTGAATTGGAGGCTCGTGATTTTTAAATAAATCAAATATTAGCTCTATTGTGTGTAAATTCCAATATTTTTGACAATTGACAGCTCAATCTGAATACTTCGACACCTTTGCCTCTTTGCATTATGTCCGACTGCAACCGTATCGCGTCCCCTGTCGCTTTCGATTTCTGGCGCTGCTCCCACTGGCAGTGAGTTTTGATGCAAAAAAGGATGAATGACAGTTTCTTCAATAAAGTTTGGACTAGAGCGGACTAATATAGCAGAACATATGTATAGCATATAGCACACCATGTGCTTTACACAGTTTTTATCTACTGCAATATAAACAAGTTGTAAAATTTGTTCAGTCTTTGTAAATATTTTGTTTCTGGTATTTTCCCAGATATCGCCAAAAAACAACCAATTTAACAAGAAGCTAAAAATCAAAGATCTTGGTTTAAATAATTAGTGTTGGCAGCTTTGCACTAAACTAAGAAAAAAACTTGAGATACTGCTTTGTTGGTATAGACAGCACTTGCACAAATTCCAATTAAATGTCCAAATAGGAATCAATAGCAATAGGCACTGTGGATGTGCTTAGTGTACCCTGTACAGTGAAAGCCTGCCCATCCATACGTCCACACCTCATTTACTGCAGATGCGGTTGCAGATGTTGTTGTATGCCGCGTCGAGGATGCGGATGCATCTTAGTTGAATCGTGGATGCAGATGCGGATGTTCAAAAAAGGTGCGGATGTCCGCAGATGCGAATATTTGCCTCATCACTATCATGTACACTTGAATATCGCAGAGTACTTACCTGTCATTAAATAGTGTGATGACTCAACATGTCCTCCTGATCTGGAATCCCCTCGAATCGCGGGTCAAGGTTCTACCGACAGGAGTACTCTGCCATACACTCACCACTGAAAAGGTGTACATTGGAACTTTTCAACTATTCTGTCTGCTGCTGCCTGGTGCAGCAGCAACAGAAAAATCATTCATGTTACGCAAAGAAGTGCTTATACCTTGAGTATTTTACCTGTCAGATGGTAAGTGCTATGACTGAACTGTAGAAACGTCAATTACATGGTGTTGGTGCTTTGGACTGAGGCACGCGACTGTCTGCTTGCCAAGGCAAAAATGTTTCTTAGATCATTTATGTTATTTATGTACCAATTAATTACAGGATATCTGCGTATAACCAAGCGACCCGCTGCGCCTCAAGCCATGACTGACCCCACGATGATGGCCGAGATGCTCAAAGGAAATGTTACAAATGTGCTGCCCATGATTGCCATTGGTGGTTGGATCAACTGGACTTTTTCGGGCTTTGTTACCAGTAAGTAACTTGTACAATAGCTATTACAATAGATTGTCTACATTATTGTACTGCCAGCACCTTGGCTTGTGTGGTGTTGCTGTGCTTTTTTTGTTGACAGCCTAAGACTGAGTCATGTTTTTTTGTAAAGTCAAGGAATAGATTGAGAACGTCACTCAGACATTTGTCAAATTAGAACAAGATGTAGATGTATTACATATATTAATGATTCATGTAAAGCATTTGCATCATAATTGAGCTATCTAGACACTGTAAATAATATGCTTGTGACGAGCCAAGGGCGTAGGCACACGCCCTTTTTCCACCATTAACAAACGTGACACCATGTAGGACTTAGGCCCGGGTTGAGGTTGCCTGCTCTATCTAACCGTAGAATCCTCACAAGCAGCATGTCTATAGAAGTATCATGATCAAAACCTGATTAGAATTATTAATGATAACTTCTTGTAAGCTGCGGCCTGCTAAATGTTTTCTCTCTTTCAGGTCGCGTTCAAACCGCACGCTAAAGATGGCGTTGAGGGCGGCTGCCGGGCGTTAGCCACGAAACGGCTGGACGGCGTAGGAGGGCCGCCGGGCGACGCCTATATAATGCCGGAGTGTTGCAACGGGGAGAAGGGAGGAATCCATGGTGTCACGTTCGTTAACGGTGGAAAAAAGGGTGTGTTCCGACGCCCTTGGCTTGTCACAAGCATATTTTCCCCCCTCTCACTCCTAACACCATGTAGGACCTATTAGTTTAAGGCCCGAAAGGGTAATCTTTGGTAGGGGGAGCGACGACGGTTAGATTGGCAGGCTAATCCAAAGTGATCAGCAAGCGGCTTTTACTTTGCTAAGTTTCAAGCAACGTGCTAACGGGCACCATACGACAGATCAGCAACTAGATCCCTAGTTGACATAACTCCCGAGATTCCAAGTCAAAAGAGAATGCGTGGTAACACAGGGTTACGAAGGCTCCGTTAGGTTAAACGGAGTTGCCTGGATCATGGTTAGTTCCCTGCGGAACCAGGTAGTGGTTTAGGAAGATGATGGGGTTTTCCAAGAACCCTTGCTGGTGATGTCGGAGATCGAAGTGCCTTGGCACCAAGACCGTGAGACTGCGAAGATCGTGCGCGCACACGCTGGATAGAGGCGAGATAGTGGCAATTACTTAGAGCAGCCAATACGCCAGTCTGATCGCCGACAAGGGCTTCCCTGTGGTGGGGTGAAGGTACACCCTGCAGCCGAAAAGTACTGGTGAGGTGATACAGAAATAATTGGAGAGATCCTTGACAGGACACAGATTTGGGTCGTGAGGAAGAGTTTGGGTCGTCAACGACGGTGCCGGGCAGTCTACAGGTGTATTCTTGGACGAAACCTGGGGTGAAGAGAGCCGAGCAGAGTGACGGCGAAAGAAGAGGGGATCGCGGTGAAGCGCTGCGAGTTCTGAAGCTCGTGATGCTGACGCTAAGGCCTAGAGGAATAGTGCTTGTAGAATATAACTCGGTGAGAGGTACTAAGTACGAGCGCACCTTCCCTGAGGGCTGTGATGGCGCTGTCTAGCGGCCAGCTGGGGCGCCTTTTCTGAGTAGGTGGCCGGGCGAGGAACTGAGCTTTTGTCAGGAGAGAGATTCGATGTCGTTGGTGTTAATCTCAAAGGCTTATTGCTGGGGCAAAGGCTAGGTTTGCTCTATACGCTAGAATTGTGCGTGGAGAGAGTTTCTGTAAGAATTTGAGCAATGTGGGAAACGTCAATAGTGTTCGTTTCGAACCTTTAGCTTACCGTTCCCTGACCCTAGTCTGGGTGCCTCTCCCTTCTATTTATGGCTGTAGATGAAGCCCGGCCTGTTAGATTCGGTTTGGAGCTTAGCGACTGGAGCCGGGTAGGATTTTGTGAAGATGCTCTTGAGGAAGAGCGTCGGTTCAAGCGTAAGAGTTTTGTTGTCATTGGTTTGGGCGTCTTGTACCTGCTGTGTGGGGTTGTTCGGCAGCCGAATCGTCTGGAGATGTGGGCTGAAGGTCATGAACCAGGGTAGCGTAGGGGCATCTGGAAGAATAAAGAGGGCTGTGCCCTTGATTTGGCGTAACTTGGGAGGCACTCAGTGCCGGAGACGCCGTGGTGGGAAGACGTATATTCTTGCCCGTCTGTTCCCGTTTACGAGTAGGACATTGAGGAGTGGTCCGGAATTGGGACCGGTGTCCTAGGCTTTCCAGCCTAGGGGATAGTTACTAGATGTTGGTAGGGGAAGAATGTAAGCTAAGGCTGTGGTGAGGTACGAGGTCTGGGGGGGAGGGGTGCCTGGTTGCTAGGTCAGGGGCGATGAATTTTACAGCGCTAAGCGTCCTTCGAGATACTGGGAAGTGATTCAACCTGCCGTAAGTGCGAGTAGAGCTTTACGTAGGTAGAACGCGAATTTCTACCTGTTCTTCTGCTTTGTTGAGACGAGTCGTTGGAGAGATAGCTGCCCGAACGGGTTGCCGGGCCTAGAGGCTCTCAGGTTGAGGAATATTAGTAGTAGTAGCTCGGGTTTTAATAGCGCTACAGGGTATTGTGCTGATTATTCTCGTGTTTAACGTGGGCTTGGGCGCCGTTAGGGCACGGAATATGTAAAGACAATGTGAGGAGGTTCCGATTAAACTTACGTAGCATATGTAGCTACTTCTCGAAGGAGATGATAGAGACACGTTTGCTGGTGGTGCTTGTCGCGATGGGTTCATCACAGTTACATCGGTGATGTTTGACGAAGGAGGTCTTAAGGTGTCTCTGAGAATTGGTTACGAGGTAGATAAGCGACAATCCGGGGCGTTGTATCAAAGGCGAGTCGATGCCCCGCCCTCCGTTAACTGCCTCAAGAAGAAATGATGAAGAGCTTAGGAGGAAATCGTAAGGGTCTTATCGAGTGAGTATGTGTTTTGGCTCAAGTGGTCCAAGACCCGAGGCGCGCGGGTTAATCTGCCGAACTTTGTTCGGGAGGCGCTTCTTAGGAGGCCGGAGTTGGGGTAGCGAACTTATAAGTTGATGGATCTTACTGTCCTGACTGTCAGGGAGGATAACCTGGGTCTGGCTCGGAGGTAAATGGAAGATTAAGGTTCGTGCAAGCTCGAGGTTTTAGGTAGAAGTTGTTGTAACAATTAAGTTAACAGTTATCCGAGTTCAGGATGTAACTGCTCAGTGTGGTGAGCTATAGTGAAATACACGACCCGAGGCTAGGTGATCAGACTTGCAGGCGACCAGATGAGAGCGGGAGTCGTAGGAGATTGGTCTGATCGGGCTCGTAACAAAAATTTTCCTTGACGAAGGGAGGAGCTAACGTTTGCATACATCTCAGGCCCGTACAACTGTGTGTTCGTCTATCGGATATTCCTGGGGTAAACGGTCTAGGGATTTTTCGTAATATGAGAATTTGGCCGATGCAACCCACGGAATTGTCTTGCATTAGCTGGCCATATCCGAGGAAGCTTTGCACTCCCGCAGAGGGAAGTATTCCTTTAGGAGGGATGCTGTCCTTGACAGATTGGGATAAGGTGGTACCGTAAGCATACGGATCGCCGCGCTGAGGTGACCAATCGCATACTCAGCGAGTGTTGCGGCTTAGGTTGGAGAAAAGAGTTGCTATGAGGGCCCTTGAGGGCGAAACGTGTTATGAGGGAGTGTTCAGAACTTCAGAGTGGCCCGATTAGTGGCTGGCACCCTTCCGATTAACTGGATCGACCAGGCATTCCTGTAGCCAAGCGTCCTGAAATACTTGGGCGGAGCTTTGAGGACGTAACACATGTTACGGGAACGCTGTTTTTGACTGGGTCTATTGGCGTTTCGCGCGAATGATTTAGAGAGTACCAGAAACGATTTCGGGGCTGCTTGGAACAAGATGTTTCAGGCTTTGGAGGTTCCCCACTGAAGTAGAGGGTGCGTAGGGGGTTAATGTCTTGCCACTGAGGCAGTACTGGGTTCTAGCCAATGGGGTCAGCCACGAGGCTCTGTTCTGTCCTGGACAGACAGTTCGGTATACGGTGGTCTGCCAGAGCCTATACTTGGAGTAGAAGGCTTTGCAACTGCATCTGTATATATAAAGCTCAATGCCCGATTCGTCCAACCGGCCGCTAGTGGGGGAGATAGCCTGTACCGAAGTCTCTGAGAAAAGAGGTATGCGATAACCTCGGGTTCGTGTGGTTGAACCGGGGATTCTGATATTCCTCTGTGTTCGAGGCTCACTGGTTCTTGAGATAGTGTTGAGGAAACTGTTTTCTGATAGTGTAGTCTGACTCTCGTGGGCGACGAGGAATCAGGCTCTAGAGACTTTCAAACGACGAGGACTAGGGAGTATTCCCTAGTGAACTGTGCAGGGCAGGTGGTTCGGATATCTAGGTGAACTTTTGATTACTGGAGACAGGGAGGTTCCGTGAGCAGGTTTAAAATTATAAATACTGAGGTTCAGTACTTTGGGATAGTCGGGGAGTTACATGACCAGTATCTGGTTGTCGGGTTTCACTAGCAAACCTGTGTCAGAGTCAGTCGAGCTCAAGGATGTTGCTCTGTAGTGATACCTTTCCCTTAGAGAGATCTTGCTGCAAATATAGCGAAGCGGACTCCCGCGGATAAGGACAGGATTGCTGAAGCAAGGTGGGTTGTCGTCTAATGCGAGCCCTGTGCTGAGGGAGAGCCCTAGCCTAGTTGATGAATAGAGTAACTAGTTGCTAGGCTGAGGTCGAGTGCGCTCTACCTTCAAGTAGAAGGTTATCCGCGAGCTCAGTAGGCAGGGAGGTGTCTTGTAGAATTTAGTGACGCTAGAAGGACGCTCCTGGAGGTCATCTCGCGGTGTTGGCAGTCCAGGTAAAAGGCTCGAAGGCTGTTAGATAAACGAAGGGTGAAATCATTGGGAACTACCGATCGCAATACCGTATTTCAATACTGTAGTTGTGCCTACAGTACAGGACTTCGTTGATGTTTAATAGAGCTACATCTTCCGTTAAGGACTGCTGATGTCCGTATCAGAGGAGGCTCGAAGGGGCTGGAAAAAGCCTTCATTAATAGGCAATACGGCCGTAAAACCGTAGTACTTCAGCCATCGTGGTGGCGGGAGTTTGTGGTTTTGTAGGGTAGTTGTAGTTAATGATGAGCTCATTGTAGGGCTTGCTTTTCGGGGCGAGAAGGATACTTGCTGCTGAAGTACGGCTCTGAGCGTCGTATGACTCTCTCACAAGAAGTTGATAAAGATCACAAGATCCTATATCTTGGTGGTTAGTACGGCTATAAGAAGAGTGGTGATGCACATGCGTGCCTCCAAAAAGTGCCGTTAGGGCCAGAGTGTAATCTGGAGGAAGAAGGATTTGGTGACCTAAGGTACAGGGCGGGGCAAACGTCTGTCCGTAATATTGAGGTCTGGGCGATGTCCGAGAAGCATACTCTCCGGTAGCCGAGGCCCCCTGTTGTTGTATTCCTTATTACTGGCTGATGCAGGATAAGTTACCTAGTTGGAGAAGGTCGTGAAGGCTCGGGAGGTACTGGTCCGTAGAAGTTTGAGACATACCAGAGTAAGGAGTACCTAATACGAGATGTGAGAGCACTGAGGATGAGAGCAAACTTTGTCTGCTCGTAAGCGGCTGCATTGAGCCCTTTGAAATAGAGCGGAGAGCTCCAAGAACTCTGGAAAGTGGAGCCAGCGGTGTTGAGAGTGGAGCGCCCGGCGTAGCCGGGTTGCGAGTTTAGGGGAATTAAGAACATAGCGAGTCCTTTCCCGTGCACATTGGTGAGCACGTGCGAGGTTATAGAAACAAGTCCAGGTCATGCGCTCGAACAGATCAAGGCTCTGTAAGACTCTCGTATGCGCGATGCTTTGAAGGTTAAAGGGTGCAGGCTTTGAGGCACTGCTACAGTGGTCACATTCGTAGGCATGGCCGACGCAACTGCAGGTTAGCTGAAGGGCTTTATGAATCTTGGAGCAATGAATTCTGGATCTTGTCCGTATGATCCTAGTATGCTCCGAAGTGTGACCATTCGGAGACTGAATATTGGTCTGACGTTAGTAGTCGACAGTTCAAACTGTACGACGGGATCAGTGACGCCGTGCTCAAGGTTAGAGCGGTCGAAAGGCGGTTAGCGGTTAGGTGACCCATCTCGGGGTTTTACCTTGACAGGTCCCAACTGTAGTCGAGGGTTAATTGTCGCGGAGCAGCGCAGTCGTAGACTGACTGCTGCGGTGTGAGGTTGTGGGACTACCCCTGAGCTACCGCTCCCAAGTGCTCTTTTTTTTTGTAACTTCAGCTGCAGTCTTGGTCTTCAAACCGGCTATGAGAGAGGGCACCAACTCGTAGAGTCGGGTGTGTTCCCTTGTGCCCTGAAGGTAAAGTCAGGATTTTTTTTTTTTAGTTTTCAAAAGTTTTTTTTTTAAACCTTCGACCTCACAGCACGAAGCCTGGAGGCCCACTGAGAACTGCACTCTGTAGTGCCCCAGCTGCCGTTGAGAGCGAGGTACTATTGCAGACTTGGGCGCCATGCCAGCCCCTACCAACACTTTCAACTGTTATCATATTAAAAAAAAATTTTTTTTTTGCATTCAAGATAGGCAGTGGGAGAGGACATCAACTCGTAAAGTTGGATGCTCACCCTTGTGGCCTGCAGGTAAAGTCAGGAAGGTTTTTTTCACGAGACTAAGCTCGCCGGTGGTAAGGTGTCCAGTGAAGTCAGGAGGAGGCACCTGAGTACCTGCTTCGCTGACCTCACAAACGGGCATGGAGTCAGAAGGAGCACAGCGGCATTATATAGGTGTCGCCCGGCGGCTCCCTTACGCCGTCCAGCCGTTTCGTGGCTGACGCCCGGCAGCCGCCCTCAACGCCATCTTGAGCATGCGGTTTGAACTCGACCTGAAAAAGAGAAAACTTAGCAGGCCGCAGCTTACGAGAAGTTATCATTAATCTAATCAGGTTTTGATTAGGATACTTCTATACACTTGCTGCTTGTGAAGATTCTACGGTTAGATAGAGCGGGCAACCTCAACCCGGGCCTAAGTCCTACATGGTGTCACGGAGTGAGAGGTGGAAAAATACCGTAAATAAGGCTTAGCCGTCCCACGCATTACATAATTCCCAGTTGTAATTTCTCAGTGGCTCGCTCCGACAGAACACCTCTGTCAGTTGCACCAGACCAGCGACAGCGCCCGACTCTGGGGGCGTCTAAATGGTAGCTTAGACTTTTTCGTGGCGTAACCCTCATTGTAGACAGCTTACAGTGTTCTATCGTTTTTTTTAGGTCCCGCCCACATGGTACCTCAGGACCCAGCAGCAGCACTCCTCATTCTGTTACGACTCGCGCTACTGTTAACGTCTCCATCTGTGCTCTGGCCTCAGCTGCTGCTCTAAGTTCACCTATCGATCCTAGAGCTTGGGAAATACTGCCCTTACTGTTAATTAGTGCTCTAATAAAGTTTTTCCTATTGGGAAATGAGTTTTTAGTGATACGTTTTGGAGACTGTGTTTGGTATATGATCGGCCTAGGGTGCCGCCATCTTTGATCCTTAACCTATATCTCCTTGTGTTCACAGAGCTGCAGCAGCTGTTTAGTTCATGAAGACCAGTGACAGTGATGGTGTTTTTTGTTTTGAATTAAATTTAATGTACATGGCTTCTCCTCGGAATAGAGGAATAAATACTTGGTAGTTGTAGGCACTTGTGCCCCAAAAATCTAACAAGTAGGTATATTGTTTGCTTAAATATTTCGTGGTAGGCCCCCAGTGGCCCTAACAATTCCGCGAAGTATATTGTCCTAGGATTTTTGCTCCCTTTGCGGTGTTAGCCATTATGGCCTTTCTGTGCCACCTGTTATCGTAACATCAAAGACTGGATGATAGGCCTTTGTTGCCCTAAAAATTCCATCTGGCACGGCGATACATTTAGGTGGTAGGCACTTGTGCCCCAAGAATTCCACCAAAAATATTGTTGCCTTTAAGCCTTGGTTGGTAGGCCATACTGCCCTAACAATTCCGCCAAATTTATTTTTTCACACATGCCTTGGTTAGGCTATAGTACGCTCACTAGGCTGCCAAGCGAGTAGCTATGTCCTCTTTCTTGGTTGATGGGCCGTAGTAGCCTAACAAGTCCGCCAAGCAGATATACTGTCGCCAAATAGCGTGTTTCCAACTATTGGGTTGCCCTCCAATAGTTGGAAAGCTCAAATCGGCCGATTCCATGATGGCGTCCGGACGCCGGAAAGCCGGCAGGTTTAAAAAAATCTGAGATGGAGTAACACTAGTACTTTACTTGCACAGGGAACTAGAAAAGAGTTATCAGATTTTTACAGAAACTCTTAAACTATGCATGCGATGTATTTCTACAAGTCTACACAGCTTTCTCTTTGCAAAGAACTACTGGGGAGTCTGCTCTTATACTTACACAAGAGCAATACCTCACAAATTTGGCTGAGTCAAAAAAAAAAAAAAAAAAAAAACGGGAGGTGCAATCTTACTCCCCTATGGGAGTACAAGAGTGACCACTTGTTTTGTGGCTAAGTCTAAAATCTGTAAGTCAATGCGACTTCAACAGATGTATAGAAGGTCGAAAGTTAATTTTCCCTACCCACACATAGGAGGTTGGGACTATCAGAATCCTGTAAGGGAACACTTCTGGTCATGTATCAGGGATTGTGACTTGTATCAGTGACCTGTTTTGAACTTAGTCCCATGAGATGGTCTTCCTTAAGGACTTGAGTGTATCCCCCTAAAAACCAGACGGGTCCTAATCCCGGGAAACACAGAGGTAGAAACCTTGCAGATGGCCTGCAGTTGTGATTGTAGACTTAAGCTCTAGCAAAAGGCAACCCGTGGAGGTTTGGACCTTCTTTGTGTGGTCACGCTGAACTCAGCTGCAGGATGCTATATCCCGGTGGCCTCAGATAAACGAACAATTATCAACCGACAGGTGATATAGCTCCGACTGTTTACAGTCTGGTGAGATTTAAGCTGTTCGTGAGGTCCAAGCAGGGACTGAATCCTGCACAGATGCATTAACGCAGGTTCTCTAAGGATTGTTTGGACTCTACCTCTGTGCTGTGTATCGAGGTCGAATAATAGTCTTTACTTAGAGCAGTTACTGCTTGGAGAATTTAGCTCAGTCCACCTAAGGACCTTCCGCGGCCCAAACTTCACGATAGATTTTCAAGGGGCAGCGGAAGAGACTGCGGCTCAAAGTCTGTGGGTTCTTAGATAATACTGTTAGGCGGATAGTTTTGTTCTAGCTCCTTTGGGAGTTATATCCAGAATCCTAATATCTTTCGAAACCTGAACACGAGATACGTGTGAGCTGTTGACCCTCAACTACGGAAGGAAACATTCACTTGGAGACAAGAATGAGTTGTTTTCCTTGGGCGAAAAAGACAGTTCGCCTTGGACAGTCGAAGCCAAGCTCCTAGACTTGGTTCAGCAATTAGATCAGTGTAGCCGCAGTGGCTCAAGGGTGGAATCGGAGCTGCAGGAAAATTCCTCCAGTTCGGAGTTTTCCTTGAAGTAAGAGTGAATGAATTAAACCGTTTTTCTGGACCCATTCAGGAAGTCCCAGCGTTGAATATCGGTCCAGCGTGTCCTACACTTGGACCTTGCCTAAGGGGGCCCTTGAAGCCTTATTTGAATTGACTCTTTACTTGAGCCAGATTGGAGTCTTCCTCATGAAGGTCTAGGAGCAGCACTCAGCAGGCACTCTCCACCCAATCCTTTTGTAAAAATCGAAGCTTGACCCACAGATGGTTGTATATTCATGGTCTGCTTCCTGCGAGGGACGCTGTTTTGATTTCTAGAAGAAAGCTTCAGGTCGGAACAGGAGTGTTTCCGTCGATAAAAAACGGGTTAAACCCCAGTCAGAGGTTGACCGGGTCTCGAAGATCGGACGCGAGGCTAGCGGCTAATCTGGCTACCCTAACAGCAAAGCCAGATAGGGACTCCCTCGCAGGAGTCCTTTTACCGGCATATGTTTTCATCCAGGAGTACGGTACCCGAGGGTTTTGACTCCAGAGGTGCTGCGTGGTTCTGTTTACTAGTTCCCTGCAGGGAAACTCCCCTCAGGCTCGTACTATTGGATAGATTCGGCCACAAACTCGAGTTTTGTTTGGCATAATGAGTACTGCAACTCCAGCGGAATTCTCTGAAAAGGTGCTTACTCCAGTTAATATTAACTATTAATATAGGACTTCTGCAGTTTTATAATAGAAACGTACTATCAGGAAGACAACAGATACATAGTCTTTTCCTTGCTGTGGGCGCTATTTAGAATAAACCTCTCCCTGAGGGAAGGATAAGGATCTCAGGTACGCAGCAGGAAACCGATGCGCACCTACGGTGGAACCTCGGTCAGTTTGCTGGACTGAGGCTTATGACCAAGCTCTGAGCGTAGGTTGGTCTCTGGGTTAGATTAGCGCTGTGAGGGGACTCTAGGTTGTCATAAGTCTAGGCAAAGGAGATACGCCACTAGTCATATTCTTAAGATGCCACTCGCTAGCTCAGGGTACCTCTTCGGAAGTCATTAACTTCCCAAATGATTAAGCAACATCTAGGGCAGGGGACAGAGGTCCCCCACTCTTTAATAGACCCTGTTCCGTCTCGAAGTAGGCTGAGAGGGCAGACGGAGTTAGTATGATGTGCAAAAATAGAGCTAGTAGTTTTCTCCCTCTTCGGGTGGTTCAGGAACCTGGCTCCTAGTAGGGAGAATGGTTCCGGACCCTTGTCAGCTCAGTGATTGAAGCAGGTGTATGCCTTCACTCAGGCTGAAACCTTCCTTTGCCTTATCCTCGTCGAGTCCTGTGGAAAAGGGATTCTTGGTCACAGATAGCGAGGAAGATAGGACGAGATTATCCTGACGGAGTCAAGATAATAGATTTGTCTTCCATGAAAACACGACGGAGTCCTCCTGAGGAGGGTTCACACTTGGGTCTCGCTCTCAGGGAGTGATCAAGTCCAGCTGATAGTGTCTGGTCCACAGATACGGTACTGACTTAAATTGGCGCCTTTTCTGTAGGGAAGGTAGCTAAGGATAACTTTAAAGGGGCACGCAGTGGTTATTCGACGGAGGGCGACTCCTGACAGTGGCTGACGTGGGTACAGGCCATCATCCGCTGCCTATTTCAGATAATCTCTGGTATTGCCCAGAGGGCTGTTGCTAGCCTACATCTGTTACAACTGCTCCGGCTGTAGAAGGTCAGCAACCAATAGAAGGTCTTCCATCTAGGAAGACAGGGTGCCTGACTGGGGAGGCTAGGCAGATCCTTACTATGGGCCTTGAGAAGTCAAAGCATAGTCTTGCTGTTTCAACAATCTTAGTTTACCCAAGGCTTAGGATCCTTCTAAGGGTGAAAACAGAGTGCTCCGTACGTCCTTTGTTTCCGAAGCCCGGTAAGAAACTTGAATGGCGTAGAGCTTTCTTAAGTCCCAGGACTTGAGATGGTAGATTAGTAACTAACTCAACTGGACCTCGCAATGAGCTTTGTCCCTTACACTTAGCTCTGCAGGAGATATAGGATGAAATTTTAGAATTCTGGCTCGTTCTGGTCCGCACACTGGAAAGGAATCCCCCCTGCAGGCCGGTATTTCATCGAGGAGGGGCAGGGAGTTATAAAAGTTCTTCCTTTCTAATTCTCAGAAACTACTCTGGAACCATAGCTCTGGGCCGCGCAAGATGTAAAGGCTGAGGTTACTCCAGAGACCTCAGGAGAAGAGTTCTTCCGATTCTTCCAAGGATAGGTCCAGTCTATCTAGGGCCTACCCTAAGTTCATAGGGAATAGTTAGCAGACCTGGATGGCTGGGCAGAGCTATGCCTACCCAGCAAGCAGAAGATGTCCTGCTGATACCAGTTTAAAATCCTCAATGGGACTACTAGTAGAGGTCCTATAGTAGTACAGTTCAAACTTCCAGGAAGCTGCGTTAGAAAATGCGGTTGGTTCCCAGTGGGGTTCACCATAGAGAAACCCTAGTTCTCTCCCGAGCGTAGTTTTCCAGGAAAAGAGTAAACTAGTGTAAGATACAATAGGTCGAGCAAGAGGCATCCCCTAGCCAGAAGATATCAGGGAAACTCGAGTTTCTCAGTTTGGGCCTGCTTACAGACCTGACCAGTCGACTTCTTCAGGAGGAGCCAGGCTAGGCTGCGACACGGGTTGTATCTGTCTATGTTAAGGAGTTCCCCTACAAAAGCAGGAAAACGTCTATAGTCAAAGTGCGGCAGATTAGGGTAGGGGTCCCTTGGGTCTCTGGTCGAGCCAATTAGTATAGACGAGGACCTCCCTCCAGTACGGGATGGGGTCGTGTAAGAACAGGTTAAATTTGCTCTTCCGGAGACAGAGCGACTATAACCTTCAGCCAGAGTCGCCTAGTGGACGTCTATCCAGTCAGGTTCAAGCTGGGTAACAGCTGAAAGCTGCAGTATAGATATACATTAGAATAAAATTTTAACAGGGTTAGATTGTGAGTCTGTCACCAGGAGGAGACTGGACTCAGAAGCCTGGAGTGGTAGGTGCCGCTGTTCCGGAAAAATCGGAGAAAATCTTTTCTCAAAAGAGCTGACCAAGATCATTTTTGGTCCAAGGCATGAACCTCAGGCTCAGGTCTCCAGGGCTTAAAGACGGCCTAATTGCGTACTCTTCTCCTCCTCAACACACGAGGTCATCTTTGAAGGTTCCTCTTGACCTTGTCTGAAGTGGGGAAGCTGGATTAAACATAGAGTAATGAAGGTCAGTCCATGAACTTCCCTGAGGGGTGTGTCAAGGTTTGCTCTTCTACGACTGTAGAAAATTCCGGTGTTAGAAGAAATCGTCCTGAACTACCACAAGGGAATGGTCCTTCCCCTGACTAGCATCTATCGGACATCAGAAGCTAGTGTTCCCAAGCCTAAGAGGTGACTGCCTCCTCAGTTGGCTAAGTGGAAATGGTACTTATGGAAGTTCATGTAATGGAAGTGTGAGCTCCCTGGAATTAGGCAACGTTATTACTTGGCTTAACCTCCTTCACCGAGCAGACAGTTCAGGACGCTGGTTTAGTGTGGATAGAGGCTTAAAGGCTTCTACTGGTTCCCCCGTCAGGAATCAAAGATTCACGATCCTCAGCTGAGAAATCTCACCCTACCGGCAGAGATTACGCTGGGGAAGACTACCCCAGAGTAATTATGGTTTACAGCAGGTAGAGACGGGTTAACTAGACACGGAAGGTGGAGCGTTGGCTCACAGCTGGAGCTGAAAGGCCAGCGCTCTCGGAATTCGACCTCTGCTACATATGGTCAGGTTTCGGAATGATCCGAAGAGGAGCCGGAAAGGATTCGAAAGCCTTCCGTGTTTAGAAGTAGCCAGGCAAAAAAGTGGTACCGGTAGTCCTAAGGGTCCACGAAGGTCTGAATTAAAAGCGATTCTACTCGCTGGCTAATATCTCCACAACCGTCAGGTAAAGGTTGAAAGCAGCAAACATCGGGGTTAGAACAGTATTGTCCTAACAGAGTTTTGCTCCATAGACTTGTTTCGGGACAATCCAGAACCGGCAGTTATTTATAATCTATCTTTTGATAGAGAGAGGGTCAAGGGTACGGCAACTCTCTGGAGATGGTTGCCAGGTACCCCCAAGATGAGAAGTGACTTACGGTCACTATCCTACCTTTGTTGAAACAGCTGGATTGTCTGAAGGGAAAATCAACAAAGAAGGTAGAGAATAAATTAGTTCAGATCAGGATCCTTCGCACCAGCAACTCAGTGGGGCCATGAAACCCCTCCCTGCTGCGCCGTGGGTATGTCGTTACTACCGACAGAAGTGTTCTGACGGAGCGAGCCACTGAGAATGGGTAGAGTGTTGCAACGATTTTTTCTCAGTGGCGAGCGAATACAGAACACATCTGAAGGATCAAACAAACCCAAAGCCTCTTCAGTTCCGTGGCCTAGGGTGAGGTTGATGTATTAGTGTGCTCTTCGTATCAAAATGACGACTGCTGCTGGACTCCCGAGGGACCAGGTGGGCGGGGCCTAAAGAAAAGATAGAACACCGAAAGCTGTCTATAATGAAGGTTTCACCTCGAAACAGTCTAAACTACCATTAAGACGCCCCCAGAGTTAGGCGCTGTCGCGGGTCTGGCGCTACCGACAGAGGTGTTCTGTCTTCGCTCGCCAATGAAAAAAATTCGTTGCAACACTCTATCCAATTTTAGGCGAACAGCTGGTGTTACTTGATGTTCTCTCCTATCAATATTGGTTCTTTGCACCAAATTTTCTGATTGGGTCTTTCCTTTCCTCTTTAATTAGAAGTGTCACATACTGAATATGTATTAAATCTTTATTTATCAAAAATAAATCATTTCCAGATAATACTCGTTAACTTAAAAGTCTGAAATAGTGTTTCTTGTCACTGGATGTATTCACTTTTACTTTACACTTTTTCCAAACTACTCTTCATAAAGTAACATCACTAATCGAGTCCTTTTGTTATTACGGTACTTACTCTTTATGCTCGTTTTGTATATCACTTGTACAATGATTGTTTTGAGTGAGCTTCCAATGTATTCTCTTTCTAGCAGCATTACAGAGTCAGTCAGTAAGAGTTCTATAGCCTATTTGTCGAATTCAAGGGGTCAGAGTTAGAAAATGGCTGGACCCAAGTGTCACAGTTGGCCTTGTTTCAACCGACTCAGCAAGTTTCGTTTTCGAGAGTTTTATGTAGACCGGCCTTTTCTACCCAGACTGAAAGTCGTCACTTTACAATTCTCACATTATAATTACTGTAGAAACAATTTACATTTAAGTTTACTTCTGGTAAAATAATTACAGATTAAGTATAGCAAATACCCTGAATTTTCTGCCTTAGTGAGTTACGTCTGTAAAGCGAACTCCAGTCGCCGTCGCGTACTAAGTTTACCATACCGGGAGCAAGTTCGCTTTATTAATGGCAAGGGGACCATGAAAAAGGATACATATCTATCCATATTGTATTCATTATGTAGCTACTGTACGTGAATTCATAGCACATTTAGGTTACTTTGGGTTGGGTTGGACTTACATTACGCGACCACATAGCTAAGAACTTCAATTACATAATTACATATGCCATAACATGACACAGCTAGAACACATAATGAACTGTACAGTAAGCACTATACATACCTGCTGTATATGTACCTATGTGTGTAGCTAATGTACGGTGTAGTGTACTCACCAAAGCAGTTGACATAGATGTTCACAAGTCTTCCCTCCTTTCTCTCTCTTCTTAGAAGAAACTTATGTGCATGTACAAAATGTAGAGTACTGTAGGTGTATACAATATATGTATGTACTGCTTGTATAGGGCACTGAATATCTACACGTGTATGAATATAAGTAAGAAACCGGGCTCAACTGGTCTTTGTTTTGATCCCAAAGTCCAGTACGGTATGCGTTCTCGATAGCAAAGAAAATTCAGCCTAGCAGAAAAATATACCCATTACTGAGATGAGTTTGCTTTATTTGAGCAAAGAACCCTCAGTGTATCGAACTAATTTTGCTTCACACACATCAGTTTGCTATGCACCAACGAACCTAGGCAAACTAAGATCGCTATACTGGGTATATTTTGCTAGAAATTATTCAAGCGGAAATCATCCAGTATAGTGAACTTAGTTCGCTTTATGTAATATGCCTAACGGAAAAAATTTGGATTTAGTTCGCTCTATATGGATTACGCTTTTGTGGGTATTTACTGTACTGGATTTTTGTCTATGCTAGACTTACATGTGCATGAGTTCTATCTCATTCATGTGTTGGTAACAGTGCTTGCTGTAATATTTGATTTTCTTCATTGTGCCTTGTTCATTTTCAGCCAAAGTTCCATTCCCCTTAACTCTGCGCTTCAAGCCCATGCTGCAGCGGGGCATCGAGCTCATGACGTTAGATGCGTCCTGGGTGTCTTCGGCTTCCTGGTACTTCCTGAATGTTTTTGGTCTCCGTTCCATCTACACACTTGTGCTGGGCGAGAACAATGGTGAGTGCTGCTGCTGTGTTCATAAATCAGTGATGCGGTTATTATAGGTAGGGCTACCCTTTAGAGGGTAGATCTAAAGTTGCCATGAAGTAGAATTCTAACATTATATTCCTTCTGTATATTTTTTATAACATTTACTTTTTTAGGTGCTGTTTACTTTTGTAAGTAGGTACTCTCAGCATTTTCTCTCAACAGCAATTAATAAATTGAAACATAAATGTAGTGCAATATTAAAAATGAACTCTATAATGTATTGCTACTTGTAGCTTTCCCAGCACTGTGATTTTGTTTCAATTTCATCGGTATGTCAGCGTGTACAGAGGCCTTTACTATTACTTAGTGGCAAGGAGGATGTAGATTGATAGAATATATATATTTAAGCTAATGATATAGGATTTTTATATTTATGACCTCTGAGAAGCGGATGATGGCCAGAGGGCAGAAGGATGCATTTATTTGGTTAGCATACCCTCTAATAATAATGCTAATAATAGTAAGCAGTATATACTCTAAAGCTGTTATTAATAGGAAACTTTTATTAAATTTACCCTTTAACGCCGGGTATTAACTTTAGACACTTGGCTACATAAATTACTGATCTCAATTGTGGTCTTGTTTTTAAATTTTTTGGTTAAATCTCATGGTGCTGTGTAGCTCAGGAATTAAACATTCTAGGCAACAAAAATTTAATGTATATATACATATATGCCTAAAAACGCCTATAAACAACTTCAATTTTCAATTAAATAACATAGATACAGCCGCCGTGAAGGAGCCAAGTACTCATGAGGGAAGTCTACACAACACATGGTACAAAACTTCAAGTACACTTTGTCATTTAAGTTGGAATTAAAACAGAGAAAGCCTACCCCAACTGCGTCCTGTTGAGCGCAGAATGTTGATGCTGCCAATGAAAATAGCATAGAGAATTGGGGAGAGTAAGCTTCCCCATCTCATTACATTAGTCATACTAAGCGCTGATGACATTGCCGCTCCCCACTTCGCTGAGCATTTTTGTGTTAGAAACTAATACTTTCAATTGACCGTATAATCGGGTATTTATTGCTCAATGATATACTTAACTAGTGCAGTCCGTCAAATGCAGCCTTAACATCTAGAAAGTACAGGTACATAGACGATGCGCTGTCAATAAAGTGATTTATAACCTTTTTCAGTGCTTTATCAATCAATCAATTTTATTAGTTACTCACAGCGGTGGCACAATAGTTACAGTGGAACCCCGTTTTCCCGGAACCCGGTTTCCCGGACTTCTCGTTTTCCCGGACTTTTTTCACTTTTCCGGGGTATTCACGGAATGTTTCGGTAAACTGAAACCAAGCCGGAATACCGGAAAACTTCGGCATTTCCTGGAAAAAGTCCGGCAGAAGTTCCGGACCTTCAGAAGAATTCCCGAAAGTGACGCTGCGCAGATACTGAAATTTGCCTATTGC
>LQNS02278091.1:35209026-35236736 GCA_001587735.2 Parhyale hawaiensis | reverse complement strand
AAATAGTTTCAATTTGCCGGACATACGTCTGGAAAAACGGGGTTTTTCCGGGAATTGAAATTTTCTCGTTTTCCCGGAAATTTCAGTTTCCCGGAACGGCCTCCCCCCGTGCTGTCCGGGAAAACGGGGTTCCACTCTATATTAAACATAGCTTATCACTAGACTTAAATACAGAGAGCGCTTGACAGCCTTAGTACACGCTACACCACATTTCGGCTCATCGTTTGGTCTCTATCACCTCGCACTGTGACTTAAGCACTATTTCTACCGAATGCGAAGTAGATATGGCTACTGCTTTGGGAAAATAACTTTATATCTGTCACACATCTTGCCTTGCTTTAAACAATTGGTAGTAAAAATCTCATTATGTCATCCAGGGGAGGAAGCCCACAGTAAAGCACTCTGTGAGAAAAATTGCACGTAGCAGCACCGCCCTAGTAGAAACTCTGGCTAACGCCAGAAAGAAACTCGGCGCTGGCAATATTTTCATACGATGCTATATTCCTCTGAATTTTAGGTTAATAATACGAATCAACTGTAAAATAGTAGGTTCATCGTCGTGGTAATTTCCAGTTTTTCTAGAATCCTAATATTTAAATTTCGATGACAATTGAATAGATATTTTCTATAACATGTGTGTGACTGAAATACACTAAACAACAAAGAACTCTACAGTTAAGAATTTAACTTCTTTAATCTAGAGGTGTACCGATACTATTGGTATCGATACCGATGTATACCTATGCCATTCTTTGTGGTATCGATATTGGCGAAAAAAGTCGAAGTTGTCGACACTATTGTTACTTTTACTAAAACGTAAGTTTGGACGCAACGACTTTTGCAAACCCCAGTAGATGAATTTATTCCACTAATTGAACATATTCATTTCTATCAGCTTGACGCTAAGAAGAGTATTGCAACGGAAATACCACCCAGTAAATATATACTGTATACAAGAGGACAAGATAATTTCTGAAAATCAGCTTGCGAAAATTGAGTCAAGCGGGTAACGTCTATGTTGTCAATGTGGCAAAAGATGTTAGAAACGCAGGGGAAACATAAGCAAAGGACTCTTGAATGTTCAAATTTGCCAGCTTGGTTCATTTTTCATTAATTCTGAATGTACAATAGTTTTGCCAATCGCTGGTAAATGAGCAAAAACTGAAAAATAGTTGAACGATTACGTTATACGGCTATTCGTATAGTATAAAGTCACGATGATCAGTCTCTTGACCAAGCTTGGTGATTTTTTATTGAAAAAAATAAAAATCAATTATTTTTATTTTCTTGATTTTTTATTTTTCATATTTTTTTATGGGAAATCATGCAATAGTTCTTCTCCAGTTTGCCAAAGATAATACTCATAAAATAAAGTGCTTTCCTGCTTTTTTCATGCTTAAAATTTTAAACACTGTGAAAAACACAAACTAAGGCAAATGCAAAAAAAAAAAAATAGAGAAGGTAGCTACAAAATATAATGTAGTAAACAGTGGAGTAGCAATTAGCTAGCAGCCGTGCAATTCCTAAAAAAGAATGGTGAAATTGCTTTAAGCTTGGAGATGATAGCTCAGTAAGATATAGATGCATGAAGGTAAATGATTGTTTCTGTTGTCTAACCAAATTTTTCCAAGAGTGGTGGACAAGTTCAAGTTGCTTGATTGGGTGAAAACGCAAAGATAAAGCAAACCTAATTAAACATGAGATTCATGGCATCTCACTGTACAGCTGTGAAGACAACAGTGAAAGGTAATGACTAATGACACATAAATAAAACTTATTATCTAACTATTTTCTAAACTCAAGCTAT
This sequence comes from Parhyale hawaiensis, assembly GCA_001587735.2. NCBI lineage: Eukaryota > Metazoa > Arthropoda > Malacostraca > Amphipoda > Hyalidae > Parhyale > Parhyale hawaiensis. The sequence continues at coordinate 35,234,929 of LQNS02278091.1, read as the reverse complement.
TAGTAACACAGTCTGCAGAGGGCAGAGGCATCAGTATAAGGGGTGGTGCCCGCATTTGGTCATGGAATTGGCGCTAAATTTGGTATGAGGATGTCTCTTGGTATGAGGTATGAGGAGTTCTTAGCTGTAGAGGATGTCTCTCCCAATGTATGTCAAGACGATCTTTAAACGATTTGACCGACTCCGCACCAACAACGTTGGAAGGAAGTCTATTCCAAATGCTGACTATGAAATGGGGAAAGAACTGCTGACTTAAGGTTGTTCTTTGAGCTTTATGCTTGAGTTTTTGATCGCTGTTTCGCAAGCGATCATTGGGGTCTCTTTCAAAGAGTCCCTTTATAGGTACGTCGTTGAAGCCATTCAAGTACTTGAATGTTTCTATTAGTTGCCCCCTGAGTTTTCTTTGCTCGAGAGAAATGAGACCCAGTTCTTTCAGGCGACGTTCACACGACTTGTTTCTCAGCTGAGGTATCAGTTTCGTTGCTCTGCGTTGGACTCTTTCCATGTTATCGATATCTTTACAGAGATGAGGCGACCAGAATTGAACTGCAAACTCTAAGTGTGGCCTCACTAATGCCTTGTACAATGGAACGATGATGTCCTTGGACTTGTATTTGAAGTTTCTGGTGATGATTCCGAGTACTCTGCTTGCCATTTTCACACTCTTGTCAACTTGCTGACTGTGTTGTAGTTTGTTTGTAATAGTGATTCCTAAGTCACGTTGTTGGGTGACAGTAGCCAATTCCGTCCCATTCATTTTCAATGAGGTGGAAGATTTCACCAGCCCTACGTGCATTACTGAGCATTTGTCGACGTTAAAGTTCATCTGCCACGTTGCACTCCATTCCATGAGGTAGTCAAGGTCTTGTTGGAGCTCAGCTCTTTTCATTGTAGGATGACGTAGTTTTGTATCATCCGCAAATTTACTGATTTTACTGATTTTTAAGATCGAGATCATTGATGTAAATTGAGAACAGAAGTGGGCCAAGCACGCTACCTTGTGGAACCCCTGATGAAACCTGCGTCCAGTCGTGGTGATGGTGGTGGTAGGCACCTGTGCTGCAAAAAATCCAACAAGTATATTGTTTGCTAAATACTTCGTGGTAGGCCCTAGTGGCCTTAACAATTCCGTGAAGTATATTGCCCTAGGAGTTTGGCTTCCTTTGCGGTGGTGGCCCTAACGGCCTTTTTTTCTTTCTGTGCCACCTGTTAATGTAACTTCAAAGACTGGATGGTAGGCCTTTGTCGCCCTAACAATTCCATTAAGCACTGCGATACATTTAGGTGGTAGGCACTTGTGCCCCAAGAATTCCATCAAATATATTGTTGCCTTAAGTCTTGGTCGGTAGGCCGCAGTGCCCTAACAATTCCGTCAAGCATATATAACTATACTTGCTTGGTTAGGCTGGACGCTTACGACAGGCCGCCAGGCATGTATATCCTAACTTGGTTGGTATGCCTTAGTGCCTTAACAAGTCCGCCAATTGTGCTTATTATCTCTTGGTTGCTTTGGCCGGACGGTATCGAAAGGCTGCCAATCACAGAGATTCACACCTTGGTTGGAAGGCCCTAGTGCCCCAAAAAGTCCGCTAAGTACACACAGACTTTCACACTATACACTTGCTTGGTAGGCCTTACTACCCTAACAATCCTTATACATTATACTTGCTTGGTTAGGCTATGCGTCCTCGCAAGGCCGTCAAGCACGTATGTACCTTTTTGATTGATAAGCCTTAGTGCTTATCTTATCTCCGCCAAGAACGATTTGCCAACTATTGGGATGCTCTCCAATAGTTGGAAGGCTTAAATCGGCCCGGTTCTCGATCTGGGACAATTTCAAGATGGCGCCCGGATGCCGGAAAGCCGGCAGGTTTAAAAAAAATTTGAGATGAACTAACTCTAGCTCCTGCACAGGCAGCAAGAACAGAGTTATCAGATTTTTACAAAAGTTCTTAGACTAATCATACACAGGTAACATGTTAGTATGCATTATCTTAAGTGTATACAACAGTCTACACAGGCATACTAAGACAGTCTACGAAGAACTACTGGGGAGTCTGCTCTTACCTATACTTACAAAAGCGCAATACCTCACAAATCTAGCTAAGTAAAAAAAAAAAACTTGGAACTTATCAGAATCCTGAAGGAAACATCTCTGGCCTAGTATCAGGGATGGCGACTTCCACTGCAGGCTGTAGCAGATATATAACGACCTGTTTTGAACTTAGTCCCATAATGGGGAGGAAGGTCTTCCTTTGGGACTGAGAGTATCCCCCTAAGATCCAGACGGGTTATAATCCCGGAAAATAGAAGATGTTGGAACTTTGCAAAAGCCCTACAGATATGATTATGGAATTAGCTCTAATAAAAAAAAGGCTACCTTTGGAGGTTGTAGCCCTTTTTGTGTGGTCCTGCTGGACTCTGCCGCAGGAGGCAATATCCCTGAGCTGCACAGATAACGAACAATTATCAATCGACAGGTGATATAGCTCCGACTGTCTACAGTCGGGTGAGATTAAGCATTTCGGGAGGTCCGAGCGTTGACTTTATCCTCCACATACACATGGGCACAGGTTTCTTAGGGATTGTTTGGACTCTACCTCTGTGCTTATATCGAGATCCAATAACAGTTTTTCCTTAGAAACGTTTCTGCTTGGAGTTTTTAGCTCAGGTCTCCTAGGGACCTTTCGCGGCCCAAACTTCACGATAATTTTCAAGGGGTAGCGGAAGAGACTGCGGCTCATAGTCTCTTGAGCTCTTAGATAACAGTGATAGGCGGATAGTTTTTGTTCTCGCTCATTCGTGAGCTATATCCAGTATTCTCCGAACTTTCGGAAACTCAACACAAGTTCCGCGTGAGCTGTTGACCCTGAACTCCGGAAAGAAACATTCAGTTGAAGACAAGAATGAGTTGTCGTTTTTCCTTGGGCTAATCCTTGCCCCTGCTACGGTAATTAGCGGGACGATGTACCGTAGTTTGGATACCACAGTTCGGGGCTTAATGGTCCCTGTTAAATAACAGTTTTCCTAATTAGTCTGCCTTCCAGAACCGGGGGGTTTAGTCATGGCAAAATTTCACCCTGAGATTTAAAATAGACAGTACGCCCAAAATAGTCAAAGCCAAAATAATTGACTTGGTCCAGCAATTAGATCAGCGTAGCTGCAGCGGCCCAAGGCTGGAATCGAGGAGTGATCTGATAGGGCCTGGTCCGGAAATACCGTACTGCCCTAAATGGGCGCTACCCTTTCTCTAGAGAAGGTGGTTAAGAATAACTAACTAAACCAACTGGACCTAGCAATGAGCTTTGTCCCTTACCCTAAGCTCTGCAGGAGATATAGAATGAAATTTTAGAATTTCCAGGAGTTCAGATTTTGGTTGGCTCTCTCTGGTCCGCTCACTGGGAAGGAATCCCCGCTGCAAGCGAAATTTTTCCTCGAGGAAAGGGCTGGGAGCTATAAAAGTTGAGCGCTTCTAACTTTCAGAAGCCTCTCTTGAACCATAGTCACCGCAAGGCCGTGTAAGATTCCAGAGGTTCAGGTGCTCCAGAGACTTCTGGAGAAAAGTTCTTACGATACTGCCTAGGATAGGCCTAGTCTATGTAGGGTCTACCCTAAGTTCATAGGGAATATCTGTGCAGACCTAGTTGACTGGGAAGAACTATGTCCACCCAACAAGCAGATGTTCAGCTAATATCAACGTAAAATCCTGCAATGGAACTACTAGTAGGTGTCCTATAGTAGTACAGCTCAAACCTCCTGGAGACTGCGTTAGAAAACGCCGGTTGGTTCCCTGTGGGGTTTCACCATGGAGAAACCCTAGCTCTCTCCCGAGCGTAGTTTTCTAGGGTAGGGTACACTAGGTCGAACAGGTTTATCCCCTAGCGAGAAAGTAACGGGGAAACCTGAGTTTTCCAGGTTGAGCCTGCTTATACTCAGACTTACAGACCCGAGCATCCGACCACTTCAAGAGGGGCCTGGCTAGGCTACGACCCTGATTGTGTCTGCTTATGTCAAGGAGTTCCCCTAATAGGGTAGGAAAACGTCTCTAGTAGAAGTGTGGCAGATTAAGGCAGGGCCCCCTTGGGTTTCAATTCGAGCCAATTAGTATGGACGAGGACCTCCCTCCAGCTCTGGAAGGGCTAAGAGCAGGTTTATTCTGCTCCTCCTAAAACGGTGCGATTATAACCTTAATCCAGAGTCGCATAGTGGACGTCTACCCAGTCAGGCTCGAGCTGGGTAACAGCTGAAAGCTGCAGTATAGATATATACGAAAATGGAATTGTTGCAGGCTTAGATATTGGGTCTGTCACCAGGTGGAGACTGGACGCGGATAGAAGCCTAGAGTGGTAGGTGCCTCTGTTCAGGAAAAATCGGAGAAAATCTTTTCTCAAACAAGGTGACCAAGATCCCTTTGGGTCCAAGGCCAGAGCCTCAGATAGGCTCAGGTCTCCAGGGCCGAAGGAAGGCAAAATTGCGTACTCTCTCCCCCACTCACAAGGTCATCTTTGAAGGTTCCTCTCGACCTTATCTGAAGTGGAGAAGCCTCATTAACCATAGAGTAATTAAGGTCAGTACAGGAACCTCCCACACTGAGGGTTTGCTTTTCTACGACGGTAGAAAGTGCCGGAGTTGCAAGAAAGCGTCCTCAACTACCACAAGGAATGGTCCTTCCCATGACTAGCGTCTAACGGACACCAGAGGCTAGTGTTCCCAAGCCTAGGTGACTTCCTCCTCAGTCGTCCCAGTGGAAATGGTACTTATGGAAATTTCTGGAATGGAAGTGTGGGCTTCCTGGAATTAGGAAGCGTTATTACTTGACTTAACCTGCTTCACAGAGCAAACAGTTCTGGAGGCTGGTTAGTCTGGATAGTGGCTTTGAGCCTCTACGGGTTCCCCCGTCAGGAACCTAGGATCCAAGATCCTTAGCGGAGAAATCTCAGCCTAACAGCAGAGGCAAAGCTGGGGAAGACTACCCCAGAGTAATTCTGGGTTACAACAGGTAGTCATCCCGGCAAGAGACCGGTTAACGAAGTAAGGAAATGTTGAGCGATGGTTCTCAGCTCGAGCTGAAAAACCAGCGCTCTCGGAAATTCACCATTGCTACAGATGGGCAGGTGTGGCAATTATCCGAAACGGGATCCGGAAAGGATTCGAAATCCTTTCGCTTCTAGAAGGAGCCAAGCAAAAACCAGTAGCTACTGGTAGTCCTAAGAGCCCAGGAAGGTCTGAATTACGAGCGATCTTATTCGCTAGCTAATATCTCCACAACCTTGAGGTAATAGTTGAAAGCAGCAAGAATCCGGGCTAGAACAGTATCGTCCTTACAGGGTTTTGCTCCATAGATTTATTCCGAGACAATCTAGAAAAGGCAGTTATTTATAGTCTATCTTTTGATAGAGGGTCAGGGGTACAGCAACTCACTAGAAATGGTTGCCTGGTACCCCAGGTAAGACGTGACTTACAGTCACTATCCTGCCAATGTCGAGACACCTGTATTGTCTGAAGGAAAATCATCGAAGGTGAAAGAATAAATCAGATCAGGATCCTTCGCACCAGCAACTCAGGGGGCCATGAAACTCCTCCCTGCTTCGCCGTAGCCTTGCCAGGTGGTATCGACTGAGGTGTTCTGTCGTAGCGAGCCACTGAGAATGGATAGTGTTGCAACGAATTTTTCTCAGTGGCAAGCGAAGACAACACCTCTGGAGGATGAACCTAACCCAAAGCCTCTTCAGTTCCATGGCCTAGGGTGAGGTTTATGTGTTAGTGCGCTCGTCGTGCCAAAATGAGGAGTGCTGCTGCTGCTTGGCTCCTGAGGTACCAGGTGGGCGGGGCCTAAAAAAATTAGAACATCAAAAGCTTTCTACAATGAGGGTTACTCTTCGAAAAAGTTTAAACTACCATTGAGATGCCCCCAGACAGAGTTGAGCCCTGTCGCGGGTCTGGTGCTACCGACAGAGGTGTTCTGTCTTCGCACGCCACTGAGAATAATTCGTTGCAACACTCCATCCATTCTGGATCTGCACTTCCCTCTAACATAGGATGGGCAAATATAAGTAACATAACGTTATTGTCTGTGGCCCGTTCTATGCCTTGAAAGGGCGTTGGAAGCAAGCCAGTTACGATTACGATGGCCAAAACCCAACCTTTTAAAGCAGACTTGTCAACTTTTAGCAAGCTCAAGGAGAACTGGTTTCAGAAAATGTCTGAAATTCAATTTAAAAAGGCAGCAACCCTTTTATCCGCAGTTTGGGACAAGAAAATGCTCATGAAATAAGCTTTCAATCTCATTGCTGCTAATCAATGACATTTTCATCAATGCCCTGCAGCCTGTTGTGATCAACCTCTACAGAGGGTAAATTTTTAGTCGCCTGCTGCATAATAGGTTAATAATTGCCTATAGTCTAATTAAAAGTGGTGAACTTAATTATGATTAGAGAATCAAACGAGGTAGGATTACTAGTAACACACTGGACCATCACCACCTGTCTGTCCCTTCCCTTTACTTCTAGCTATTGGTATTCCATATTGGTTCTAAGAGGCCTGGCGTTACTATATAGTAACTAATATCACCATGTACATTCTCAGGAAATTCATGTATTACGGTATTGAAAATATTTTATAATCGCATTCATTTGTAAACATCCGTTTCTTATGTAGCTCATTTTCAGGGAAGGCAATGGTTTTGCTAAAGTTTCAATGATTTTAGGTGTAAGTGTATCGGTATCAGCCAATTGCTGGGCATCTGTATCAAAAGTGGTATCAGCACACCTCTACTTTTATCGTGATAACAGTTACAGTTGCTCCATTGTATTCAACTTTATCTGAGATGTAATTGAGATATTATTTTTTACATAGCTCGTCTTTCTCTCAGTGATCGTTAGGAACTTATACGTCTCCCTGACTCCGGATTATTCAGTCGAGAATTCAACAGTAGACTTAAATGTGATGAGAAAACTGTTTGTCTGTCTGTTTAAAGACATAAAAAACTGGCAATGTTCGCGATAGCCCAAAATCAGGCAGTATTAGGGTAACAGTCTACAAAGAAGATCGCGTCTTGAAAATCTAAAGTATTACAATCATTGGGGACTGCTCCTGCTGTTCAAATACATTGTGACCTTGTGGGAAAGTATTCTGTTTGCACAGTCAAGAGTATGTTTAAAAGACTTTGGGTTGAGAGGCTGCATCACACGTGTAAGTCGTTGATATCGAAGAAGAACAGTGACGTGAAGATCGTGACACGCCTAACTAGCGACGAGTGGTATTTAGTGACAAAAGTAAGTGCAGTAGACGAGGTAGTAATGGCGGGCAGATAAACGGAATAAAGATGAAGAATTTTATCCCAAATTGTCTGTTTTGACGCTATATGTTGAAGGAGGGTCTATCATGGTACAAGGAGTAAACGGTCGATTTTCTTCGTTCAAATACGTTCGCATGTGGCTGGACATTTTGTTTCCCATTATGATAATGACTTCCATCGTAACACATTTATTCCGAAACATTTTCAAGCGTCTCGTACGAATACCAGTATATTTGACATCCTATATAAAAGCATAAATGGGTTTATGCATTCCACTGCTTCAATACACACGGCGGCCACTGTCAAGAGTCCAGAGCCATCTCGTTGCATGTTTGGATTTACTTTTCGTGTTACCAGACTTAACTCCGGTAGAGAGTGTGTGGCATTATATCAAGAACTTGTTGCACAACGAAAATATTCATAATCTTTATGAACTGTTGACAAAATTAAAGTGGTAAGCCCTTGTTATATATTGTAATTCTGGCGAGGTGACGTTGTACTTGGAGTTCGTGTTGAGTTCGTCACTGTACTTGGTTGTGAGAGTGAACTTCAAGACCAAGTATAGTTATCAGGCTACAGGTTGGATGATAAAGGAATGCCGTCAAGATCTTCGTGTTTATTTACATCTTATTATACAAGATTTAGAAGATATGATCCAATAATAATGAGTAGCAAGCATGCTACTTGATAGATGCAGACTATAGAATACAAGGTCTACATCTAAATAGTGTTACAAGCAGAATGCCGTAGGCAATGTTGGCGCTGCAATGTCAAGTACCGAATTAAGCTGACGCTTGATCATGCAAGCGCTTTAAATAGGTATAGTTCCCGGTTGCTGCCGCCGGTTTCGAGTCGGAAGTCCGTTAGTAAATTACTTTATGTTTAAAAGCATAACAAATATCTTCGAGACTCTGCCTACAGGCAGCTTTTACCTATGTAAGTTCCGGCGGAACGTCATTTAGAAATACCATGTCACTCAGAGGCAATGCTGGGATGCCGGCACATTTTGCATGGTCATAAACGAGCTTTCACGTTCTTTATTTTAGAAGCTCTGACCTGAAAGAAACCTGCGGTGGCTACATCCGCCAGGCATGCACTCGTGATACAAAGAATGCGTCTATACATTTGAATGTTACTGGCTAACACATTGGAATGTTGTATGTGCGAATCGCGTATATAACAGCCCTTTCACCGGAGTTATGTAGGAAATTAACCTAAGTATGAAATTGCAAATGGGTTATGGTGCATAATTTTCTATAGCACTACATTTTTTGTACACAATATTGATGACAAACTCATTAAAATAGCATTAACACTACATTGTTTGTACACAATATTGATGACTAGAGCTCGGTCATTAAGCAAGAACGGCTTATGCGCTTTAAGCAGTAAAACTAAGCAAATGTAGCATCCAAAATAAGCGCTTATGTTGACGAATTTAAGCATTGTACTCTAGGCAGGAAAAATATTTGCAAAATAAGCACCAGCATTTTCCAATTATAAGCGGTTAAAACAAAAAAGGATATTTTCTGTAGTTTTAAACGTGTTGGGAGTTATGTCAGCATGAAAAACAACTCTAAGCGGGCATAGACCTTCGGCGTTGCGTAGCTGCTGCTCCCCCATAACGTTGGATGGACGAACCTAAACTAACCTAACCCTATGGCCCATCTTATGCCCCTAAAGGAAGTTCAACGAAGTTCACCTTCGTAGCTTAAAGAGTCGTTATAACAGCTTTAGTGCAACATACTGACGGAAAAAAAATGTAGCGGCATTTTCTGGCTCTGTAGGCGTTGTGGCCCAGAGCTGTACAACTTTCACACGTGGTGCAGAAGCTACACAAACTTCTCGTGTCAGCGCGTGTGTCACTTCGACAAGACGCCTATGCTGTTAATTGCGCCGTTAACTTGTATAAAATTGAAGAGATACAATATTTTGAACCCAATTCAGCGACCACCTAAAATTTTCATCGAGAAACATTCAAAAAGAATTAAAACTACTTTCTAAGGATTACAAACTAAATGGCCAAAATATGCAACAAACTGAAAAGCCAAGCAGAAAATGTAGGACATAGACAGTTCGCATGAGACATTTTTCAACTGAGTACTCTGTGAACGTGTGTAACATTGTAATTGGTACAAACATATAAAATTATTTTCGAAATAAGTAACAGTTTCAAACGCCACTTAGAAATTGTAAGTTGATTTTAGTCCTTAAACTCAGCCGACATAACTTAAACCAGATTTGTAAGTTTAGTGGGTAAAATTGGGCTCTTCTAGTGAAAAGCTACAGAAGCCACACCAATGTTTTTTTTTTGTAGATTTGTCCCGCAGAGCAATGTAAAGTGCATGGTGTGTCTATATACGCTGCGGTCCATTTACAGAAGATAGCTGAGTGAGATCTGAGTTTTTGCACACACGTCCGTACAAACCTTAAGAATTATTACGTCAAACTTATTGTGTCACGCCATTGTGGTGTTACCCAAGATTCTTAGCTACAAAAGCAAGCTATTGGCTTGACGTCACAGTTCTGAAGGTTTGCACGGCCGTATGCACAAACACTCGGATCTGACATATCTATCTTCTGTAAATGAACTGTGATGTACGCCTTGTTCTCATCTGTTTGGCTTGTGCACAATAAATAAGTTGGTACACAAGAACTCCCTAAATTAAAAAAAAATCTTAACAATTTCAACATAGGCTAACACCTAGCATACTAGCATAAATTTTTTCGCAAAATTTGGATGGGGCTTACAAGCATGTTAAGTGCTACAGAATCTTACAGTTTTGTAAGCAGCTTAAGCAACAAAATAAGCATTTAGCATTTACTCCAAGCAATGTCCGGGCTTTATTGATGACAAACTCACTAAAATAGTATTTTTCCAATATGTCGATTTTTTTCACTTTTTGATTGATTAGCTATGATACATCTTACTTTTACTAATGAAAACACATTACACTATTAGTTTATGGATTTCATAAACAGTAGGTACCTATGGTAATTAAAACAGGAAATTTTGATTCATTGATTGCTATATATATCAATATGGTCAGTAACCTAAAATTTTTACGGAATTTAGAATCTTATGAAAATATTGCCAGTACGGAAATTTTTTCTGGCGCCACTGCAAATTTTAGCTTCAGCAGAGTTATATGTAGTCCGCATCTGACGCTTTGTCATTCTATGGCATTTTAAGCGCTTGACGAAACTCAACTTCTGAAACAGAGCATTGGTCATCAGGTAAACTCAGATTATCGAGGATGCCATAGATGAAACCTTTATGATTACGTTATTTATCATTCACAAAACAGTTCCATCATACCGGCATTATGAGCTCTCCAAACTTCGGCCATGTTACATTCCCCAGTGATTCCTATCATCGACTGTGTAACTGTGTGCATTTTCGGTGTCAGTTTTCTTAGTTCTTTTCAGAAACCCCTTTGGGAGCATGATTGTAGGGAATGGCTGACTACAGTAATGTGTAACTAAGCTTCGTATGTAATAGCAATGCTGCTAGTAGTTGAGACCCCATGACAGCCATTAGTAAACGATACAGTTTGCTCTGACGTGCTTTTTATGTTTTGTAGCTGCTGACCAGGCCAAGCTGATGGAAGATCAGCTGTCGATGGGTGCCGCCACAATGCCCCAGGACCCCAAGGCTGCCTTCAAAGCTGAGTGGGAAGCCCTTGAGATTGCTCAGCACCACTGGGCGCTGCAGAACACTGACGCTGACTTGTTACGGCGTGCTGAAGCTGTAGCTGCTGCCGGCCATGAGTGAACACTGCTGGTGTTGCTGTAGCTGCTGCCGGCCATGAGTGAACACTGTTGGTGTTGCTGTAGCTGCTGCCGGCCATGAGTGAACACTGCTGGTGTTGCTGCAGCTGCTGCCGGCCATGAGTGAACACTGCTGGTGTTGCTGCAGCTGCTGCCGGGCTTGCATTCTTTATGTATGTAGCTGCTATGGCAGATGTAAACAAAAATTTATTGTATACAATCTTACTTATACATTTGGGTTGACGCTCTAGCGAATTGTTGCTTATGTTGAGTTGTAGACCACACAATACTTGACTACCCACTCAATTTCCCTAGTGCGCCTAATGGCAAAGTGATTAAACTTCGGTAAATGTGTTTCCAATCGGCAGAGCGACCTCAATCAAAAAGTAAACTGTTCTCGGTGATGCAAGGGATGTTTTTATTAGCAAGAAACACAAATTCGTAGTTAGATATGAATTGTGGGTGTCGATAATTGAATTTTAGGAAACCAGAAAAACCGAAAACTGGCTCAAATCAATTTTGCTATTTACCATGGACCAGTGCTCATGTATGCTTGTTTTTTCCAATAGATGTATCCATTGCGTCTCCTGAAACATCTTATTTTTTTTTTGTTTCAAGTCACTATGTTGACCATTTATTGAGGTTTTTCCAATGTGCCATCTTGAGTGTTGCTGCCGGACGCGCAATGCGTAGGTTCGAATCTGTTACCTACAGGCTAGTTATTCCGCATGGTTTGTCAAGCGAGTGTTCGGTGTCCGGATGCTATTGCGGGAGTACAGACACTAGCCACAGATTGGTTTGTCGGCGAATCGCAGGTCATCACATAAGAGCCTTCCGTCGTAAGCGCCATAGCTCTTGACGGTCTGTGTTAGACTGCAATTGTGCATGCTCATCGAGCCAGTTAGCATATATCTTCAGCACTAACCAGCGCGTGTGGGTTTCTCAGTTAGAATAGGTATGCGATCAAATTGACTTTACAGGATTAAAACTTTGTAAGTAGATGTGTTGAGCATTACTTTTCTCCTCTGAGCTTACAATGTTGTGAAGAGTGTGAGCACGTTATTGTTCATAACTTAGCTTATAGCTATATTTCTCTGCGTCACCACTTTCATCTGTTTCTCTGTGCGTTTTTTCATCTGTAATGCTAAAAATTTGAAATATGATAATTCATATGAACATCTCTGTTTGTATTAAACTTTTGAGTGCAATTTTGTAGATTATTATTATTATTACATTGGTATTGTCCCGCTATTTCTGACACTAAGACAATAGAGATCTAAGATGATTTACTCGGCTTACAGCCGGAACCACAACGTTGTGCTCAGGTGGCAAGAGATGTGAAGGACGAAAAGAGAAGAAGAAAGAACCGCCCGTGCGGTTGGTCCCTGCTGTGGACCTCCGCACGGGCGAGGGTAACAGCCCCGCAGAAAATGTCGGCTACCTCAATCGGCGGCCCACCTCGCGAAACAGAAAGGAAATATAGAGAACCTACCGAACTCCACAAAACTAACCTTCTCAGCAGGAACTGCGGCCAGATGCTACATCCCCTGCGGAGAAGGCCCTTGGGTGCGTGATGCGCAAACATATTGTGGCAGGGAAATGATTTTGTAGATGATTAGCACTTCACTTTAAACACAATGGTGACTCCAGGATATCTAAAAATGCATTCCCGTTCCGTCAGTTGAGCGCACGCGTTTTCATTACAAAATTCCCTTAGCTTAGTGTTAGCAGAAGACTCTCCATAATGCTCCCACTTGGCGCATCTCCATTAACACCTTTTGCCCAGGCTGCCCGACTCCTAAAAAGGACTTTTTGCCATCCTCTGTCGTGAAGCGAATCTTTTTGGACCGTGTAGCCGCGCAACACCCGGACTGCATCCAGATCTATACCGATGGTTCGAAGTCTGGGGATCAATTTGGGTGCGCCTCGGTTTGGGGCTGTGAAGTAGAGGCTAGTAAATTGTTAGCAGAAACATCTGTGTATTCTGCAGAGCTTTATGCTGTACGGGATGCCCTCGGAATCATTAAGAGGCAGGAAGAGATACAATTTGTTATCTTTACAGACTCCAGAGTGTTATTGAAGCTACTCAGGACTATGATAGTAACCACCCCATTGTCAGCGAGATTCTGGCGATATTGACCCTTTTAAGCCGTGGGCCCGAACAGCTACAGCTGTGCTGGGTGCCCGGCCATGTGGATGTGGGGAGAAATGAACGCACGGATGGGGAGACGAGACGCGTGGCTGCCTCTGCTTGGGGATGTGCTAATGAAGGAGCCCCTAGTAGAGATCTCTATCCCCTTATTAGAACGCATGTGAGACGGACGTGGCTGACACAGTGAGAAACTAATGCTGTGACAAATTGAAAATCGTTAAGCGTTTTGTCGGAGGCTGGGTTTCGGCGAGATGTCGGGAGCGCCGTATGGAAGTTGTGTCCTAATTCGATTGCGCATAGGTCATAGTAGACTAACCCATTGCTACTTAATGGAACGGCGCCCCCCGCCCAATGACGGAAATAGCGCCGTCCTCTAACAGTCCAAAATATAATTGCTGAGTGCCCCGTCTATGCCGCCCTCAAAAATTTTACTTACCTATCCCCTGTTGTGAGGTGCGCCGCTTGATGACACTTTTACGGGAATCCTTGGAGAGCCCCCGGACCCAGTTCAACCTTTTGGCACATAAAATTTTTCTTTTAGAATGTAATACATTAAAGAGATGTAGTCTATATATCTGTGATGGATAATGGATTAACTTTCAGTGGTGAATGCTCCTGGGATGCTTATAGGCTATTAAGTGCGTTTGCGCTTTCCACCGCTATCATGACACGGAGTGCAACCGGGCCCGAAATGGGTGGATACTTAAATCACGGGGGCCTCCTAGCCTTGGAGCACAGCTTTGTGCTATAAGTTGTCAAATCTTAATTTGCGCCTTGCAAGTCCATTGACCATGTGGATGGTCTGTGAACTATTAAATTTGTTGCAACGCAAGTATATTGTGATTGCAGTTGCAGCATTGGACTGAGAGTATTTGTGGGTGAGAAGAAACTTGTGAGTCCAGCGCGAGGCGGGTGTATTGCTGGCAGCGCTAGTGAAATTTTTCCCATACTACTAAGACTTAGCGATGCTTTGCTCCTTGTATCCTGTCGGCTGGTAGCTCACTGATCACTTGAGACCAATGGAACTCACCTGAGTTGGCGTATAATGTGAGACCTTCTGGCAGAAAATCTGAGATAAGAATGAGAATTTACCGTAAGGCTGGCGTGGTGACTGCAGCGCTGGTGACCCAACCTACTACTAACTTCTGCTTTCATGCTTCTACTGATGTTTATTTCCTTCGTTCTCGAGTTTCTTTTTCCATGCATGTTGATTCTGTATGGGAACACCTTCGTGCATGGGCTCCATGTTTCTATCGACATGCTATATGTCCCTCTATCTTCCTCAGTGAGATCGCCTTGGTGTAGTAGGCACGAAAGGCATAAACTACTCGTATAACGAACCTATTCCTCACCGTTCCTTGCCTCGTCCCAATCCAAACGTTCCATCTAACACCCACCATTTGTTAGCTATGGTCGCTCTAGGTTCGAAGCAGTTACTTTGCGTTACTGCGTATTGTGATCATTGCTAATTGCTTCAGATCCTCACGAGCCTTTATTCTACTCTCCAAACTGGGATGTGTTACACACAACTTATTGTAGCTGCATGTTTTCTGAATGCTATCGTATCAGTGTTCGATATTATTGTAAAGTGTGATCTTGTAGTCTTAAGATCCAGTGTGTTTTTTTATTTTACATATGCACTTGTCCCGTTGAAGTAATTACTTGTGTTTCTCAAAAAATTAAATTGTCCACCTTACATTTGGCTGTAAAGATCCTCGTTACTTTTGGTTGTGTATTTTCCTTTTAATGTAGTATTTTTGCTATATCAAGTATCTAGCGGTGGTTATTGGAAGTAATAGGCATCTAGACGTGGAATAAGTTAACCCTCCATTCTATGTCAAGACCGTTCAGTCGTTTTCAGGAATTTCCTTTTTGGAAATAATTTTTATTCGCTTCGAATGATAAAAAATAAATACAGTAGCCTCTGCTAAACGGGGTTGAGCCAAGTATAGAGAAATTATTAATCAATTAACGCGCAAAGGAAACCTTGTTCACGTAAGAATTGTGTCGTACTACCTATCAATCCGGTGTAGAATATTGGACAGTATACATTGATGGGCAAACGCTGTCGTCCTGAAGCTGTTCGCTGTTGATCTGACATTGGCCAACTGCGCACTTCTCTGGCTCGTTGGCGGTGCATGCGTGTGCGTTCTCCTGCTGGCGCCGGCGCGCGGGGCCGTGCTTGCCTCCCTAGTCTGCCTGTCCTGCTCTGGGCCGGCCTGGGCTTTGGAGGCCGCAGAGGTGAGGTACCTCAAGTCACAGGCTCTTCTACCGAAGGAATACACCAGGGGACCGACCGGAGCAGATGCAGCGAACAGCGCCGCCTAAGTAAGATAAGCGAGAGCGAGTAAAGATAAGTTAATTAATATATTTTACCAAATCTATTGTCATCGAAATAGTTTAACAAAGTGCAGAGATTAACCAAAGAGAATAATACTACTCCAAGACCATTGTATAGCAGATTCTCATTAGCGACTAAAGCTACTATCAATTTCCGGTGTTCTGATCAGTGCAAATGATGAAACCACTTGAGATACCAAAATTGGGAGGAGCCGGTTTAGTGCTGTACGTGTAGCAGTGACGCATCACTGCGAGCCGCATGGGGGCGGGCGCCCATCCCGCTAGGGGACATAACGACCCCCCGGACCCTGAGTTCCTTGGCTGCTTTACACGGTGCAACAGTACTGCGCAACACTGTGCCACACGCCCCATTTCCCACTCGAATATATTTACTCTATAACTCTAAATTCTTGTGATCTGGGACAGTGACCTACTGCTTGCTTGCTTCATGATGTCTAACTTTACCGTAACTCTTTGAATAAAAAGTATTGTTTCCATGCGAGTGTGCCGCACGAAAATTGGGATGGAACTGTAGCAACTGGTGAGCTGTGCTGTTGCCGCGTGTAAAGCGGCCGTTTTACTGTTTTTGTGATTAGAGAAATTTGCGCTGTTAATTTTGAAACTAGTGCCATACTTTCCCCTCTCAGACGGCATAGGTTCACCCATCATACGATATGGGGAGTCACGCCCCAGGGGAACCTCGTAAGTTGTTGCATTAGTCTCACCAAACCTTCCAGACAGGTTTCTTTCGTGCCTACATTGCTGCTTCCGTTTTTCCCGCTGCGACTGTTAATTCTTCGTTGTGTTTTCTCGCCCGACTTGCTTTGTCCAAGCAATCTAATTCAGTGTAAAACGACCATCATGCATAAATATTTTGTGTTTCGCTCGACATACATGTCCCTTCATTACTCATTACTCTTTGTGAGTAAGGAGATTTAAACGCTGGCAACCCCTGCTCTAGAACGGTTGATTTGGCTGTCTCCTGTTCTAGAAGTTCCAATGTCCTGCCATATGCAACTTTGCAAGCATTGTCTGATTGCCCTCTGGTTTACGATATACCAATCGCTCTAATTATTTTAAACGAAATTCACTTGAGTATCTTTGATACACTTTAGCTGCATGTAAGAATTCCCGGACAAAAGTTTCTTGCCTTGAAAACGACTTTCGCAAAGATTGTCGAAAGCTTGGCCAAAAAAATTATAATATGCAGAAGACGTCTTACTGAAAAAAAAACCTAATAAAATATTGTACCAGTTGTACTAGTATTAAGAACAAGAATACCTCCACCTTTTATAAAAATAATTAGTTTATTATTATTATTATTATTATTGGGGATGTTGCTGAGTGTCTCCCCACATAGTGTCTTGGACCGCGGGCTATTATGAGAAGTGTCTCGCCCATTCTGTCTTCAGTTCCTTGAGTTAATCCTTCACCCCTCCTGAGGCTTTAGGTACGTTGTAGAGTTAGAGTAATGTATTCCCCTCCCCCGTGTTCTCTGGAGCTGCGACCCCAGGTGGACCCCGCAGCTTGCCTTAGCTAAATTTTTGAGACTTCCTTTCTTCATTCCTGCCCACTCAGCTTCTTTGCGCTGATGATACTTTATTCTGTTCTTCCTCTTTTCCCAACTGCTGTTCTCATATTGGCTGATCCTGTCAGGGAACACCTATCAACATTGTGTATGTCCAGTATCAGTTCCTCTGATATTTGGTTTCTATATAGGTCAAACTAAGAAAGGTTATCGCGAATTCCTCGCTGTCATTTTTGACAGCGCAGCACTCTAATAGTAATGTTAATCACCTTAGGCTCTAATGACGATCTGCCCGTATTTCAAAACGAATTTGTTTCTGTGATATCTGAAAACTATTAATGCTAAGCGATTCGTATTTCAAAATTATGTGAATAATGATTAACAGTCACCGCGATTTCATGACGGAGCCTGCCACTAGTTGGGAATACCGTACCTAACATTCAATTGCACTATTCATCACTATGGTTGGAAAAGTATCATCTAAATATCATAATCTCCAGGAAAATTGTTGGAACCATGTAATGATGATGCTTTCTTTTAAAAATACCGGCTTAGTATAATAGTATCCATGGTAACTGATGAAGCTAAAACTACTGTCTTATGAAATGAAACCCGAATATTGGAAATCTACCAGGGATAGTATGGTTGAAACACTCAGAAAAGTCCCTGAGATGAAAATGAAATTACTAAGTATGAAGTACTAGTGTACCCGGTTATATATGGCGAAGAAATTCGTGATATTTGTCAATTGGTGCACTTTCGTTCCTACACTGTGGAGTTCAGAGGTGAGCATTCTCAGCTTTCCATTTGCTGAGCAGCGCAGCCTATGTTTTCCTACGCTTGCAGGCAAAAATTAATTACCTTTTGCTGGCGTCAGCCCTCAGGGGCATATTCTGGTGGGCCCTTTCCCTGCCACAATATGTTTGGGCATCACGCACCAAAGGGTCCCGAGTGCTTTCTTCGCATCTGGCCGCAGTTCCTGCTGAGGTTAGTTTTGTAGAGTTAGGTTGGTTCTCTATATTTCTCCTTCTGTTCCGCGAGGTGAGCCGCCGAATGGTGGTACGCGACCCATCCCATGGGACTCCTATCTGCTCCCGTGTGGGGGGCCACGGAAGGAACCCCCCGCACGAGTGTTCGCTTTCTTCTGTCTTCTTTTCTTTTCGTTTTTCGTCTTTTTCCCTACGCCGCATGGCTGAGCGATTACGTTCTCCCGAGCCGTGTAGGGTTAGAGATGCTCGCGCCTCATTTCCTGCCAGACATGGTGCACCTGGCCGAGATTGTACTAAAAAAGCTCATCTGAGTTCGACTCAACTTCTAAACTATATTTACAAAATTGGATCGCTGTTATATATCCTTCGTATCTAATACGGCGGGATAACCCTCATTATAATAACAACTTTTGCTGGCGTCACTCATCACTCAAAATAATTTAGATTCGGTATCATTTGTACCTCATGTAATACATGTGAATTTTTCTTCGCTCAGCGAAAAACTGTTTCGCCGACAAATAGAATGAGTTGGAAGAATAAATGACGAAACAAAATTATCTGTGAGAAGAAACAAAGGCTCAGGATGCTTGAGAGTGCTAAGAGAATCATCTGATACATCTTCACTGATTCGATTTCAGCGTTGGCAATGCAAGAAGTGTTTTCAGATATAAGGTTACCGTATACTTTTATCATCTATTACCCGGCTTAATTTTCGCTTGTTTTCTTCAAGCGTGACCGATAATGTACACTTAATCAAACGGATCAATACACGGGGTAACATGTCTATTACCCGGTCACCATGCCCATCCTAGTAGCCGTCCATTTGGCGCGAAGAAACTTCCTGTGTGAAAACTAGCAGTGCTAGAAAGCCGTACGTAGGCTTAAACTGTAGGCTAAGTAGTGCCGCACCATCCCTGAAAATGACGGGCAAAAAAAATAAAAAATAAAAAAAAATAGCGGTGGTTTTCACTTTCTTTTCACTAAAAACATGGAAACNGGGGGGGGGGGGAATTGGTGGTTTTCACATTTTGTCATGCATTTAATGAAAAAAAAATGAAAACCACCACCACTATTCTTTTTTGTTTTATTGTTTTCGACCTTCATTTCCAGGAATGGTGCGGCACTACTTAGCCTAAAGTTTAAGCCTATGTACGGCTTTCTAGCATTGCTTGTTTTCACACAGGAAGTTTTATAGTGCCAAGTGTACGGCTACTAGCATGGTGGACGGGTACTAGACATGTTACCCTATTGGTCTGTATTATAGTATTATATGGTAGATTATTTCTTTGAATGAGTATGAGGCTATGTCTGGGAAAACTTTCAGCGTCACTAACATATTACATGTCACATTACGGGGAGTTCGGCCTTGGGGATCGTGTTCCTCTCTTGTCTGGTTTGCTTCTTTCGTTGATTGTATTCCTTCATATGATTTCTTCAGTGTTCTTCGTTTTCTCTCTTAGGTTTGCTATTCCAATGGCCAAAGGCGCACGGAGTCCATGTTTTGCCTAGTATGCCTGTCATTGGTTTCTTGCTCTCTTTAGGTTGAAGCGAGTTTAGCTTAGTCTATCTAGTGAAGTTTGATTTGCAAATTGTGAAATTGTTACAGTAAGATTGTGAAACTAGAGATTTTGCAAAATCCCTCAATTACCCTGGTTTTCTATGATTAATTTGGTTTTGTCTAGTTACTCAATATTTTGGACAAATCTTACATAGCTTAACCCTACTAGTTTATCTTAACGTAGTTCACCATATGTAACGGTCCTCGTTTAACGTAACATCCTCGCTAATTTCTTAACCACTCTATATTTTCCAAGTTCAATACGTGTAAGGGTTGTTAAAAATATCCTTGTATTCATATATAATGTTTAAAAACTTGACGCCACGTTCAGGCTACTTCTAAAAACTTCAAGATTAAAGCAACGTTTCGATGTAACGTACGTCATCATCAGGCATATAAAATCTGAAATATACAGGGTCAGAGTCAAAATAAACTATTCAACAAAGCTAATGCGAATACGCTTAAATACGTTTTTCTACTCACATTATCTTGGTTGAATAGTTTATTTTATTCTCTCCCTGTATATTTCAGACTTTACATGCCTGGGCATGATCTACATTACATCGAAACGTTGCTTTAATCTTTACGTTTTTAGAAGTGGCCTGAATGGGGCGTCAAGTTTAAACATTATGAATACAAGTGTATTTATAACAACTCTTAACGTAACATCCCTCACTAACTGAACGTAGGTACCTCATCAAACCTAGTCTAGCAGCGCGCATCTCATCCAATTATTATTATTATTATTATTATCGAGGGGATTTCACAACCCAAAGTTCGGATTGGTTGAGCGATGTTGGGCTCTACGCTCTGGCGCCGGGTCACATCCCGCGACCTAAGGCTCAGAGCACTTTGCGATTGATGTGCGCTGTTCCAAGCAGAGCGCTCTTCTGGAAGGTTCCTGGGTAGAGATGGCCGCACTTGCGCTCTCGCAGGGCAGTCTTGAGATTCTTGGACATTGCCCCCAGAGCTCCGATGACCACTGGAACGACGTTCACCTTCATTTGCCACAATCCCTGGAGTTCATTTATTAGCTATTATTATTAAAATTTCGCGCCCGATCCGCCACGGACAGGTAGTACAACCCAAACGAAGCAATTTGCAACACCGGGGAGCCCGAAACGCTGCTAAAGAAAATCCAACAAAAAGCCATTAAGTGCTGACTTAATCGCCTGCAGGCCAGCATGACCGAAAGCCGATGCCGGCAATGAATTAAAAACCCCAACAGACCAGGTCACCAAGCACCGACTGAACTGACGAGTTCTGCATCTAACAGTCTCCAAAGTGAAAGAGTGCGCGTCAACCGCAGCACGTGTAATCCTCCTTGAGACCTTGAGGGCGGGGACAGATGAATACAACTAATGTCTTTCATTGTTGTAAACCTTATAAAACATACAGAGTCCAGCAACCTCTCTCCTATGGGGCAGGTTCACCTAATAATTTTCGGCACACAGCCGAAAATGAGATGCGAGATTCAACGGACCAACAGGCTCATTCCTAGAGAGCCGTCGGGACTATCGCACCGGCCCTTTGTGAGCTATTGCCGTTATGACAAGGCTCGGAAAATTACACGGAATCCCGTATGTTCCCTTAATTTTGTGACATCACTGGTTTTATAACCTACTGTAACACTAAGTGAATCTAATTGGAGTATTTGTACTGTAATCAGTTTAGTTTCAGTTGGGTTGGACCATTTAGATGAGGATGGCTCAGTAACTCCTTTTTCACGTCTTGCACCACTTACGTACGTCAATAATTAAACTGTCATACGTGCTTGGCAATAATTGAATAGTTTGACCTCGTTACGTTGTGAAAGCCCCGCTCCATACCTAATACCTACTTATCGTGCTAGACAAGAATCATATTTGTGATGAAATAAACTTTTCGATTAGAATAATTTTTCTAATTTTTGAAACTTCATCAGTGGGCATAGGATAGGCCACAGTGTTAGGTTTACCAATGGCTGAGGCACGTAAGTTACGTTATTCAACCATGGGTTTACCCATCATATGGTATGGGGAGTAACGCCTCAGGGGATCCCACAGGGTTACCTTTGCCCTTAGCTGGGCCTTCAGGACACTTTTTCTTCGCGCCCACTTTGCTTCCTTCTATTTTGATGTTCCTACTTATCCCTTTTGGCTTTTGGCCGTCCTCACATTTCGGGACTGTCTATTCCCATGTTAGACCTCCTCGATCTTAACGCGTTAATGCACTCCGTGACGAAATAATAACTCATGTTTTTCTTTGCTATTCTTCCGAATAAACTTTTCAAATTTCCCATCGTTTGTGTAGGCCGTCTGGCATTTTTGACTTGACTCCGTGAAATTCCTAAAATGGTAGTACGTAATTCGTAGTTCAAATTTGTACTTGTTGCTCTGTTAGAGGCAGAGGCAGTAAAGACAGGCAAAGGCCAGCTGCAACCTTGTATGTTGTTTTTGAAAAGAGAATTACCATCTGTTATTATTATTATTATTATTATTATTAAAACTTCGCGCTTGGGCTTCCACGGACAGGTAATACAACCCAAATGAAGCATTTGCAACACCGGGAAGCCCAATACGCTGCTAAAGGAAATCCAGCAAAAAACCATTAACAGCAGACTTAAAAGCCTGCAGNAGTGAAAGAGTGCGCTCCGCACGCAGCACGAGTCTCTCTCCCAAAAACCTTGAGGGCAGGGAGAGAAGAATACAACCAATGCCTCTCATTATTCTACACTTTATAAAACATACATAGCTCAGCTACTCCTCTCCTGTGGGACAGGAGTAGTCATAATTTTTCTCAGTCTCAGTGGATCTTGCATATCGCTAACAGTGATATCTTTGTATGGAAAGCTTACCTACGCTTCCGTGTAGAGCTCCGATATCTGGCGATGGATCCACTTCCATCTCTGCCGTTTCAATCTCTGTTGATTGAATTTAATTGTTTCAAAGAGGCTTTTCATTAGATATACGTCCTAGCTAATTGAAATGTAAGCGCTTTGAACTACACTATGTTTGATAAACATTCTCCGGGCCAACCAGTCCAGATTAGCTAAGTCTTTGATGTCCTGGTTTCCTGAAAAATTAACGTTCTACTAAACGTAGTCGCCGTATTATCACTAATGAATTGGATGTATACCCCTATGCAGATACAGTGCTAGTAGCACCCTAGTTCAGCAGGGTGACCATCACATTTGGTACTATCTGTTTAAGATAACCGTGGGTTGAGTAGCTAAGCATGTCTCGTAGTGCAACAAAAGCAGGGGAACAGCGCAAGGTGAGCGGTGAGTTGCTCAGCCTCACGTACGGCTCCCTTGTCGCTCAGCTCGTGCGTGACTATGAGAATGTTGATGAGGTCAACAGACAGCTGGACAGGCTTGGCCACAACCTGGGTATGCGCCTCATTGAAGACTTTCTTGCCAGGTGAGTGTGTACGATAGTGACAGTAGCCTAGGTACAGTACTTCTTTACCTGATATCTTCATATAAACATGTCGTCCTTACTAGTTGGCTTACCACTAGAATCACAGAAGAAGATAGATTTCCAATAAAGGGACTTTATAAATAAATTAACTGAGAGACGGGGTTTACGAATAAAAAATTCCGAAGGAAATTAGTCTTGGCGAACTCTTCGTGGTATATCTCGAATTGTAAACTCTTCTGTGTACCGTATCTTCACATCATGCACATGGTGCCTGCTAGTGCTTCGCGTGCGTCATTTACGTCTTTCATGCCAGTTGCATCAAACTGATTTTGCATGTTCTTAGGGCGCTGGCACACCAAAAGCAGTTCAGCGAGAAGCTGGCAGGCAGGTTAGCAGTTTTTGAGAAGCACGGAATGCAATGGAGCGCGCACACCTGCACCTGAGCGGCCTGCTCAACTGCCGCTGTTCGATGTGTGCGCTCCAATGCGTTCCCGTGCTTCTGAAAAACCGCCAGCCTGCCAGCTTCTCGCTGAACTGCTTTTGGTGTGCCAGCGCTCTAAGTGACTCCCGCTCTAATAAAAACTATTTATTCACATGATTTTTATTTGCAGAGCGAACCCAGGGCGCTGCCACGACCTACGAGACACCGCTGACAAAATCCAGCAAGCCTTCAAGCTCTACCTGAACGTGAACGTTACCATCGGGTCATGGAGTCCTGCAGGGGACGAGTTCTCCATCATCATGGACCAGAATCCACTGGCGGAGTTTGTAGAGCTGCCCGACACGTACACAAACTTGCGGTACAGCAACCTGCTGGCGGGGGCCATACGGGGGGCGTGTGAGATGGTGCAGGTAGATGTGATGGTGGCATTCGCAGCAGATCATCTCAAAGGAGACAACAACACCGAAATTAGAGTGAAGTTTGTTAAAAGATTAGAAGACGCCATACCAGCTGGTGAAGATTGATCATTTCGTCTTGTTTCTTTTAGTAGCTATTGTTGTTAAGGTTTTGTTGTTTGTTGAATTACTTTCATTCGTGTCTCTATAATACCTACCTATTTATTATTCATTTATATTCCATTGATGTGAGTACTTCCTGGATATGATATACCGTATATTCTCTTCTAGACTTAGGCCTACCTATTGCCCATTTGAGTTGGTCTTCCTCGACCTGTCCTTTCTCGAGACTATTCTTTGATAATCATTTCTGGGGGTAGTTTGAAGCCAAGCAGCCTCTTGTGCAGCAGTTGCAGTGTTCTGACGGTAGATGTGATCACGGAGAAATTATAATGAGACTGGTTGTTATACTGACAGTCGAAGCTTCAGAAATTTGCGGAAGACGAGAGGAGGTAGCGTGTGGTGTGTAGGGTAGTTAATTCTCGTCGACTTTAATCCAGAAAATTTACTCCTGTGACGCTGATATATTTTGGCCCTTATTCAAGGCCATTATTTCGAAATTAACATATTTTACTCTACCAAACACGCAAGCAGCGCGTTCTTCACTTCTTCGAAATTAACTGCTTTAATAGGTCCGGTACTTACTTCGCCGTAATTTTTGTTTGTAATTATCTCAATGCATAACGGACTTTCCGAGTTACAGGCAAGTGGTGCTGACGTTGAAGTAGAAATTCGTCTGAAATTTTACTAAAAGCTTGCCATTAGCTACGTTTTAGTGAAATTCAGTGTACCTGCAGTCGCAAAATTTGACACAGTTTCTAACAAGGTGTCCATGGAACAGTTTCTTAGTACGAGGTTCTTTATGAAGCTGTTCGTGTGTGTGGACTAGTTTCTGCTCCTTTGTTCACTGCTTTCTTTTCCATGTCAAATATTTTAGTAGGTAGATTTAGTGACACTCTCGTACAGCCAAATTGCCTTGTACTTTCGAGGTTGTAGGCCTATAGCTCGTGTACTTTGATAAGCTCAGATGACAGTTTATTTGTATGATTGTATCGGTAAACGTTTCTGGGAATGTACGTTGAGTTGAATACAAAGTTTTCTAAACACATCATTACTTCGGAGATCAGCGAACAAGACAGGGTGCTGAAGTTTTTTAGTTCCCAATGTGCTACTTTACTATAACTGCCGAGTTATGATATTTCGATTTCGACAGTTTTACCTCGACTTGTACGGGTTCTCGTTCTGAAAATTGGGTCGCTGTACCTGGTGGCGTTTGTTGATTCCCTACAAGACTGGTTTAGTTGTGTGGGTTCTGAGAAACTTCAGTGCGGGCATTATGCTTGGCCATAGACCACACCATGCATTGACTGGACTCTGGCCCCTAAAGCAAATTTCGGTCCCGCAATTAGGTCTAACTGCACGGTGCCGCAGACGTATTTTTATATGTTCTCCCATTACTTTTTCATACTTTGTTTAGGCTATTTGACTTCATTCTTTTACATTCAATAATGACGGGTAAACCTATACAAAATTCGAAAATTTTATAGTCAAAAAATTCACAAAAATATTAAGGCTTGAAGTGTAATTACGTAGAGCAACTGTTTATGACATCCTTTTGAGACTTCCTCCTCTGTCATTGTTGATAAATAGGCAATGTAGGTATTGAGCATCATGCCACGGCAGTGTCAACTGTCAAGCCGTTTTCTGCATGTCAGGTAGGCCATCAAAATATTCATTTACGTTTAAATTGAATTTTGAGTTTTTACTTCCGCCAATGGGTGGATTATGGACCTTTATTAAATTTACACGAATTGTTTGGAAGAACTAATGATCTTCAATCTGTTCTTACTCATCTTTCCCGACTTGCTGTTCCCATGCGCGTTGATCCTGTGTGGGAACACCCTCGTGCATGGGTTCCACGTTTCTATCGTCACACTATGTGTCCCTTGCTTCTTCCTCTGTTAGATCGC
>LQNS02278091.1:35190200-35207586 GCA_001587735.2 Parhyale hawaiensis | reverse complement strand
CAATTAGATTTGCAACTAACTACATTAAGATCCAATAACAAGCATACCGGCATCAAGAAATTTTCAAACCCTCAAAATAAAGTTACTAAACCGTGAATATTTTCACGGGTCCAGCTAGTAATAATAATAATAATAAGAACTAATGATGAACTTTTGGTGAAGATCCGTTCCTCCACTGGGCTGCTTGTCTCTCTTTTTTCTTAATGCTATAAATCAAAAGTTAGGCTATGGACAGATTTTTATGAAATTCGCATGAGTTGTTAGGTACGTAGTTACCGATATATTACGAAGAAGAGTTAAATGATCAACTTCTTGTGATGATGTATTTGCTTATCGCCACAAGCAAAACAAAGAGCGGTGATAAGGTTTTTGTTGAAGATATAAGTAGCTATATGTATTTCGATATATAGATATATATTTGTCTGTCAACCCAAAAAGTAGCAGGAGTTGAGCTATGTTAATAATTTTTTACTGAGAATCTGGTGGGTTGACCTAGATGTAACCAATGCAAAAAAAAACTGTAAGTGGCTGATCATGAATAATTACAGTGATGAATTTTGTTGTTTCTCCACCAAATATAAGGCGGAAAGAGTCGAGTCATAATAAGTTTTTATGTAGACATAGTTGGGTTGACTGAGATGTGATTTAACTTAGGCAACCATGAAGTGATAAAACCTAGTCATCCATTAAATGATATACCCGTACTGTTGGCAATCATGAATTGATGGCACCCTTAAAGTGATGGAACGTAGGCATACATGAAACTCTATAACGTGAGCACCCATGAAGTGACTTAACTCTGGCAACCAAAATGTGATGCAACATAGGAAACCATGAAGTGATGTAATGTAGGTAACCACGAAATGTTGTAGCTACCTAATATACATATGCAGTTAGGTGAAATTATATTGACACTCACGATGTGCAGCTTCAGATGGTTCCAGTAATGCATGAAGGGTTATATCAGCCCTAAATTGTTATGTTTTACTATCATTTACCGGCTGTATTGGTATCTTTATTTCATAGTTCAAAATTTATTTTTAGCTCGTTGCTACCGGTGTAGTATTATTTTGGTTTTAATTAATTTTTTCAACATTATGGGGTTTTATTAACCTCTCTTTTGTTGTGGCTGTTGGGATGAGGTCTACCGAAAGCTTTTCGTACATCAATTTCTGAGGTTATTGCTTCAAATCCGTCATTGGAAGAAAAAACTCAACTGAATGTGATCTTAGAGTACAGTACATGTAGTACCTATGAGCCAATTTTTCTATAAAGTTTTAATATTTCTAGAAATTATGATGAATTTCCAATTTTTTTGGTGTCTGAAGGTACGATTTACTTCGCCTATTGAAGTTATATGATTGTGAATTTAGATTCCCTGCTCTGCAACGCATTCCTTATGGTACAACGAAGAAATTAATCTTTGTTTGAGGTCTCTGTGATTATTAGAACTCATTTTATTCAAACTTACGTAAATCGACCTCCAGGCTCAATTGCGAGAGGCCCACTTCCAGTGTCCAGTCAATGTATGGCTTGGCCTAATACTTGTCAGGGGTGAAGCCCTCTGGGGGCTTCAACTTTTCCTTTTTTAGACCCGACTCGTCTGCTATGAACTTGTATAGCTGCTTGTAATGGGAAATTGCCATAAAATTATTAGCTTTCTCCCCACAAAGCGAGCATTCTTTTGGATTCTGCGTCATATGTCCCCTACCTCTCACGCTGTTAGTGTGGGCCTCTATCTTTTGTGTTCGTTAGTGAACACTTTGTGAATATGACTAGAGATGGGCGTGTGCTGCCCATAGCGCAAAGTGTCATTGTTTTACTGCCGTCACTTGCTTTGTAATCCAGCTTCCTAGAGGCTTGGTTCAGGAACGTGGCCACGCTGGTAAGCCTGTCACCAGCCAAAGACGATCTCACACTATGTATTGTAAAATGCCATGTTCTCTCTGCCGTGCCTCCTCGTACGTTGTTCTGTTCGCGTAAACAGCTGAAAAGTGGACAGCTTTCTTAGATCTCATTCGCTCCGGAGTTGCGATAGATATCAGCAACGTTGCCAGTGGCACTTGCTATAATAACAAACTTGCCGGTTGCACCATTTAAGAAAGCTTATGGTAGACACACTGCTGTGTTTACTACTAATACAGAACAGCACAGCCTGACGCAGTATTAAGAGAACACATTCATTTGACTCGTATGAAACCGCGCACCCTTATGCAAATGCTCCTCATAACACTTTTTCACCTCCATAAGTTGCTGTACCGTCTGTTAGTTTTTCAGGTTGTCTTTTCTTCTATGCCTACTTTCCTTCTTTCGTACTTCATGCTCCTTTTGATGATCTGCTCTACAGCTCTTCCATTTCTTTTGTGGTCGGCGTGGAGCCCTCATTTTGTATGACATGCTGAATGTCCTTTTATTTTTTGGGTTTGCACTGAACTCTGTAGGGTGGGAGGCATAAACTATTCATAACACTACTACTTCCGACACAGATCTCTCGAACTGCTTGGTAGAGCGACAAACTGCTCCAGTGGAATGCTGGAGTACATTCGTATTATTTTGGTTGGTTGGTATACGTTATGATCTGTGACTGTAATAGGCTGCGGGCCATCAGATCTGGTCGTGTACATTCTAACAAATAGCTGTCTTCTGTGACTGTGCATCATGTGAATTGCTGTCTTCTGTGACTGTGCATCATGTGAATTTAATTGAGACATGCATTTTTTTGCGATAACTCCCACGTTTTCATCTCTTGATGTTGTTGGCCAAAAGTGTACATCCATTTAGTTCCTACTACTGATCATCCAAATTGAAAATTATTTAGCTCACTCAATGTACGCTGTTGGTCGTTTAGGTTCGCGTTATAAGTAACTTGGTAAAATGGATATGTTTAGTTTCAAAAACCTCAACTTCTAAGGCTCTAATGTTGCGGGGTAATACATTCTTTAATCTTTTCTTGATGCTAAAAAGTTCTCCGATGTTCATAGCGAAATGTCTTCTGTTGGAATTTTCGATACGACCTACATTAAGTGTTGTACCGATGTAGATCGCAAGAGACTTGAAGTTATCGCAAAAAAGTGCAATATTTGCTCCTTGTATAAATGTATAACATATTCGTATTAACCACTTTAGCCCTTTCGCTATGGATACGGTCTCCAGATTCCTTAAACGTGAAACACACTTCGTTATTCGTCTGAAAATTTGGATAGAGTCTACTTCTATAATTTCCAGTACCCTGTGAAAAATCTTGTTTTCATATATGTTTAGGCGATTGTATAGCTTCATTATTATCACCTGTGCAAATCAAGCCTGTTTTGTAGAAAAAAAAGTGATGATACTTTGGCAAGAGTTTTGGCTGGATGAAAGTGAAATGCGTACAGTTTGTATACAAAAAAGTGGCCTGCGACTCGAGCCGTTGTGGCGTCCATCAAAAATTGGATTGTTGCCTGAGCGACAGGGATCTATATAGCTAGCTGTATTTTTTCCATCGAGAACGGTACGCTATTTCCCAGATGAGCTGGTGGACAGCTGCGTTACCAATCTGGAATTGGTATGCTGCCTTGCTGTCGCGGTTCCCATACTTCAGGCTGTT
The DNA here is from genome assembly GCA_001587735.2 of Parhyale hawaiensis. Classification (NCBI taxonomy): domain Eukaryota; kingdom Metazoa; phylum Arthropoda; class Malacostraca; order Amphipoda; family Hyalidae; genus Parhyale; species Parhyale hawaiensis. The sequence continues at coordinate 35,204,000 of LQNS02278091.1, read as the reverse complement.
GAGCGTACTTCTGCCAAAGCTGTCTGTTCTGTCGAGGCCTCCCCTCAGGGGGATATTTTGGCCGACTCTATCCCTGTCATAATATCGTAGCCTTACTTGAGAGGCTTTCCGTAATACATGTTGCTTTTGGCCTCTGTTCCTGCTGATAAAGTTAAATTATAAAGTTAGGTAGGTCCTCTTTACCTCCTTTCTGTTCCTTGAGGTGGGTCACCGCTAGTGATAATTGATCTATCCCACAGAACACCTACCTGCTCCCGTTGGGGAGAGGCCATGGAAGGGGCCTCTGTTTGGGTGTTTCTTTTGTCTTCATCTCTTTTTTGCGTCAGAGATGCTTGATGCCTTGTTTCCCGCTACTAGTTGCGTACTAACCAAAATTTAAGATAAAACTCAGGTAAGGTCACTGTCGAATTCAGACCTTCCGGCAGAAATACGGAGATTAAGTATTTAACCTTCGGCGCAATGAGACTCCGAGGGACTTAACAAACAAGCTCTAATTATTTCTAGTACTCTGTCGAGACCGACAAGACAACCGGCCTCTTCTTGACGCGTAACTTTTGGCGAAATGTCCCAATTGCCTTACTTTGATAACGTCTCAAGATCCGTAACCATGCCTATGCACTTCAGTCTGCTGGAATATATGATAAATTGAAGCTCCTGTTTGGACCACCACGTCAGATTTATTAGAAATTTTGGTCAAATGTAGAGAGAATTTGAACTCGGTGACAGCGTCGTTACCCGCACGATCTGTCATTTACTCACCCAAAATGTAATGCGCTATATTTTATTGGGCTCTTTCATTCCAACGCTGGTTAATACGATAATTTGGATAATGCTCACCGCTCTCGACTTGTTCAAGAGCATTAGTACAAGTCAAACCGCCTCCAGGAATTCGGTCAAATTTGCGAGAGGTATCGTGTGCCTCTGTACCTACGAGCTAATTCACGGTAGCAAAAATTTGATCCTGTTCACTTCTGTTGTGACGTCACCAAGGCAAGGCTGTAGTGACGTCACCAAGGCAAGGCTGCAGTGACGTCACCAAGGCAAGGCTGCAGTGACGTCATCAAGGCAATAGTGACGTCACCAAGGCAAGACTGCTGTGACGTCACCAAAGCAAGGCTGCAGTGACGTCACCAAGGCACGGCTGCAGTGACGTCACCAAGACAAGGCTGCACTGCGTCAGACATGGGTAAAGGATACAATGCTGAGCTGTGTTTTTGTAATTGCAGAAGATTAATATTCAGCACTTTGTCATGTGGCTCGTTGCTCTTACGCAAGTGAAATTTTAGAGGTGTATGTTTATCTTTTGTCGATCTCCAGACATTTCTAGGGACCTAACGATCTTTCATTCGTAGCCTGGTATTATTTTAAGAATAACATGTGAAAAACTTGTGAGTAAACTACGTGAACTCAGATTTTTGCTAGTTATTTTTCCAATGCTAGCCTACAGGTGTGTACAATTAACTATGAGACATGGAGACCCTAACGGTACGAAGAAGATACTGGAAAATTCGTAACCTTGGGTAAGGAAAATGCAACTATACCAAAACTGCGTTAATGCTGCAATAAAAAAGAGAAACATACGAGACCGTTATGTAAATTTTCTTACCGTAGCGCAAGTAATAGCTACTAGCTAGTTCTCTTACGTCGTTTGTAAGACTGACAATTGCACTCTCACAGCGCCCAGGCAATTGTTCACACCCGTTCGGTCTCCTGCTGCGTACAGCGCGAGCTGCCTGCTGGTGCCATAGTGGCTCTAATTGGGCTAAGTATTCTTGTAGGTTAGTGGCTCTATTTTTGATATTGTCCATATTGGTCAGTTGATACCTGTTGGAATATCCGTAATCTAGTAGCTTCTTGTGTCAATGCCCATATTCCAGCTGCTGCTGCTCGTAGTAATATCCATATTATACTTGGTTCTCGGTGACAAAATTAATACCCCAGCCCCCCTCCAAGTCTGTCGCGTCAACGTTCGCGGAGGGGGTGGCAACGGGGCCACGGTTTCCCGCGTCCTTCCTTGGTTCATTTTGCTACTCACAAGTTTTGCTTATTTACTGTGTTTTACCTCTCTTCTTCTTTTCCTATCTATTGGGTCGATAGCATTATTTTCTTGTGGCCCCGGCAGAGAGCACACGTCTGCTGCCCACGACCACCGACTCCCTAAAAAGTATGCCCTGCGGGCCTGGGGTTGGTACCGGTAACATGGGCTGGCCCCGGTCCGCGGGGCTGCTCCCTCCCCGGCCATTGACACGCCGCCCCCTAGGGTGGGGTTACCTGACCCTAGGGTTGGTGGTGCCCTAGAGGCCAGGCACAGTCCCCTCCTTGCACGTTTAAAGTGTGCCATAGGGCGGAGGGTACCGGGTGACATGGCCAAACAACCCCAAAAAATAGAAAAGTCACTTAAAAAAAACTGGGGGCGACCGCCCAACGGCCCCCAGTACGGTCCTGACGTTGGGGAGATGAGGGAGTCAGCCTTGGCCCCGAGTAATTCGGAGCCAGGGCTGACCAATATTAAGGTGACTAAGGTTGCCGGAGAGCCTCTGAATCCCGCGTCGCCCGATGGAACTCGGCCAGCCATCAACCCCCAGAGCTCTTGCAGCCCGCCGAGCACAGGAGCCACGACTGCTTCCTCGGCACGACCTGGACCTCCCTCGACCACACTTTCGACTTCGCAAACCCACAGAGAGCCTGTGAGAGCAGCTACGCTTGAACCATACAACGCCCCAGAAATTCTCGACGCCCCCGTCCGAGATCCCAACCACTCGTTTAAAGATCTAATGAAACTTGAAAAAGAAAATAAAGTTCCAACCTATCCGACATTCTTTGTCATAAACTTCCAGGGTCCCACCTGTCGCAGGATGTGGACATTATTTCAGTACAGCAGCACCTACGTAACAATATAGGTAAACTCAAATCAGTAAAACGTATTTCTAAAAATGAACTCCTAATAGAAACCAACCGAGAAGACCAAGGTCGCTGCTTGCTCAACGCCACACGTTTGGGCAATTGTCTCGCGACAGCATCCCAGCACCGCTCTCTCAATACCGTTAAGAGCACGGTTGTGTCCAGAACAATGACCAACACACCAGAAGACAAGCTCCTCTACCAATTAAAGGAACAAGGAGTCATAACTGTAGAGAGAATAAAAATAAGAAGAAACGGCGAAATCATCCCGACAAATCGCTTCACCCTCACATTCAACAGATCAGTACTCCCCTCTGTCATCACACTGACGGAGTGGCACGCTGAGATTGTTGAACCGTACCTACCCAACCCCATTCGCTGCACCCGATGCCAAAGGCTCGGGCATACAAAAACCAAATGCCAGCTTTCAACGGATACCATAATCTGTGTCCGTTGCGGAGGTAGGGACCGCAGGGGGGACACATGCTCGCATGACCCCTCCTGTGTAAACTGCCAACAACGGCACCCTGCCTCTAGCCCTTCCTGCCCCCAGTATATCTTCCGCAAGGAAGTTTTAGCCACAATGATAAAATCCCGCACGACCTACTCCCTAGCAAAAGAAATAGTTCTAGACAGATACAAGGAGGAAGGAAAGTCCTACGCTGTTGCCACAGCCAGACCCTCCCAAAAAGAGCGGTCAACTCCAAAACCTTCTCAAACGACCATCATCCCTACCGGAGGCCCATCTGGACTCTCTACTACCTCATACGCAGCACCACCAGTTTCCCAATCTCTTAGCGAGAGACCTCTGGCCAATGATATCACACTGTCAACCATGACAAGCTTAATATCTGAAGAACTCCCCGGCCCCCTCAGGGCCTGGAGGACCGACACCCGTCGTCTACGCCCCCGAAAGTACCCAGGGCTCAAATGCCCTTAAGCCCCTTGAACCACCTCCAACAAAAGGTGCTGCTATTCCCTGCCCTAACCCCCCAAACCGGGACGACACAAAAGTCCCTCAGTCCTACTCCTTTAAACCTGTCCAAGACCCAAAGAACCCCCCCCCCCAAAAAAACGCCTCAAACCCCCAAAAACCAAAGAACCCATCCAAAAACCCTACCAACACCAAAACGGACAAGACTGACGTTACTTCGGATAAAGAGAAGCCTTCAACAGGTACCCACACCCCACCTACAGCCGGCGACCCTGACATGACAACAAAAACATGCGGGACCGCTACAGCAGGGCAATGGTCCTCAAACGACCGGAACTCACCGGACCCCCGACAAGCCCCAACCTGACTCTGAATACCACATGGAGACAGAGTCTGAAAGAAAGCTAAAGCGTACAAGGGACTCATCACCCCAACCGACAGATCCGAAACCCAAGAGGAGTCAAGCTCCGGGGCCCCAGCCCCCTCACATTCCTCCCAATCGGTCGCGTTCCTCATCGCGATCCTCTAGCCGTACTAAAAGTAAAGCCAGAATACCAACACCTACTCCAAAGGAGCCACCTGTTACCCAACACATACCGGTGGTCCAATCCACGAGGAACTACGATCCTCAATAACTCCGCTCTCAGCAAACTGAGATCAGCCTGACACATGAAATAACGACCCCAGTAAATATACTGATACCATGGCGTGCTTCATACAATGGAACCTACAATCTTACGAAAGCAAATTTAACAACTTGAAGACCCTATTAAATAAAGAAAGCCCAATCTGCATTTGTCTACAGGAACCCTGAAGACGGTCTCAAACTGTAATGCTCCATCACAATACAAAGTAATTCACTCCAAACGTGTTCACCCTGATGGACATGAACGTGGAGCTGCAATACTCGTACGTTCCTTTTACAGATACGAACCCATTGCGCTTCGTACCAATCTGTAAGCTGTCGCTGCCAAAATATATCTCCATCCCAAGCCTTATATCGTTTTCTCAATATATGTCTCCCACCTAGACACCTCTCTTGCAGAATTTGAATCCGTTATTCAGCAATTTCCTTCCCCGTTTCTACTACTGGGCGACATGAATGCCAACCACCCCATCTAGGGAGCACCTGACGCCAATACCCGTGGTAATATAATTGTTGATCTTCTAATGAGATATGATATATCTCTCCTCAATGACGAGTCCTACACTCACTACCAGCAACAGACTGGTACATATTCTACGATTGACCTATCAATCTGCTCTTCCGAATGCTTATCGAACCTCGAGTTCGAGGTCCTAGACCATCGATATGACAGTGACCATTACCCCATCCGCCTAACCTGCCGAGCAACTACACTTGTTCAAAATCACCCAAAACTCAACGTCAGACGCGCTGACTGGGGGGCATTTAGGTCCCTAACCCAAAATTTCGAACCACCGCCAGAGGGTGCAACTATGAACTTGGTACTAACGAAAATCAAGACAATCATTCTCGATGCGGCAAGGGCATCAATGCCCATGACCACAGGTAAGCCCCGAAGACCTCCGGTCCCCTTGTCAATGTGGAACTCCGACTGCAAGGCGTCACTTCGATAACGCCGGAGGGCTAAACGAGCTTTGCGGAGAGATCACTCCAACACTAACAAAATAGCCTATAACCGTGCTCGAGCACGTTGTAAGCGCCCATTTTCCCTAAGCAAAAAGGAATCGTGGCAAAACTACACGTCCTCCATCAACGCCCGTACTCCCCTCTCCACCATATAGAAGAGAGTGGCCAGAGTATCAGGAAAATTCACACCAACACCACTACCTACTCTTCAAGTTAATGGTCAGATATTGACTGACCCCGCTACTGTTGCCGATGTCTTGGCAGAATCCTTTGCCGCTGACTTTAGTGACGATCGTAGAACCCGCACTTTTATGAGATTCAAAAACGCACAAGAAAAACTACCCTTGAACTTCAATACGAAGAGCCATCTCCCTTACAATTATCCGATCACAAAAACTGAACTAATCTCCGCTTTGAAACAAAGCGCTGAAAAATCTCCGGGATGTGACGAAATCACATACTCCATGCTCCGCTCCGCCGGCGACCCACTCACTAACTGACCTGTTACTCCGCCTTTACAACCAAATATTCCTGGAGGGCACATTCCCGCAGGAATGGACAAAATCCATCATCATCCCAATATTAAAGCCAGGCAAAGCCCCATTAGAAGCAACTAGCTATCGGCCAATATCCCTGACAAGCAGCTTGTGTAAACTTCTTGAAAAGATATTCAACATTCGTCTCATGTGGTTCCTCGAGCAAGGGAACTGGTTGTCTAAAGTACAGTCAGATTTCCGTCGCAACAGGAGTACCACTGACAATCTGGTACAATTGGAGACAGCAATCAGGTCTGCCATGGCTTCCAAGCTGCACACCATCATAATCTTCTTTGATATATCCAAAGCATTCGATACCGCTTGGAGACACGGTATCTTACGAAGCCTGCGCAGCTACGGGCTGAGAGGACAACTGGCCACCTGAGGAACCGCGAAATCCAAGTTCGAGTTGGCAGCAGCCACTCTCGATCGATTACGGTAACGAACGGTATCCCCCAAGGTAGTGTCTTATCATGTACCTTTTTGCAATCGCAATTAACCACATAACCGACGAACTACCTAATGAGGTCCTCGCCTCCTTATATGTAGATGATATCGCCATTCTCTACTCCAGTCCTTCCAGGGGTTCGGTGGAGAGAATTCTGATGCAGGCTATCTCTGCCCTCTTGAGGTGGAGCAACAAATCGGGATTGGTATTCAACCCCGATAAAACACGATCAACACATGTTTGTAGACGACAATCGTGCAAGGAGGCCCCAAACTTAATGTTAGGAGACCATCCCATATAATGTGTGGCAACATACAAATATTTGGGCCTTATCTTCGACAAATCCCTCACTTTGCTACCCCACATGATTGATTTAAACGGCGATGCATGAAAACCTTGGACCTCCTCAAATGCCTGACGTCCAGAGCTTGGGGAGCAGACAGAGTCGTCCTACTGCGACTATATATAATGTTAGTAAAACCAAAACTGGACTACGGAGCAGAGGCTTACACCTCTGCTGCCCCATCAACGATCAACCGCCTCGAACCCATACAAAATGCAGACCATACGCATTGCCACGGGACATTTCCGTACCTCACCGGTGGAAAGCCTACAGGCCGAATCAGGCCAGTTACCCCTAAAATACACGAGAATTTTGAAATGTATAAACTATCACCAACGCCTGCTAGTGAACCTTCAGCACCCACTACGTGATAGACGCAACAATGGAAACCAGCTCCTCCCAATCGAGGAAGGAGATGAGACTGGGAGCAGTGAGGAGGTCAATGATGACATTCAACCCACCGGCGGATTCCTGGACCGAGTCCTGACTCACCTAGCCAACTACTCCCAACCATTTTGAGAGAATGTAGTCGAGCAATCCCTCCATGGCGTACGGCCACGATAGATGTGTGCGGCCTTACAAAACGTTAGGAAACGGGACTTCTCCCCCAACAATTGAAACAAATATATTTGGATCACGCACGGGATCACCAATTCCTCGCGTGTATCTATACAGATGGCTCTAGGACATGCAGGAACAGCTTTCTCTTATGTCCACTGACCTCACCAGATATCACGCCGAATCCAAAATGCAGCATCTTCATATACAGCGGAGCTATACGCAATATATGAAGCAGTGCAATATGCGGCAATTTTGCCCAACAGTGAGTTGGTACTAGTGACAGACTCACAAAGCGCCATCCAAGCAATTAACAGCTACAACCTCTCTCATCCCCTAGTCTCTCTAATTCAATATCGAATTAGCAAAAGCCGGAAGACCTTTAAAATTTGTTGGGTCCCGAGTCACGTGGGTGTTACCGGGAACGAAGCGGCAGACAGGTCCGCCAGGAATGCCCTCACAAGGCATAAACCCCATACATCTTCCCCGGAGCGACTTTAAATGGTACTATAAGCTGGCAGTCAGGCAAGAGTGGCAGCAGGAGTGGCACATCTTGCCCGACAGAACCTAACCACAAACTCCGCATGATTAAACCTACAATCGTGCCATTTCCTGACGCCCCTTGTCGCAACAGACAGTGGGAGATAGTGCGGGCAAGGCTCCGCGTGGGACACACATACATCACCCACGGCTTCCTTGTCAATCGACAAGACCGCGCCATGTGCGCTAACTGTGACACGGGGCTGACCAATGTGACCATCCGTCACATACTTATAGAATGCCCACTATTCGCTGCTCAGCGAGCACAGTACCTTGGACCTGTAAACTCCCCCGCGGATGTTCTCATCGGAGGGGCCGCGACACTCCACGGCCCATTGCACCGATTTCTCCTTTCTCTTCACATTCTACATTTCCTTTAAAACAATAATGACCTACGGTACCTTTGAATTAAGGTATAACTAAAAAAACAACTCAAGTCATTTCTACTTCTACCATTAACTTTACTGTAGTGTAAGACCCCACTATCCCATAACCTTGCGGTTCCGCCATATAGCCGAGTAAATCCTCCATCTTAGATCGCTATTGAACGTCTCCGATTCGGAAATAGCGGGACAATACCAATATAATAATAATAATAATTAATACCCCAGCTGTGTAAAGGGCCCCATACACGACAGCAACTTCAACCGCAACCGTGATCTGCAGCCAGATCGCGGTTGCGGTTGGCGGTCTGCCCACACACGCCACAACCGATCTGTTCAATCTTTCTCAGTTGAATCGCAGTTCTCTGCTGTTAACAAAGTCTGACCTCGACTCTGATGACCTGGTGACTATAGCATTATTCTTAGAGGCAGATAGAAAACGTAAAAAAACGATCGAAGTGGTGTAAGTCGTGGCTTCAAAAGAGTCCAGCAGATCATAGTACCAAAGTGATGGTACATAAATTTCTTCTGTCCCACTCCCTGATTTCTTTGAGGTTTCAACTTTCTTACATTCCTTTCTCCATACAGTTCTTAACGACTTAATTTTGGCAATCACATCTTCACGCGTGGCCGAAGGGTTTACTTCTTTAAATTTTTAAACTAATTTTTCGTAAGCAATGTTTTTTGCTATTTTATTTGAGTATTCTTTACTTTTCACTTTCCATAGGCATGGAAGCTCATGGTACATCGCAATTATCTCTTTTAGAAATACTTGACTGTACACGTCCATTTTTGAAGCAGCAAACAATTGTGAAGAGCACTATATTACCGTCACGCACGGCCCACAACTCAGGCACAACTGACAAGATCTGGTCGCTTCTGCCCATACACCACCGCAATCACAACCACGACTTTAAGCTCCGCCCACAAAATATCAGAAAATTCTGATCGACAGCAACCGCGACCTGCAAATCGCGGTGGTGGTTACGGTTGTTGGAGCCCATACACGGGAAATTTGGTTGCGCTTGCGGTTGGAAGTTGCTGTCGTGTATGGGGCCCTTAATAGAAGCGTCGTATCCAGAAGCGTGGTCTCATCTCTCTAGAGCAAAAACGACTCTGGGCAGCTTACAGAAACGTTCAAGTAGCTACCTGAAAAATTTCAACTTCTCCATGTTGGAACTCTTTGACAGAACGATCATAATATTCTCCAAAGCGATGGGGAAAAATTGAAACAAACATCAACACCAAACAATTACGCGGTGTCAGCCTTTTTCCCGTACTTCATGGTGAACACTTGGAATACGGTACATTCCGTCGGAAGTCGACGGAGCATAGACCGTCAGCTCTTTCAAAAATCGTGATGGAAAATTACTGGCCGTAGCACCCTTTGCAATTTCGAACCTCTTTTTCCTTGACTTGAACAACCTCTTATTGTTTCAGAGGCAGCTTTGTGCCGATATCCTACATACTCACAGAACCCCAACCAATCTGTTTGTTGATCATATTTGTACATTGGTGCGGTTTATCGTTAGACATCTGTATTTGTTTGCGTAACGGCAATAGCACTGAGCGGGCCGGAGCCTGGGCTTCGGCTTTTCTCTAAGAATGGGCTTCATGTTCTGTCTGTTGCACACCAGCTATCTAACTTTCCTGTGCTATTATCTGCAATCCAGTTGCGACTAGTCCCAACGTTCATGTTCCAGTCCGCTAATGCGCACATTCCAAAGTTGCTACCTCTGCTAATGCTCGTATTTCAGTTGCGGCCCACGTTAATATTAACATTTCATGTACCGGTACTACCGGTGCCAACGGGCACACTTTAGTTGCAACTACCTGTGCCAGTGAACACAGTCGAGTTTCTACTACTATTACCCATGCCAATGGATACACTGTAGTTGCCACTACCGCAGTTCATTTACAAAAGATAGTTGTGTCAGATTTCAATGTATGCGCTACGTCCCCGAATTTCCAGAATTGTAACGTCACAATTGCGTCACGCCACTGTTGCAGCGAGGAATCTTTGATATCTCCACAGTGGCGTGACGTGATTTTGACGTGACAATTCTGGAAATTTAGAGGCGTAGCGCATACACTCAAATCTGATGACTATCTTCTGTAAGTGAACTGTGCTATTACCCGTGGCAGTGGACTTACTACATTGCCTATGCAGTGCTATTCAGAACTTAGTTTGCAATTATGAACTGCTTATATGGAAGCTGAAAAGTACTTTCGTAATCGATGTTCCCAATCACTGAATCATTGTGTAATGTATCAAGGCACAGGGTATCACAAGCAATGGCATGCCACTGGTACTCTATAAATTACCGCATTGTCAGCAGACATCTGGTTTTGAACTCAAAATCTGAGGATGGTTGTACACAAACTAGAGCATGCATTGCGTATCATTTTTCACTCTCGCGTAGAGCAAGCAACGTTTTATTAAAAAAACGATCACTACTTCAACACTGTATCGTATTTCGCTTGAAGCCCAGGTTTTCGCCGTGCTGCTTAACGTGTATGCGTCATTGATGAGCTCAGAGTATACAGGGAACAACATTAGTACTATCAACTAAAACGCCTTGTGGCGTAAGACCCTCACCCGCGGTGGGAGCAAATTTCATCGCCATGATTTTTGATGGCCGGTTAATCCTAGTTCTTTGGCGTGGTCACATGCAGGACAGCCCACCAGACTCCCTGCAAAAAAAAATCATGAACATAGCTCAACTCCTACCTTTTTTGGGTAGAGAGCAAATTTCACCGCCGTCATTTTTTATGGCCAGCTATGCCCAGTATTTTTACATGGGTCACATCTATGTCAACCCACCACCAAACTCCCTACAAAAAATTATGAAGATTGCTAAACGCCTTCGTGGGTGGACAGATATACAAATATATATATTTACTTAAATCTTCAACGAAAACATCATCACCTCTTTCACTTCGTTCGCGGGTAATAATGATGCAGTCAAATGTAATCAAGCGTTATGCTCTAGTCTGTCCGCAGTAGTTGTCGCTACTTTCTTCCAACACAGTAATGCGCTGTTGCGGTGATTTTTATAAATTTTGAGTTCACTTTTCAACAATTGAGTCTTCCAGTCCTCGAAAAATGAGTTCAATTTTGAAAAGAATTGTGCAGTTGTGCACGACCTTCATAAGAAACAAAAGAGAGTATATGATCGTGACGTTTGGGTAAGACGCTACCTACAGTATATACACAATGAAACATAGCACCGAGTATACTATCCATATGCTATTCCTACGAGCAACCAAACCTTGCGGTTTTAGGGTCAAGTAAAGTCATGCTGATGCACGCGACGCCCCTCGGATGCAATATTAACATAGGGTCTTGAGTCTTGACCCCTTTCTTTGGTTGAAACTTCTAACATAGCAGCTGCTGATACATTGCGCTACGGAACTGTTTGCATCATGTATCGGCTTTGCCGTCTTCCTCCTCTGGGTCTGGCTTCTTTAGGCGAACACCCGAAGTGGCGTCGTAGACTTCGTCAGGCAGCGACGTGGGCTTGAGGACGAAAGCGTTGTGAAGCGACAAGCACTCGCAGCAGCACAGCAACATGGCGGCCACCATCCCTACTGCTAGGATCATGAAGCTGGAACTTACCTGCAATATTTCATTGTTACTAACAATGCAGAAATTTTTAAATTACTAAGGCCGAAGACTACGTTGTAGCAATGCAAGTATATCGTACTGAAGCTAATGTAAAACAGGGGATCAGTGTGTGTCCGCTGCGTTGGGGTTAATGGGAAAGTTCTCTATAAGAATTAGAGGCTTGCTGAAATTTTCATAGTGATATTTTTAAAGCAACAAATTTAGCGAAATGTTTCGTGTGGTGTAAGAGTTATGATCCAGATATCTTCTGCGTCCGTCGAACAAAGAAGGGCGCTCTTTCAGTAACTAACAACTAGTCGCGGTACTACACTGTGCTGTCATAGAGGGGAACGACATCTTTCAGCAAACGTCAACTGCAAAATTATACGTGCAGGGATGGATAGTTTGAAAATTTACTGGCGTTTCTGACCATTACGATGCATAATCCCCATTAAGAGGGGACCTCAAGATCGTAGGGAGGATGTTGAAGCACAACCTCATTTAACTCTGTCTCACTCAGACAGTGCAAAGCATCTTTAGCGTACTGTATTCCGTGGAGAGAGGCGCCACTAGAACGAGGTAGCACCGCCTCAGTATGAAAAGGATAAGGCCGAGCGTCCTTCAGAGAAGGCGTTTGAAATAGTACTAGTGTTACGAGAAGCCAGGGTTTTAGTTGGTTCTCGTAATATTAGTGCATTTCCTTATCGTCCTAGACGTACGAACATTCCAGACAACCTTTAACATTTCACGACTAGCCTGTCAGAGGAGGTCATTGCTGTTACGACCAATTTTCCCTGCTGCTACCGAGCAAATAATTTATGGAGACGACTAAATCGCACAACAATGAACACATCTAGCGAGAGTTACGCTGATGATCAGCATAAGCTTTTACCGGGCTCCTTCAGTAACGCGTTTCGTGCAAAAATTCCTTTTAAACGACCAGTAAATTATTATTATTATTATATTGTGGGTTTTCCCGCCGTATTAGATACTAAGACTATATACCAGCGATCCAATTTTGTATGATATAGTTTAGAAGCTTAGTCGAACTCAAATGAGTTCTATTAGAACAATCTTGGCCAGGTGCACCATGTCTGGCAGGTAATAAGGCGCGAGCATCTCCAACTCCACACGGCTCGGTCGAACGAAATCGCTCAGTCGTACAGCGCAGAGGAGACGAAAAACGAAAAGAGAAGAAGACAGAAGAAAGCGAACACTCGTGCGGGGGGTCCCTTTCGTGTCCCACCACACGGGAGCAGATAGGAATCCCATGAGATGGGTCGCTTACCACCATTTGGCGGCCCACCTCGCGGAACAGAAGGGGAAAAATAGAGAACCTACCTAACTTCACAAAACTAACCTTCTCAGCAGTAACTGCGGCCAGATGCTACATCCACTGTGGAGAAGGCACTCGGGACCCTTGGGTGCGTGGTGCCCAAACATATTGTGGCAGGGAAAGGGCCAGCCACAATATGCCCCTGAGGGCACGACCAGTAAAGGGTTAACACATGACTGCGCGACTACAATCATCTCTTTACCTCAACACAATGGATAGAGTCTTGCAGCGAATTTTTCTCAGTGGCGAGCGAAGACAGAACACCTCTGTCGGTAGCACCAGACACGCGACAGCGCCCAACTCTGGGGGCGTCTAAATGGTAGGTTAGACAGTTTTAAGGCGTAACCTTCATTGTAGACAGCTTTCGGTATTCTAGCTTTTTATTAAGGCCCCGCCCACCTGGTATACCTCAGGAGCCCAGCAGCAGCACTGCTCATTTTGACACGACGAGCGTACTAATAGATTAGATTAGATTAGATAGGCGGCAGTAGACGAACCAATAGGCCCATTCCCAAACAGACACCGGAACATACGCCCCGGCACTCTATGAGCTATTGCCATTATGTTAGTAGGATATAGAGGACAGGAGAAAAGAGAGAGAG
>LQNS02278091.1:35141004-35160282 GCA_001587735.2 Parhyale hawaiensis | reverse complement strand
GCCGTGCGTAGGAAAACGAAGGCTGAGTTGAAGTACGTAGGAAGATAAAAGCACGGTCATCATATGCTTAACAAATGAAGAACATATTAAAATAATAATAAAAAAAGAAATAGGGATAGTTACGGTTCACCTCACAGAACAGAAAGGGGGATGAATAGGTAGAGAACCTACGTAACTGAACAAAACTAACCATTTCAGCAGGAACTGCTGCCAGCTGCAACATCCCCCGCGGAACAGGCACTCAGGACAGCCCCCGATCACACGAAGAAGAGGTTGGGTCGGATTTGAGGGCAAGATCCACCATAGTTTTCGCCGCCATCAAGGCGGTGGTGGTATTATGTTGTGGGCTGGGATTATGAATGATAAACTTGTACGTCCAACAATGGTCCGTGAAGGAGTTAAAATTAAGTCTGCTAATTATTGCGCCCTACTCGATGAATGTCTTGTTCCTTGGCTTGACGACCAGACTTTGGAACTTCGCAAAAACCTGGTTTTCATGCAAGACAATGCACCCTCGCATTTAGCCAGAGCTACAAAAGAATTGCTGGCTGCTTTGGGGTTCAAAAACCAGAATTTGATGGTGTGGCCACCCAATTCTCAAGGTTTGAACCCAATTGAAAATCTATGGTCTATCATCAAGCGCAAACTTTATACAGAGGGCAAGCAGTTTTCTTCAAAAGCAGAATTGTGGGGACCATACAAGGCGTTGCAAGATCCATCGATGGTACTACTTAAGAAATTGACTCATTCCGTTAATGACAGCATTTTGAGGTCATACAACACAATGGACGTTACATAAATAAATGAGCTTATTGTTTCTTGTTTATTTTGCCTTGTTTGCTGTTGCAATATGTTCCAATATTTTTAAAGTATTATTTAGTAATTAATAAATAAACTGATAGGTAATTTGTGTTTTATTCATCATATTTAGTTAATTTTGGTACCTGAGCCTAAAATCGTGGTTCAGGAAATAGAGGGTGGATTAGATAAAAGTAAGTTTCTAAATGGTATCAAGCAAACAGTTTCTCAAATAATAGCGTTATGAACATTGTACACGATTACTCTGCGACATACAATAGAAATACCAAGTTACATTAACAGGAAATAATAGTTTTACAGAAAAATCAAATTAGATTAATACCGTGGGTCGTAGTGTATACCTGAGAAACTATGAAAGAAATACTCGTGCGTGCTACAGAACATTTGGAGAAGCTATCAGTGCTCACCAGGGTAGTCTGCAATGAAGGCGTAGCTGCCATTCATCAGTCGGCTGAGAGCTTCATCGTAGCTCTGCATGAAGTTGTCGGCTGAGAAGGACGACAGCGCTTCGTAGGCTCGCAAGTGCTGGGGATTGTCCGAAGTCTGTACGAAGAAGAGCGTAATATAAAACCCTATTATTTGTTGAGTGAGGCATCCGCAATAAAGGAATTCCTGTTCAGCTGGGTACAGTGCGGGGAAAAAGTGTGTGCAGGAGGTATTTTTCTACATAGCTAACGTATTTTGGATGAAATTTAATAGTGAAGCATCAGTTAGTTAAGACAGCTTCATGAGAATGTTTGAAATTTATGCTCATATTTAAATGCATTCATCTTATTTCACATCTTAGGCATTTTCAGGTGGGCAAAATGTACCGGTACTTGCTAGTTGAACTTTAACAAAAATAACAAAATATAAATTAATTATGTATTGCAAAAAGTCATTTATATCATTATTTACGAGAAATAATTAGAAAACATCACTCCAGTGAAACGTACTGTGAACAACAAAAAGAAACTTGGGAAAGGCATTACCAATATTAAATTCTCTTCCTGTCGTCTTCCACCAATTCGACCAAAGTTTTTAAACAGGGGATGTTAACTCCTTCATTTCTGCAGATAAAACTCGACATGAAACCTTCAAAATGGTCTTCCACAGTAAATCTTTACTTGTAATTTGGCATCCGTTCTCATAAATCTTTCTTTTGCTTTGGATCAAGAATATGGGGTTTAAGTGAGGACTCTATGAAGGCCCATTTATGAGTTTCTCTTCTGTGATACCATGATCTGCAAGCCATCGTTTAGTCACATGTGATGCATGGCTTGGAGCGTTGCCTGCCCTGGTGAAAAACAAGGCTCGTTCTGATGTCATCACTCTGAATACTAAACCAGGGTATAAAGTTGTCTTGAGAGACTGCACAATAATTGGCAAAATTAATTTCGAGGCCTATGGTACATGAAAAGGTCCAATAATTATGCCATATGGGATTTCAACCCAAAACGGAACTCTACCACCCCATTGCTGCCGCTTGTAACCCAAAGGAGCACTCACGCCCTTAGCGAGCCGTCCTCGCCTCCAGCCACCAGGGTCGCCAAGCGAGGCTGGCTCGCGCCTCACCCGTCCAAACGTCAGTTTGGAAATCTGTTTCAAATATTTTGTTGCCCAGGAAAGTCTCTTTTGACAACTTATTTTCACTTAAACTGCGGCGTGCGCATTCGAAAATTTCCTTGCTGGCGCAGTGAGGGTTTTGGGCTAAACAGCATCTTTTAAATCCTCTCAATTGGGAGAGCTGAATGCATTGGACACTGAACGAGAAGAACCGGAACAAGCGCGACGGGAATATGCAGAAACTTTAATAAGAGGAAACGGAATTATCGTGACAATGTACGCGCAAAACGGAAGAATCCCGAGCGGAATAGACGAATTTGAAGATTACGTTAGGTTAGGAGAAGTTAGGTTAGACTAGGTTACATTAGGTAAGAAGAGGCTAAATTAGCTTAGGCTAGGGAAAGCTAAGAATGGTAAAGCGAGGTTCCGCTACCATTCAAGTGTTTTGTCGCTTACTCTAATTCTCCAGTATTTCATAAGTCGCGTATTCAGATTCGCGTTTATTCCGGTCGCGCTCGTTCCGGTTGCTCTTTTATCAATATCGCGTGCGTTTAGTCGTCTCCCTCAATTAGCTGCTGGCTGTTGTTGCTTTCGGTCGACTACTCTTGTTTGCCTTTATTAACAAATCTTTTTCATCTTACGACGATTACGTGCGACAATTTTCTGACATTTCCATAGTTCTTTCATATGAAGTAGCTTGGATTTTTTTGCCCTCTCAGATATCTTTAACATCTTTCCTATAGTCGTTGTAAATTTGCAAACTCTTCTGACCCACCTGAAACTGACTTCGATAAGATGAGAAAGAAACTATAAATAATTTTCAACATCTCCGGAAACTCAAACTGTGTTAACTAAGTGATGAATTCAATTCACTAGTCAATTTTCATCCAAAATAGGCTTTCAATATAGAAAACATACCTCCTGCAAACACCTTTCATCTTTACTTGCCTACCGCACTGTAGATCTGCTAGCGCTCAGGTGCTCAGGTCGGCCGTTATGTCTCTTTTTTTTTTTATTTTACCTTAGCGGCGCCTTGGACTTCTTGGGGATACTTGAAGCCAAGTTCACACCAGCGACTTTGGTCGGCGCTATCAGCATAGAGCCTTCATAACTAATGCGATCACGTCGCAGTAGCCGCGACTTCAATCAACTTGGAGTGTTTAAACATCGCGCGAAAAATTATAAAATATAATTTGTTGTTGCTAGCTTAGAGACGCTCAAAATTGAAAGAAAAAAGTAGCCGAAAGTTTAAAACTTTCACTTGCTTCCGTGAAAAAATCGCACTGATGCTGATGATGATGATGAACTTATATAGTCATGATAATGATGCGTAAGCTGAAGTCGTGCCGGAGTAATGTAATTGGATAAGTTGAGTTGGCTTTATGCTGATAGCGCCAACGAAAGTCGCTAGTGCGGCCCTAGATTAATGCTGCACACACACACACACACTCCGGTGATGTTTAGTACACGCAAATGCGCTAAAGATATAATTTTACTCACTTTGTCAGTAAAGATTTATATAGCAGGGTATAATATTACAACAGTTTTCGTACCCTGATACATATAGAGTGAAATAAGTACTTGTAATGCTAAAGAAACAGCGTATTTGCAGCAATCTATTACATAAAACAGCATCAGAACGTCACAAAGCGCTGAACTAAGTTTTAAGCCTCATCCACACTACCGCACATGCGTGTAAAGTCCGTAGGTGTGATATCCCAAAACACAGGGACAAAGCAAAGGAGCGTCCACCCTAATTTACGTACGCAACGTTTGATCAGTACAGATGCTGAGGACTTCATTGCTGCCGCATTTCAACCAAGGAAGCTGCCGTTTATGGCACGCTAAAAACTTATTTTGTATATGGGAGCGATGAAGTTATGCACAAGTAATCACTGGGTGGCTGTAAAGGCCATTTATTTACCTTCTCTAGCAAAACAAGCGCTGCTAAATATAGGACTTGACGACTTACATATTAGTAATCTTCGGGCAGATGCACGGGTAGATACGCAATTGTGTTCATGGCAGAAATAACGTAAGGTTATTCAGCAGCGTAACGTAAACAAGAACACGTGTGACGTCATAGGATGTCTCAGGCAATCAGCGGGTGCAGTTTTACTCTGTTGTTCCCTACGCCAAGAGAGCAGATTGCACTGACTGTAGTTTATCCATCTCTCATTGACGATTAAGGCGGAGCTACTTGAGTGAAAATGTCTAGTAAGTTGGAAACGTGCGAATACGCTCGAAGTTGCGATTTGACGAGCAAAATTTCCAGTGATCAGCAAATAGGCAGTAGTGGGGACACATTTTTGCGGTATGGTGGAAGGAGCTTACGGTGAAGTACATGGCCACGAACATTAATGCAGCGGGTGCAAATTATCACTTTTAAGCACTGTTGAATTACATCAACTAGCGTAGCTAGTTTAGAGGGGCGATATCATGATTTGGAAAATCTAACAAATTGATATACTTAGAGGTCGGATGCATGAGGACAATTCAATGGCAAACAGTTTTAATTAAAATTTCGAATAACCCATTATGGGAATGTATACGCTTGAAGTTAAAGTCGAAAATTTAACGGTTTCGAAGTCATTACGTAGGCCTGATGGCCGCTGGCTACAGGCATTCGCTCATGTGTTCACATCAGCTTTACGTTAAAATTAAACTCGCCACATAAAATGCTCCATGAGTAATGTTGAGATGACATAACGGCTATTGTATGAATGAAATTGCGTTATCGATGCGGCTGTTGCATTAGTGCATTGCGTTATCGGAGCTGTAGTCCAATTATGGTCCCACATGTACGTTTACTACTGCGCGTCCCAGTTCATAATCAATGACGAATCAGTTACGTAAGGCTCACCAGCCTGATGCTTAGAGCCTAGAATTTAATCAATTACTATTCAATTGGATATTTTGCTAATTTTCGTAAAACTAGCGAAATAATTATAACGAAATCTTTATGGTATTACTATGGTCTTTCTAATACTAAAAAATAAGTTTACCATGATACCACCCACTTAAAGAGCGAAACAAACAATTATTATTGTCTACAGTCATCGTTCAAACCTTGAAATTTTCGATGTACACTGAACCATCCCTTGTGCCAAATTCTAAGTCCGACTCTACCAGCTCCTCCAGGTTTGTAATGGGTAGAGTTGGGCTGTAATAGAGAAGTTAGAGAAGTAAATAGCAAGTATATGTGGCAAGTTTACAAATCGAATCGCATAAAGAAATGATGGGATAATGGAAACATAAAAAATATTACTACAATATCATAAGTCAGGTTACTATTTGGTGCAAAACTTGAACGAATGCAGCGACGTTATTCTGAAAAGCACGGCTCTAACTTAGGAAGGTAGAACTAGCTTGTGAACGCTGGCTCCTATTGTATCTCACAGTTACCACAAGAACGAGGGCCGTTCCAAACATAATGCTTCCTACTTTTTTCAATTGAAGAAGTTGAAGAGCTACGAAGACAGAAATAACACCATTGAAACAAGCGACTTCTTGTAATCCAGAATTTATTTTTCTATGTCGTCATTATCATTCTCAATGCACTTTTGCCAGCGATGAACGAGAGCCATGATGCCTCGGTCGTAAAAGTCAGTGCCTATCAAGGCGGTACCTCAGTTTACGGCATAGATAACGGCGTTGTTGTCGATGAAGTGCTGCCCACGCAATAGGTGGGCAGAGAGCGAACAATTGGAAGTCGGGACTATACATTGGATGAGACAGCATTGTCCAGCCGAAATTTGTCACGCATTCTACGGCCTTCAAACTTGTGTGTGACCTAGCGTTGTCGTGTTGCAAACGGAATGTTTCCCCCAACGGCGTTTCCAGGAGACTGACACGCACATCCAACTCTACAGGCATTTCATTCGCCGTTAGTCCCCGATCGGTGGGGATGAGATGATCGAGGCGCTCTTTGTTTTCCAGGAGAGTGGCTATGCACGGGCGTCAGGAGCGCACTTTGTCACTCTCATCTCTGTCGCCACTCTGAACTCGACGAACCCATCTCCTAAGTGTGCTTGCTAACATTTGCTTCATAAACATTCACAAGGCGCCAGTGAATGTTTATTGGTTCAACGTTTTTTTAATGGAGAAATTCAAAGACCAAAGACGCATCTCTGCTCCTGACGCACGTCCATGACAGATTGCTTTATGAGCAGTGTCACACTGTCACTATGTACTACAGACCGGGAGCTGAAACTTTCAGGTCATGGGTGCCTAAGTTCAGTAATCATAGCAATGCAATTTGCAAATCCCTCAAATCTCTTTGAGGGGAATAAAAAATAGGAGGCAGTACTTTTGGAACGACCCTCGTAAGTTCATTTACAAAGCTCAAACACCTCTAGGTGCGTAAGATCCCAAGTAGCTTGCAACGAGCTTCTCAATAGCAGGGAGCACAGGGACGCGTGCATAACGATATACAGCATCTTTGTATTCTTAACGTGGGGTTCATATATCGTGTCACTCTCAAAATGTAAAGATGTAAGTCACAACACAGAAAGTATGGAATGTTGTAACGTTAGTATATCTGGACCCAAGTAAGGTCGAGACGAGAAAAATGCCACCAGGGTATAAGAACACCAACATTAAAAACCTGAAAGGCGGAACCTCTGTCAAAAGGGGTAATTCTAAATCAATCACAAATTGTAACTGTAGAACTCCAGTAATTGAAAATCGATAAGAACGTATTTACTTAAAAACAACACACACACTTGCAGCAACGTCTGAGACATCAGACGACTGAAGCACGCATAACACGTCACCTAAAAGGAAACATCACTGTGCGACTTACAAAAATGAAGAGGAGCTAATGCATCGAGGATCGCTACACGTGGGAACAGAAAATAGGGAAAGAAAGGGAACACCATCACAAAATTATCATCAGGATAAGTGAAGAAGAAGGAAAAAGCAATCAGGACCCTGAAAGAAAAAAAAACGGGTTACC
Organism: Parhyale hawaiensis; assembly: GCA_001587735.2. NCBI lineage: Eukaryota > Metazoa > Arthropoda > Malacostraca > Amphipoda > Hyalidae > Parhyale > Parhyale hawaiensis. Next base: position 35,152,961 of record LQNS02278091.1, on the reverse strand, counting down.
TATTGCCCAAGCAGAGATGACCTGCGGAATCGCTCTTAATGCAGGGGTTCCCATTACCCAGGAAGGTCATATTATTGTATTAACTGTCTTAGTTCAAGTTTCCCTTCCTACAGCATTGCCTACGAAAGGGGAATATGGAGAGACATGTACTGTGTCGACAAAATCGTAGAAACCATGCACGAGTGTGTCCCTACACTGGAGTAACGATCGCTTATGGTTACAAGTCTGTAATGAAGAGGAAAAGCAGAACGACGTAAGGCGAGTAGGAACATGAAAACTTAAGGAAGTAAGAACGATGAGTACGACAGATAGATATCACGGGATACTGACTATGCTAAGGTAACCTATGTAACCACCTGTGGATGGGATCACCTACGTGTGCGAATTCCCATTCCATAGAATGAACGAACCTAACAATCTAATCCTATTGCCTATGATCTATGCCCACCCTTCTGTGCAGTGCTATTCTTGCGAGAAATCACACGCTGTTCAATATGTTAAAAGCTGATGCACATGGAAATTTATCTTACTTGGTGACAGTGAGGAAGGATACCAAGTTGGAGGTGTATGATGCGTAGAGCACCACACTCATGATCCACACGAAACCAAACACCTGGCGAGAAGCCATGTTCAGGGGCGTTCGGTCCTGTCCTGCTCAAGGAGTTATTCCTTGATTTTTACGTAGTAGTGTTTGTACTTGCATTGGTATGGATTAATAGGATGTTCATATGTTTACTATTTTTATTGCAGAATTATGCAGACAGTGTTTTTGGTTACGTTTTTTTAGTTAGGGAATAGTAGATTTTAGGCAAAGTTAGCTTTAGTTAAGTAATACATGACTGTCTATAAAATTAACATAGAAACTGAATACAATATATTGGAAACAGTCCAGAATACTACTATAGCGTCAAATAAAAAATTGATATCAAAATGCATATACTGCCGCATAATAGCATGGAAAGACTCATAAAACTCCTTCATTCCTGAGCTCACCTTGCTGCATGAGCACTGTAGAGGCGACCCAAATACCAGACTGGAAGGAGTAGGAGGGTTCGGTCTCGGAGTCCGATGAAGTTGTGACCTCATCGTCATCCAATAGATGAGGTGGGAAATAAGACAACTGCACGTCTTCAAAACCTGTGTACGATTTCCGCAGCCTGATCGGCTCGGAACTTATGGTGTGCTGTCCAGGTTTGCTTGAACTGGTGTCTACGCTGACAGGCTTCACACTCTGAACAGAAGGGTGTCGCAATCAGCATTTCTGGATTACCGGTACTGCACCGGTGACCCTGTCAGTCGCAACTCGTGTCGCAATCACAGCTCAAACGACGACTGCGACACGGGTTACGGTGATGCAGGTCACCGAGCACAAACGTCTATTTCTAATAAAAGGAGCACTAAATCCATTCAAATACGCAACAAATAAACTTCTCACACTAGAATAAATAAATCAGATCAGTTACTTGGAACGCATATTGACAAAATTTCAACTAAACGGGAATTTCAATGTCGTTGAGCTTACACCCCTCGTCGCTAGATGACGCTCTCAAACCCCTTTTCGGGTTACGGTAACCGTTTTTCAGGTTGCGGTAGCCCGGGTTTGGCGTGATTGCACAACCCAGTTTATGCATAAGGGAGCAACAGTAAACACACTTCAATGACAGATGGTAAATTAGTAATACATGAAAATATTGTACGCTTGATTTCTGTCGCGTTTAGGCTCGGTTTTATTTACAATGAATGCTTAACTTGAGTCTCCAGTCGGTAAGACTCCATAAATTCACCAAGTGGTCGTAGTACCAAGAAATTGCTTGTTTCGACATCTGCTATTTATAATTATACTGGAATGCGTTACTAAAACACCTTTTGATTGTAAAACTAAGCTTATAACTACATACATAGAGCCAAAAATGCAAGAACAGGAACCATCGTCAACTAAAGCACTCTGAGAGCGCATACCTCCGCAAAGTAACGTTAACGAAAAATTCAAATTGGTTCTGAAACTATGATTTCCAATTTAACAGCACCAAAATAAGGTCATTTCTGCTTTTTGACAGTAATAACAGCTTTTGTAATTTTCTTAAAGATCCGTTCATAATTTTTTGAGTTATGGTACTGACAAATATTCTGACAAACATTAGTCGAACACACAAACAGATCGACCGATCATAAGCCTAATTTGATAATTATCGCTTCGTGACATACCTAAAAGCTCATATAAATTTCATGTAAATCCGTTCATAACTTACGGAGTTATTTTGCCAACAAACATCAAATCAAAAACAGAGCCAAATGGACGAACAGATCAACAGAAAAATTTGGTTAATTACTCTTTGTAATATACCAAACAGCTAATGAGAATTTCACAAAAATCCGTCCATAAATTTTTGATTTACGGTACTGAAAAAAAGAGGCAGACAAACAAACAGTTGAACGGATCTTCATCAAAAGTCAATCAATTTCTATTCTCAACATACCTAAAAATCCCTGTAAATTTCGTAAATTTTCATCCTTAACTTCTTGTGTTATTAAGGTGACAGACAGAGAGACAGACAAACTCAGCTAAAATATGACTTCCTTGACGGAGGTACAAATGGAAGCACCTCGTCTGGCAGCCACAGGGTAAACACACATGGTGCATTTCATACTTCTCTCATGAGCTCTTTGTACGGCTACAAAAGCTTACAGAACAAATCGAAATTTGCAGTATAAAAAACAAAGCAGTAGGTACGTAAGTTATCGTAGTTAACAATTGCTCTGATGATGAGTTCAACTATGTAGAGCTAACAACGATAAAAAAAGAGAACACAAGCGATCCTGGCAAAACTTACCAACACATTTTCAGGAAGTTTTAGCCTTTTAGTACTGAAGTCATAAGATGGCGCCGATCCAGGCAGCCAAGCCTCACGGACGCCTTCCTTAATCTTTTTCTTCTCCTGCTCCTGCCGCAGCCATCGTTCCTTCACTTTCTTGTGCCGCTTGACGAGTTGCTGCTGCCAGAGCTTGTATTTGGGACGTCCCCTCTTGCTGGAGAGCTTACGGTCCCGTGCGGCGCACCTGGAGGTGAGGCAGAGGAACGCACCGGAGACTGGGATGGCCAGAAGCGTACACAACCAGACGTCTGTACTGAACGGTTCCAGGTACACACCGAAGGTGTTGCGGGCCTCCCCTTCGTGTTTCACTAGTATGCCTAAATCAGGACGAAACATAGACGAATAGGGAAAAATCCGGGAGAGTATGAATGAAATCAGGTAGAATAATGATGGAAAGAGAGGGAAACGGTTGGGCATGAAGAAATAAGGACCAACACAGAATACACAAGGATATGAACGAGAAAAGGAAGAATGAAGATGGAAATCGAAGAAGTTTGGCACGAAAAGAATATGGTTAAACACTGAAAACTACAAGTAAAAAAAAAGGTGAAGGTGAAGAAAAGATGGAACACAAATACAGCGGTATACATACCGCTGAACATGTTACAAAATTTAATACGGATGACAACGGAAGGAAGACTACAAAAAAGGATTAAAACGCCTTCTGCTTGCAAAACACTTCTAAAAAAAGGCAGCTAGGATACTTCTCGCCTATATTCTGACGTTCGACTTTATTATATCGCCTGAATTACTGCTTTAGGTGTTGAATTGTAAGAGAAAATTCAGTTTACATTTGTCAAGTTGAGCCTAAATTATTATTTTCTGCAACATGCTACAGATCTGTCTACCATGAAAGGTGGAGGTAAAGTCAACTTGACCGCATACCCTACTGCGAAACCCATAAGCACTGGTTTGGGCTTCGAATATGGGCCAACTGGCTTTAGAAGAGTGTACGGCTACAGTCGACCACTGATAATCAAGAACTATGGCGTATCCTCCTACCCTCCCCATTTCTAGGCGAAGTAAGTTCCACCACAGCAGAGGTGCAGATACTGTACCTATCAAATACTGAGCCAGCTCGTCAAGCGCTGCAACAGCTTGCCTGTCTAGGTTGGAAATCCAACCTTCAACGTCCAGTGTCATGAGTTCAGCACCCTAGGCTGCTGCTACAGTCAACACACCCAAAATATAACATATTTATTACTAGTGGCCTGTGTCATCACGAAATGACGTTGAAAATTATTACGCCAACGACAACGCATAATTTTTACTCTTCTTCGTGGAAAGCTCAAAAGAAGATATTATCCTTTTCCTTCGTTGATCATCTTGATTTGCGCACTATGTATTTAGAACATAAAGCTGTGTTGAGGGAAGGCAGTGAGATGCAGTGACCATGTCATTGCTAAGAGATACTTTGGACGTCTACACTACTTAGATGCCAAATTTAGCGAAGCAGCGGCCCCTTTAGTCGCAGAACAAATATACTTCTAAACCGCAATATTTATAGGGGGGTGGATAGTCCAAGAAAATAAGCACATAGCCAACCAGCTAACTTAGCACTGTCGTTCCGTGGCGTAAGTTAAAACCAGGATCTGGTGTGCATGAATTGCATCATTATGACCGCAACAGGAAGCGAAGAGCTTTGATAATGTTTTCGTTGAAGTTTCATGTGCATATACTGTACGGTATTTGTTCGTCTGCCCACCAAAAAAGAGGGAGCAGGAGTTGAGCAATGTTCTAATTTTGTTGCAGGGTCAGGTGGGTTGACCTAAATGTGAAAATGCCTAAACTCTAGAGTAAGCTGGCCATTAAAATTGATGGTATTAAATTTGTTCCCACCGCGGGCGATGGTCTTACGTAACGAGGCGTTCTAATTTCACTTGCGTTTGTTCCGATAACATTTAACGGTATGAGGCAACATTGTAATGCACTGATACTTCAAGCCTTATCCTACACGACATGATTTCGCTCTCTGTCCAGAGCCGGGTCTACACGATCAATCACTACAGCAGTGACGAACACGAGGATAGGCGGACAAAAACAAAAACAGTTCTCTCCTATATCCAGACGGTAAGTTTTAGGAACCGCGAACACGTCAAGAACACAACTGCCAAGCACCTGTTTCTAAACTTCATTTTCACCATTGCACAGCGAAGTTCTTTTCAGAATTATTATTCTGGCTTCTAGGTGAGGTAACTTTGGTAAATCAACACTGAGTAATAATGAAAAAAACTGAATAACCACCAACGTCCACAGACAATCACCGGCTGCCGGACGGCACCACGCGTCCAACAAGCATTATGACCTTTCAAGTGATATAATTTGAACCATTAACTGGGAACTGAAATTACCATTCAAACACTATTTAGTAACTTTTCACCCTCTCTTTTGTTTCGTAAATATTTATTTCTTTCGTAGCACCTGAATGATTAATAAAAAATGCATTTATTTGGTAGAAAAATAGAACTAATAACTCACTGGCACCTCTCACGTGCGCATAGTAGACGACGGAGACATTAATTTCTTGTTTTGAGATTCATTTCTGGACTTTACACTGCGATTCACACTGTGCACATCCATTAAAACATAAATCTTGCTCTATTGTAGCTTTTAGTTATAAAAATAGCAGTAGCAGACAAAATCTAAAGGAAAAACTGCTGTTTTTTATTAATGGGCAACATATCGCTCCCAAATGCTTCCCGCTGTCCAGAATTTGCAATCAAACGACGCTGACAAATTTCCCAGTACCAGTGGATATTAATAAAAATGAAAAGATTTTGTTACAATACGCAATACTGAAGCCATGCAGAAATAACTAGAGCACTCTGAGAGCGTATACCGTCGCCAAGCGAGGTAACGGTAGCAAAAAATTCAAATTGGCTCTGACACCATAATTTTCTTTCTATAAACTCCAAAATCTAATCATTTGTGCCTCTTGATAGTAATAACAGATTGTACAATTTTCTTGAGGATCCGTTTATAACTTTTTGAGTTATACTGCTAACAAACGGTATGACAAACATGAGTCAAACATACATAAAATTAAAAACAGCAACAAACGAACGAATGAACAAACGGATCATTACCAAAATTTGGTCATTTGCTCTTTGATATATATCTAACAACTCATGTTAATTTCATAAAAATCCATCCATAACTTTTTGAGTTATGGCATTGAGAAAAAGGAGGCAGACAAACAAACAGATGAACATATCTTCACCACAAGTTAATCATCTGTTCCTCCTAACAAAGCAAACAATCCTTGTAAATTTCGTCCAAATAGGTTCATAACTTTTTGAGTTATCTTGGTGACAGATAGACAGACAAACAAACAGACGCAGACGGACGGACAAACACGACGAAAACATGACCTCCTTGGCGAGGTAAGTATGTCATTCACACAGCGAAATAATTTTTGAACTCTGAGTTTGTCAAACTTCTTTTTAATGATGTCCAGCATATAAATATTCATCTTCAATCATTTATCAATTTAGCACGTCGCTGGATGTCTCTTTGTCCGCGAACTCAGAAAAAATACGAACTTTGAGGTAAAAGGTAAAGGTAAAGTCAACTTAGACCACACCCTCACCTGGGAAACCCACATGCACTGGTTTGTGCTGCGGGTATAGGCCCACTGGCCCCAGATAAGTAAGTGTAGTCGCAGTCGCCCNTGCCGAGCATGCACACACAACTGCCGAGTCAGCACACCAAGATCTGCAAAGAGCTCGTGTGCACGGGGAATCGAACGAGCGTTACAAGGTGTTAGAGCTGAGAACGGAAGCATGCAGCTACCGTGGCCTGGATGTACTTTAATCACCGGTTAATAACTGCACAATTCCATCCCTGCATTGATTAAACTAAACTCTTAGTTGAAATCACAGCAATATGAAACTGAATGGCTAGAAACACAGAAAAGCATCACAATTAGGTAAATCTTCAACCGAAGTAAATGAAATCTTGAGAGAAGTTTCCGTAGAGTGTTGACACACTGAGAATTTTTTTTTTATTGAAGCTTACATGATGATCATAAAATTTAAATTCGCTTTAACTACTTGCTGCACAAGGACTGCCTTCTCTGTAAAGTAGACAGCTCGACAACATCATGTTACTCTCTAGTTACTTAGCAGCAAAGTAAGAAATGATCGAACTTGGCGCTCAAGCTACAGCTACGCAAAAGCTCCTGATTCCAAAGCATATTAAGGGCGCCTTCGATTGGGCAACGAAGTTAAGCCTTTGAGGCGTGACTTGTCTGTATCTTCACCACAGGTGCCCTGGTTTCGATGTGCGGATTCAAATTTCAGGCGCTGACTAGTGATCAGTTGCCTGGAAATTTCCATAAACTTAGTCTTACTCCGTAAAATGGAGATTCAGTCGGCTCGACACATTCAGGCTGCTTCTAGTACCTTCAACGCGATTCAAAGTGCCGACGTTAGAGTTCCTGTTCGCATTTCCGGACAAGTCAAGTCTAGTGGACTTGGATTAGTTCGACTCTGGCGACCCAGTCAAACGTAACTTAAGAACAATCTGTGTGGGCGTTAGCGTTTCATCCACTTCGATCGTGATAATCCAATCCGAAAAATCTTGGCCGCTCTATTGGATAATCCACGTTGGATAAAGTTTCAGACGTTAATCGCAAACGATTTATGCTTCGTAGTATTAGCAGAAATTTTACATGCGCTTCAGTGGCACACTGCCTATATCGCGCCGAACTATTCTTGTGTTTAACCACAGGCTTGTGCGCCGCTAGGGTGCGTTTTAAATTATCAATGATTTTTGTCTCGGCTTTTCTACCGGTAGGTTTCAGAATGGTCAGTGCACTACTGACAGGAAAAAGGCGCAAACTGACTTGCATCTTCAACCCCCAGGCACGGCTGAACGCTTTCGCTTAGCTACGCTGCACAGGGAATGACACGAAATGCAAGAAGGTAGTAGTCTAGCGAAAATAGGTCGGCCACCTCGATTGGCAGCCCAGATCCCGAAACAGAAGGGGAAGAATTGAGAGCCTACCTAGCTTTACAAAACTAACCTCGTCAGCAGAAACTGCGGCAAGCTGCAACATCTCTTGCAGAAAGGCACTCGGGACCCTTGGGTGTATGAGGCCCAAGTATATTGTGGCAGGGTAAGGGCTCGCCCGAATATACCCCTCAAAGCGATTTATGCTTCAAAGTAACTACCAATTAAATGCTCGTGATGGAAGTTCTGTACAAGCTAAAGCTAGAAGGATTACATTATTTTGATCGAAGTGAGCTAACCAGGAGCTCACGAATTCCAATCCTATCGTATAAGCAGTCAGAATTATCGTAAGAAAAGTGATTTTAAGTTACTCAAGGCCCTAAATTGAAATAACTGTACTAATAAAAGTCCTAGAAAATTTCTCTCCTGTTCATAACACCGACACCAAATTTCCCATCATTAGCCATAGATGATTCAAGAGAATGAACTAGCAATCATTCTGGCGATCATTTATGTTTTAAGACTGAGTAACATAGCAGACTAATTTCAGTTACAATTACTTGAGATACTCATACAAAAATGTGGAGTACCTGCTCCAGCGAAGGTGATGGCCACGGCTGGGAAGTCCACTACCATGTCCCGCTGGGCGCTAGAGCCCATGTGGCCCAGGCCCACATCCGCCCGACCGTCCACCAGCTCCCGGAGGATCCCCGACCACGATCCGTTCGAGTCCATGGACCCAAATTCACCGTCGCACACCGTGTACAGCGAGTACCTGCGTACCAAGGAAACGGGTCACAGTTACGTGTGAATGCTGCAGGCTCACCAGTGCTTCATAAAGGTACTGCAGATTGAACAGGAATTGATACTATTAGTCACGTCTCCTGCACCTTCCTTAAGAATACAGATCGATGAGCTCAATTCAAAGTATCCGAACGCATGAAAAAAATGGCCGTTCTAGTTCAGTTACTCAAAACAATACCTGAGCGCCAGTGTATGCTCTAATTATTCTGTATTTTGTGTAACCTCCGTAGCCGCAACTCAGGCGTTTCAACAGAGAAACTACTTGTGCAGTATTCAAATACCGCATATTGGGTAGGCGTGGTGGCCACGTGCGCTACAACACGCAGCGAAACAAGGCGCAAAGTATAGTAGGAGACACTCAAGTGGTCGGCCCCTTTTGTGTCCTTCCACACGAGAGAGACTAGAGATGTACAGCGTACCAGGTCGGCTATCTCGGTCAACAGCCCACCTCACGGGACAGAAAGAGAAAAGTAGAGAACCTACCAAACTTTACAAAACTAACCACGTCATCAGGAACTGCGGCAAGCTGCAACATCTCATGCGGATAAGGCACTCAGCAGTGTCTGCTTTAAGGAAAATTTACAACTGCACAAGTTGCGTGGCCCGAAGAGCTGACGCTGCTGCAGCAGAGGGTCTGGGGACCGTTTTCGCAGACAAAACCATTTCGAGCGCCCCAACCTCTCCCCCCCTAATTGTGAGAACACAGGGAGAAGGAGTGTTATTGGCATGTCTCGCTGAATCATAATCCGTAATTAAAGTATCAATAACTAAACTGGAATTGTTGTAACTTCAACTTTAATTGCGATTTAATTAAGGTGCATTCAGTTGAGTACTTCATACGCTGCATATAAAGTGAGCTTCGAGCGGTTCAAGTTACAGTCCTTATTGAAGACCACCAATGCTAGGGGCAGTACGAGTATAAACTGATAACATGTGCGTTATAATCTGGGTAGGAAGAGAATAAGAGTTCGTTCAATTGAATCGTCAAAGTCGATCTAAGCTAAGCGCTCTTGACTTAACTTTTCTGGAACTGCAGATAGAAATTTTGATTTATTTCTGTGAATCGTGGTGTAGGCGTTAGTAGTAAGCCTATTATGCTGCCGAGTGAAAACTCCTTTTTACGGCGAAAGATTAAGTTATTGGAGTATCACAGGTAATCGATTAAGGGTCAACGTCTGAAACAGGATGAAGCCTAGGCAGCTATATGAAGTTTCGGATAAGTTAAGTGAAGTGGGCTTGGCTTTCATGGACTTCAAAGACGTCATTAGAGGTAATAATTGGGCAGCCCTTAAACGGCCGTATGAGACGAACAATTAACATGTGCATGACGATAAACACGGCAAAAAATTAGCTATTGGGCATTGTAGCTGCAACAAATAGGTAAAATAACGTAAATAAGCATAATCCTGTCAAACATACACTTCATAGGAGATATCTGATCCATTTTACCAGCTCTTGGCTCGGGGAGCAAAACATTTTCATTTACTTGTTCTTCACCTCTGCTTCAATACTTTAATGTTTTATCAAAGTCATTGTATTTTTTAAGCACAATGTGGTTTTTATTTAAAATATACTGCACACTTCATAAGATGGAAGCTTTTGAAGACTTCATCTCATTCTAGTTCAAGGTTGTGGTCTCGGTGCCACCTCAAAAACTCGCCTATTGTCCTACAAACTAACGCTGGAGTCAGCTTGACTGCAACTTTCTCCCAAACTAGGAAACTCGCATGCACTGGTTACTGCTGCAAATAAATGTTCGCTATACCCACAGCAGTTTGATACAGCTGTCGACCAGATTTACAAAGCTATGGCACAAAATGAGCAAGCCCCCCCCCCCAAAAAAAAAATTGTGAGTTTTATTACCATCTCCATTTTTCGTTAGGCCACCGCCCTCGTAGTGGACAGTGTCAGAAACAGTGATGCTACCATCCCAATCATAAAAAAAAATAGATTCCTGGTACAAAATAGGCACCCAACCTGGTAAAACGTGAAGTCAACTTGACCGCACCTCGACTGGGGAGCCCGCGCCTAGTGTGGTTCGTGTTGCAGACAGATGCTCTTTGGAATAGACTCACACGGGTGCAATCAAGGCGCGAAAGTGCTCCAATATTTTGCGAACCCCATTACGCCCAGGCGCTACTGCGCCAGCGCCGATACATTTCTATGGTTCTCTATTAAGTTTTATGCGCCCCTGTCAATAATAATGCGCCTACGGAAAACACTTTTAAAACTGGGCGAAGAAATATGTTTATTACCATATGTAATGTTAAATAGTAAATAAAGATTCCCAAAACTTACAGAAATAGCCCAACGAGTGGTAACCCTGTGCGAATATTAGAAAATGTGTATCTCCTCGGTGCACCCTATCAGAAACTCTGCCTCTCAAAAAAGCAATAGAGCGCCCGGAGCGCATTTAAAAAGGGACGCACTATAAAGCGCAATGCTCAGCCCTGCTAATTACATTATTAGATCGCAAATGTACATACAGTGCCTAGACATAAGTATTTGCACAACTCTAGTTATTATGTACTTTAAAAAATTTAGGGACTGCTTTAGGATAAATAATACAGGAAGTTTATATAACATATATATAATAGAATATTTAAACAGAACAGTCAGATGTGTACTTATAACAAGAAAATTTAACACCAGTAAAAGTAATGAGGGACAAAAGTATTTGACCAAAATAAATATGATATTTAAGAGTATAATTTGAATAAATTAGTTTGGAAATTATTCTAGAACGTTCAGGAAACGTCTCGAAACAAATGCAATGGAAACAAACCACAGCCGGCGCAATCATTACCTCTCTAGACCTCGTTGAAGTCGCGCACACTCTCACTACAATGCCCAAAGTTAAAAAAATCCCTGAAGCTACTCGTAAGCGGATAATTCAACTTCGTAGTGAGGGATAACTTATAGAGTACTAGCAGAACGTGTCAATGTTCCTTTTTCAACGGTTTGCGCAATAGTCCGCAAGCATCAAGTGACTGGGGCGGTCTCCAACCTGCCAAGAGCTGGAGCTACGCGTAAGATCATGGGTCGTCCTCGGCACTACATGCTACGTAAGGTGACTAATGACCTCATGACAAATCGTGCTGACCTTTAGAGTGAACTGGCGTCTCAGGAACGGCATGTTAGCAAAAAAACAATTGTTAGGGAATTGAATCGTACTGGCATTCATGCTTACACTCCTCGCAAAACTCTTCTTCTTACAGTAAAACATGTCAAGAGCCGCTTAACATTTGCCAAAGACCACCTGGACAAAGGAAATGAGTTTTGGGAAAGGGTTATATGGTCTGACGAAACTAAAATAGAACTTTTTGG
>LQNS02278091.1:35122536-35138788 GCA_001587735.2 Parhyale hawaiensis | reverse complement strand
AATGTTGCGGCTGGGCTCTTTTCCGGAGTGCTGGCGTGTTGCCCGTGTGACGCCTGTTCCGAAGGGCTCGGTTTCATCCCGTACCTCTGATTATAGACCCATCTCGATCACACCTGTTTTGTTGAAAGTTTATGAGAGTTTGGTTGCGTCGAGGTTGGGTTGTTTTCTTGAAAAGCAGGGTGTCCTTCCCCCAACACAATATGGTTTTCCTAAAGGCTTGGGAACCTGTGATGCTCTGCTTCATATTTTTCTTTGTGTTGCAGTTGGCTCTTGATGGGGTCATGAGGCAAAGTTGGTACAGCTTGACTTTAGTGCTGCTTTAGATCGCGTGAATCACCTATGAAAAAAACAATAGAGAACTGTGAAATTTCCACGGGTCCCGCTAGCAAAATATTATTAAATACTATGCGAAACTTTTTCTTTCCATCAAAGCCTTAACGCTACTGCAGCAATCAAACTTGAAATATGAGCATTTTCAGCTGTCTGGTATCGCTACAATCTATATTATATTTCTACTTGAGGCCCCATCCGTCCGTACGTCGGATGCGATTGGTACATACGCGACTGGCTGCAGCCATAAGAGACTCTTTACTGATATGCGATCGGTGCATCCGATGACTGGCTGACAGCCATAAGAGACTCTTGAGCTTCAACGAGCTAGGCTACTGGCTCCCTCCTTCTCTATACAAGCTCCTTGGTTCAACCACAGCTGTTTTCTTTCAGCTCGCACTTGAATAAATTTCAGTCAGTTTCGAAGCGAAGACATGAAGTTCATTTTGTAAGTATCATACCTACCATGATACCAAATTTAATTTCTTGTAATATTCACGTTGCTGGGGTTGCATACCGATCCAAATATGGGAAAATCCGATCGTGGCCATAATACGGTTTAAACGAAGTTGTTCTCAACTGCATCATTCTAAACTGCATTTTTCAAGTGCGATGTTTAGAGAAATGACGTAAACTAACAGAAAAAGTACTTTCAGCGACATGAATCCATTTTTTTTAATGGGCTGAGTGTCGTATTATATTGGCAGGCTATCACACATCAAGTGTAAAGCAGCCATGGGTCCCGTAGTAGAATTGAAATAATCAGATACACCGTTGAAAATGGAAACGTTCAAAATACGACAGTCTAAATAATGTTATCTTCAGACGATGAGAAACAAAGGATAGCGAAGGCGTATATATAAAGCAGTAAAGCAATGAGAAAAGTACCTCCTAACAGCGAGATTGCAATATTTGCTTAAGCTGTCTTTATATTTCTATCATGATATACAGGGGTAAAATTTTTGCTGGTAAAATATTTGCGAGATCCACCAGTAATATCGTGTCTAGATATGTTGTGCATGTACAAGGTGACTTAGGGCGCGCGCACGCCTACGTAAAAGTTGCACAGCCACGAAATTATTTATATAATTGGATACTGCTATGCCACTAAAAAAGAATATCTAAAGCTGCGTTCACACTATCAGTATTACTGACAGCATTCAGGAATACTGTCAGTATACTGAAGGTTTTGAACGGCATACTGATGGACATATTGACGAGATCAAAAATGCTCAGAAATCTCATCAGTATTTTGGCAAAAAAACGTAGAGTAACAGCAAGTCTTTCATCAGCTGAAATGCTTTCTTTCAAATGCGTGTCTTTCTTGGTAAGTGAGGCTCTCAAAATAGTTAGAAGTTTATCATAGATATCTTCATTCATTCGGAAGTAATTATAAAAGTCTTCCTTGTCAGTGAGTTTTATTTCACTTAAAAGATTTACATGTGTATATATTTCACTTTATTTATTTATTTATTTATTTATTTATTTATTTATTGGTATATATTTCACGTTTTGAGATCCATTCCTTCACCCATTTCTTGCGATTTTGTCTCTTCTTTCCTAGCAAAAGAATTAGTGCAGCACAAAATTTCTTCTTGCCCTTCATTTTCCCTGTAGAGAGCGATCAGTAACACGTACCGCTTGCCAGAGTCTATGCAGCTACTGAAGGAAATACTGACAGTATCTTATTGATAGTGTGAACTCGATACTGTCAATACCCGACACTGTCAATAAAAATACTGTCAGTACATACTGATAGTGTGAACGCAGCTTAAGGTATGAGTCGTTTCTGGCACTCTGAACGCTAATTACGCTATAACAAGCAGCAATGGCCAAGCTTTGGGAATATGTACCTCCTACTTTTAAGTTAGTTTAAAGTTGCAATGATGCATAGGTTGAGCGTGACTTTCAAGCTCTATTAGTTGTAGTCACGGCAGCGTGACGGCCAAAGTGAAAAGTTAAGTGAGTGAGCAGTTATTGCTATAGTGTGCCACACTTTTAGGGATGGACTTATTACGACTTGGAAAGCTGAAGCGCTTCACGTTCTTGGAACAGATGTTTCTGTGCGCCTGAGACGGTTTAATCTATCAAGACGCATCGATTGTAAATATGTACAGTTGTGAATTGAAGCTCAATATTAATTCAAAGACAGAGTCAAAAGTGAGCACGTGGCCATCGCTGTGGCGGAATAGCTGCCGCGGCTCGGAGTGTAAGCAGTTTTCGAATATATCATTAGATAAGTCGAAGCTGCATACACAGCAGCGCAAGGGGAAAGATAGGGAGCAACGATGCCATGTATCGACTCTCGTGTGCAGCGCACTCGAGATTTAACGCAGTTCGTTAGGATTAAGGAACATGCGCTATTTACCGGTAGGATAGGTTGATAGGCTACATTAGATCGAACTAAAGTGAGTTATAATAGCATAGATTAAGAATGGTTCATTATAAAAGCGAGGACATTAACTAACCGACCGTAAAATTTTCACGGGTCCCACTAGTTTCATTAATTTGCCATAAAACCGTGCAAAATTTCGATAAAGCATTTGAAAAAGAGCTTTATCCATCACTAAGTCTAATGCCGAGGACACATGTACATTTCAACTCTCAACTGGTTTTTCGGATGAGCAGCTCGCGGGCCGTTTCGATACATATTTAAAATCGGTAGCGTAAAAACCGTGGCATGACGTCCGAGTCTCGCATCCTTGTATTTAGTTGTCTGTGTAAATGCCTAGTGTGTCCCCAGCATTAAGAGTTCTCGTCATTCACATGTTCAGTATTTTCAAATTTTCTACGCGTTTTTGCCAACACTGAATTCTAACAGCGAAATGTTTCGCCAATCAACGAGCATTGTGTAGCCGAAGCCATTTACTTTCGGTGAACTGAACAGCTCAAGTAGGCAATAATGAATAAAAACGAGCCGTTCTGCAGAACAGAACCGATGCTACTTGAAAGATAAATAATAAACAGTAGACAATTTCGTTACACTTAAAGCTGCTCATTTACGACGAAACAACGGCGTCATCGGTTAATTAGCATCTCATGTCTTCTAGTTCGGCTAACCGCTATAGGTTTGTGTCGCAATTCTAGTAATTTCTATCGTCAGTATAATCATTCCAACCCTACTTAATATTTCACATTCATTCAATAATTGTAAGACGATGTGCCCGATTTACAAGTATGGCAACACAAAGTCGGGAAAGAAGAGAAAGAGCAGAACAAAGCATCAATCAGTTGAAAATACAAGGAAATAAAGTGAGCACAAAAGACAGACGTCCCGACAGCCTGGCTAAGGTAACCTATGGAGGCTTATGGGGTGCTACTCCGCATAACATAGGATGGGCGAGCCTTGCACAAATATTTTCCACGTAAAACTACAATAGGAAAAAATAAACCCGTGGATGAGTATAAACACGACCTGGCTTAAATAACAGATTAAAGGCTCAATCTCAAAGACTCGTTACGGAAAACATCCCTAAAAATATTGAAATTAATTTAGCTGATACTGAATTGCCACAGCACTGAGGCAAGTTGTGCAGTTCAGGACAATATAGGGTTAAAAAAAGGTGGGGATATCATAGTTACACTTCTGCAATGCATTCAAAGTTTATTAGCACAGAGGTTAAGAGACTGAGCGTACATGACGTAGCAGGCAGCTTTCGAGAAAAGAATAAGAATGACCTCCAGCGCAGACTACAGCCTACGCACCTACAACTGATCAGCGTAAAAGTTACGCATTTATTGCAAAGGAAAACAAAGAGGTAGAAGAATCACAGGTCACACATGATAGGTTCCTATTGTGGCATGTATACTGCGAAACTTACAATAAGAGTTCCTAACTTTTTCTATGTCTGAGACCCACAGAAAATTTCGAATATGTTCTCTGAACCCCATTCAAATTAATAAATCCTATGATGATAAAGAATTAAGAGAATGAAATTCATACTAAATTAACGCAACAGATATTGCTTCCCATGCTTTCCATAAAAAGTAATTATATTCGCACCACAAGGAGTGCAAGCAACCTCACTCCCCTATCAGTTGGGAACCTTTCTTGTTTCCTTATAAGGAACACTGGTGTTGATCACAATGAAACTTATGAAATAAATCAACAGTAATATTAACTCAAGCGCGTTACACCACACCGCAGGTGTCCTGCTTAACCTCCTCCGACACGGACTGTTCCATTTAGAATAACCTCTGGCGAGTACAAACGAAAGAAATGGAAAGAAAATGGCATAATGTTTACGTTAAAACTCACAGGAGACGCGCTTATGCGAGTGTTAGGTCAATAGTTGCAGAAAACTGACGTTCTGTTAGGCCTGCCTCTGAAATGCGTAGATCTAAGGGCAGATCCTGCTTGGCTGCGGGTTTCGCATTCCTGACTGCGCATCACTGAACAAGCATGCAAGCTTTGCACTAAGGCAAAGACATAGTTGGTTATAGTTAGGAAGTTTAAGCCTTGGTTTCCGAGCAGAACAATATCACAGGAAAGAGCAAGGGACATATAGTATGTCAAGAGAAACGGGGAACCCATACACGAAGGTGTTCCCACATAGGATCAACGCGCATGGGAACAGTAAGTCGGGAAAGAAGAGGAAGAACCATAGAAAGCATGAGCAAGTAGAAGTATGAAATTGGGAAGGAAGCAGAGTGGGCACGAAACAGAGACGTCCCACAGGCCGAGCTAATGGCAGAGGTAACCTACACGGGCCCTGGGGTTGCCTGGCCCCATTGCTAGGATGTGCGAACCTAAACTAACCTAACTCTATGGCCTATGGCCCATCCTATGCCCCCTGAGGCAAGGCAAAGACATTCAAAAGCTAATGTAGTGTATACAGTAAATTATAAGCATGACTTGGACAGTAATGTGCAGTGCTTCATCGAGAATGATATCTGATCTTCAACAATTGTACAAAACGCGCTGAAAAAGGCGTCAACTGACTATTTCATTTGCTCCAGCAGATCGAACGGACTGACGGTTGGGTGAGCAAAAAGTGAATGCCGTCACGCACAGGTAACAAAGCTGGCATCAAATGGAACATATCCATCACACCGTCAGTTGTACGGCTGAAATATAGGTACGTGCATCATACAGGAGGAGGCAGCCAGAGAGCTTGGCTAGATAAGAAGATAAGAGACAATAGGAGAGCAAATTCTCCAGATATAGCAGACGATATAGGAGGTACTTTTCAAACTGCTCATCAGAGGCGGTAGAGCGGATGAATGCTCTGATATCTTGAAAGCACAAAGGCTCTCTGTAGTTGAATAGTATACCATTATAAAAATCTAGCGTGAAGAAATTGAAGTTCTACATGAGCCATGGATTCATAGACGGCACTACCGTCCGAGTTGCTGTGAAATCTGGAAGCAAATCCTATCAGAGAAGAGCAGAAAGGCTCACATATTGGCCGGACGGGAAGCTAAGAAAAACCACAAGCACTTCCAAACGAAGAAAGGTGGTGTCCGAAGCTGCCGCAACAAAAGACAGTCGAAAACTTTTTTTTTATAACTACGTAAACCAACGACGACTTATCAAAGGAGTCATAGGCGCATTGTATAGATCTGATGAAGTTGCCAACGACCTAAAAGACAAGGCTGCAAGCTTAAAGAAATATTTTACCGCAGTGCTCACCATAGAAATGCAATGAATGTATTGAAACCGGTGTCGATGAAATTAACCCCATGCCGCCGAGTGTCGAGTTATCTTACTTTTCAAATTATGCTATTTGCACGAGAGACCAGATTTAGGCAAGTCGGTTTAGGGTTAATTAGTTCCTATTCGCACATGTATATTTACAGAGCGCAAGGTCTTTCAAGAAGCCGCGCACTTCAATATCTACAGCTCTAAGGGCCCAGAGGATCTTTCTCCTCAAATTCTTCCAGAAATGGCACCAGTCAGCTCAGGGCCACTTCTCGAAGTACTTAATCTGTCTTTGAGCACGGAAAAAGTTCCGTGGGACTGCAAGCTTACAAACGTGACTCCACTACATATATTTAAAAAAAATGAGGATAAAAAACCCCAATTAACTATTGACCAATTACTCTTGCATCGATAGTAAGCAAAATGTATCAAACGTCTCCTAAAGAAGTGCAGCACCGATTATCTTGGGACTCAAGATCAAACAGTATAATAAACACCGTCGTGTGTTGATTTGTTAACATATTTATGTACATGTTTACTAGAGTGCCCGAGCTGTCAAAACTGACAGCGAAAAATTTAAGACGATCCGTCTTCACTTAATATACCTCCTTGGCTGAGGTAGAAGAAGAGGCTATGCCAAGCCTAGGAGGTGATCGTGCAAGCACGAATAGTTGCAGCAGACTATCGGGGATACAGAGACGTTGATTTTCGTGGGGGATGAAAGATAAGGTGGCCTCTGAAGCTTTAGACGTTAAGAGTTTGGACAATTTTTTAAAGTGTTGTGTGTCTTTGCACCAAGTAGTCTCCTTTGACGCCGGACGCCTCAATCTTTAAAAAGAATTTACGATAGACTTAGTCTAAAGATTTTGAAAGTTTAAACAAACGAAATTTAGTACTATTGCGTTCTCGTAGATGTCTTTAGAATATTAACGGACAGTTACGAGGAAGCCTGGCTTTGCCTAGCGGACGGACTTATTGCCAAAATCTCTAAATATTAAATTTCCTTTTTTAACTCGTTTTACTTTTTAAAATACGAATACTAGTTAGTCACCGAGATAACTCAAAAAGTTATGGACGGATTTCAACAAAATTTACAGGGATTGTTTGGAATGTTAGGAAGAACAGATGATTAACTTTTGGTGAAGATCTGTTAATCGTTTGTCTGCATAAACTTTCTTAATGCCATAACTCAAAAAGTTATGGACGGATTTTCATGAAATTCCCGTGAGTTGTTAAGTATATTACGAAGAGTACATGACCAAATTTTTGACATGATGATGATCTGTTTGTTCGTTTGGCTGTTTGTCGCTGTGTTTAATTTTATGCTTGTTAGCACAATAACTCAAAAAGTTATGGACGGATCTTGAAAAAAATTCCTGAAACTTGTAATAGGCAAAATGATTAGATTTTGGTGTTGATACAAAGAAAATCATGGCTTCAGCACCAATTTGAATTTTGATTACCGTTATCTTGCTTGGCGGATGTATGCGCTCTCAGAGTGCTCCAGTTATTATTTTTCTTTCTTCTTCTTTTCTTTCCCTTTATCTTCAGATATCTACACTATTTGACATCACGGCAGTAGCTCATAGAGGGCCGGAGCGCTATTAGTTTCGGCCGCTCTTTGAGAATGGGCCTGTTGGTCCGTCTACTGCCTGTTATCTAATCTAATTTACTCACGCCGGATCGGTGAATAATTCTCTGATTAACAATAGCGTGCGCAACTCTAATTGGAAATAAGCGATTCCGTGGTTTTACAGGGTAGCGTACTTCGCTTACTCTGATCTATCTTTAATATCAACGATCTTCTTGATCTAAATATTCCTCAGTACAACACAAACAGATTTAGGGATGGCACTAAATTCTGTAACCGTCCCCAACTGGCCACAGACAGACTGGAGTTTCAGGAAGACCTCGACTGCCTAATGGAGAGGACCAAAAACTGGCACCTGAACTTCGTTGATGACAAGTGTTCGGTGACGCAACGCAAAGCAACAAAATCAACACTATAGCTGCGTAATAAAACATATGCGAGAATCCCCTCTATATAAGGAGCTTGGACTCATCGCCAGCGAACAAAGATTTTTCAGGCAAAGCCGCTTACAGAACAGGATCGTACGCCTGGACGGAATTGAACTGGTGACGGCCATCGCTGGAGAGGCACTGTTTGAAACATGAAAAAAAAATTCTTGGATCCAGACAGCAATCCTGATCACCACTAACATTGATAGGGGCCTCCTGGCAACTGGGTAAAAGTTAATAAAAATCTGTGAGAATCGTGCAAACAATTTTAGATCCAGGCCGTGATGAAAATCTACTGGACTTTTCCCTGGGTTAAGTCACACAACTGGTGAAAGTTTCATAACAATCCGTTCATAACTTTTTTCATAAATTCAGGGCACTTTTGTTTTCTGTTCCGCCAGTTACCAGTTTTGGATGACGTCACAATCGAGGTGTGCAAATTTGCAATCTACACCCAGTTACCCACATGACAATTTTCGTTGCCGCTAGCAGCCTACAGACAACACAACTAATCCGTTTGCGTAGCCGAGGCTCGGTATCAGTTAGCACAAAACTTAACTGCATAAAAATTGTCGAAAATCTCAGGCACTACTGCAATTTTTACAGCATAGCAAGTTGCAATGGTGAACTTTCAACTATCGCTCCTAATAAATAGCAGTTTAAATACACAGATATTGATATTTTAATAATTAGCGCACGATGTTCGTAGACTTCACTCTGAAGTCACGGCCATGACTACTCAGTCGGAGTAGTCTAGTTGGCTCTAGGCTGCTTGCGACAACGAAAGTGTTGCGTGGGCACCGGGCTTAAGATCGAGGCACCTGAGGGTGGAGGGTAGAGGGCGGAGGGGGCTGACGCTGAGGTAACCTGAAAGGTTTTGCTGGAAGCGTAACTCCCGTTAAATAAGCGTAGGTACACAGAAAGATATAATTTAATTGTCGACAATAGTTATTCGAGGTACAGCGCTTTTGATACCGTAAATTTGGTCGTGAGCGAAATTCCCTTAGGACGATTTCGATAGATAAGGGCGTCAGATCTTAACATGATGGAGAGCACAAGCACTGCACTGCCCATCGCCTAGCATATCATCAGTCCTTCGTTGCAAAAGGCGTAAGGTACAATGACTGTCATGACGATCTATAAATAGTCTTCGATTCATCCCCTTCAGTTAAGATTATCTAATCCAATTAGCATTTAGTAGTTCAGAACCCGAGCATTTGGCTCGCTCTCTCGCAAGATTGAAATTGATGCTTCCCCAAACGAGCAGTTAAAAAGGAAACTCGATGTAACGTGGAAAATTTAGCGCTCACGACAGAAGATCCTCCAAACAAACGAAAACTAATCTTCAATGATGCGAGCAATTTGAACATTCCGCACCCCTAAAGTCCTCCCGATTACCGCTGGCGCCCACTTGTCCTAGAGAGATATCCCTGGCGCTTGTATATACTTTCCCGTTATTCACACAAGCGAAAGCACACACTTACACATGTGTCTTGTAGCGTAAGCAGAGCCCTGGCTGCATTGGAAACAGGAGCCGGATGCACAAACGCCATGTAAAGTTACGGTAACATAAATTGTACAGTTTTTTGGAAGAAGTACAGACATGGCGGCTCAAATTTTGTCACTACATTATACTGATCTTCACAAAGTTATGACCAAAGTGGATAGAACCTCCAAATGATGCATACCTAAATAATAGACTGACTGAGATGTTGAATCGAAGAGTAAAAATATAAAACTTACGCAGTTTCATGGTTGTACTGGCGCCTGTAGCTGTACAGTTACGATGCTTGTAACTTTACAGGGCGTTTGAGAATCCGGCCCCAGAACTAGCTGTATTTCTTGCACGAATCTGTGTGTCCGAGTTAGCTAGTTGTTAGCGAGGGAGGTTGTGCTCGGTGCTAGTGGTGGTGTCTGCCTTGGTGAGCTGTGCACGTCCGGACGAGCTCTACTTACCTCCACCAACGATGTTATTGTTATGCCGGCATTTGTGTATTCGTATGCTATTTAATTTCTTTCTAGCTACTATAAATGACAATAATATGGACGGATCTTCATGAAATTTACAGGTACTATAGCGAATATTAAGACGAACAGATGATTAAATTTGGTGACGATCGACCCGTCCGTTTGTCTGTCTATCCGCCATTCCTTCTATTAGAGTTGCATGGCTTGGGGGCGGTCTGCGCTCTCGGAGGGCAGTTCAAGTTTGTATGAAATACTTCTCTGCTTTCAATGCAGCTTTATCACCTCCTTACCGCAATCTTTCTTTCGAAGGCTGTCACGATATAAAATGAAGAAAGTGTCGGGTAGTGCATTAGCCTAGGGAAGTGACGACTACAAGCAATGGAAGGTTACCAACAGCAGAATTACATCGTATCTTCTAGCAATTTACAATGACACTAGCTACAGCACTTGAGCAATATCAATCGTATCTGGACACCATGGACGGCTAAAAATTATAAGCGTCCATCGTATTTTCTTAAGAGTTATAACTACACTGCGGCATTTCGTTACGAGCAGCCAGTCAAATACGCACTCTGTGGAAGGTTGAAAATTAACGCCAATACGTCAAGTCTGCCAGAGCTGCACTTACACTGCAGTTCGCTAAAAGCAAGCACATCTGCAAACACTGGAAGGCTGAAAATTAGGGGCAATAATACATCCAGTTTTTCCGAGTTACAATTTCGTCCCGGTGTTTAAACCTTCACAAGTCATCATAGCAAGCGACATATTGCAACAGCTACAAGATTTGGTGCAGCAATAACACACAGTAATTACTGCTATGAAATGATGAAAGCTGAGCCGTAATTACCTGTCGTCCCATCACAGGCAACATTTTCATTAAATCAGCGAAGTTGCGAGTCGCAATTGAGAAGAGAATCAATGGTGGTGCGTGTAGGGACGTCATCAGCAGCCACGACGTCGTGGTGGTAGTTATGCTGCGTGCTTGATTGCCGGCAGGATTTTATTGCTATTGCGTAGCACTTTATGGTATTTACCAACACAGAAAGAACTTCAACTACTCACGTAAAATTCATCTCGTGACTCAGCAGGTTCATGATATCCACCAGGAAGCCAGAATGGTTGGTGTAGATGGGGCACTCTCGCTCCTCCCTGCCACAAACGTTTTACTTCAAAATCTTGACATCGGAGCGTGTGAAACATCAAGGAAATCAGCCAACACCAGCATACACATCTAGAAAACTCAATAGTTGAGCATCTATAAAGAGTAAAGTATTTGGAACCAACCCCATGAGCGTGAAGCAATAATGTTTTACTATAGCAGTCCTTTAGGGGCGGGGCTGAATTGAATGCAGCAGTGCCAAATCTAATCTATTGACTACTGCACTTTGAGTTTTTGAGTATACATATAATTTTAGCGATTGAGATAAGTCATACCACGCGCTTAAGTGAGATTTGGAAAAGTTGCTTTGCGTTCTTAGTTACGCCCATCGGACTCCCTACGCTGATTTGACTATAACGGCAAGCTTTAGTGGAGAGGTATCAAAGAAACTGAGGTGGATAATTAAACACTGGAGGCATCTGTAGCTGTAGCAATACTCAAGTTGAAAAGCACGATCACTGCACGGAATAGCGATGATAGAAAACTTTAAAACTCTTTGTTTCAGCTTTATTGGTTTTACTTTACTACTCGTCAAGTCTCATGGAAATCGTGAGTTCTCAACACAGTTACGAAAACAGCTTCAAATAAGAAAGAGGAATTCAACAAATTCGGCATCGAAAGAAGGGTATCGCGAGGGCAAAAGACTCCCATTAGCAGTCCTATCCTTTCCTATTGGCTTACGGTCCATGCGAGGCCAAGAGGAAAGACTAGCAAATGAAGACCTTTACGGCTAACATTATTCGAACAGAAACAAATGTTGCGACATGACAAGCGCATGACATGCAGTGTGGTGCTAAGAAATGATCACAGTTGGATGCCCTGCGCCTGTATCTGAAGCAATGGCTGGCAGGAGGCACGTCTAGTAATTTATCGCACAGTAACGAATCCGCAGAATAAAATGAGAGCATTGCCACGGCATTCAATGGTAGACATTCTTTATGGACCAACATACAAATTTTGAAATTCGGACTAGGCTCCACCTCAAGTGGGCTACTACCAAGCATACCTACCGTTTCGACACCGAAATCACCTGAGCTCAGGGGGTGCAATGGTCTAGGCCACTAGTGCTATTTCTCATGTCGAAGCCCAATATTTGGTAAGAAAATGGGGACTACAAGATCTAGAACAATTTGTTCTTATAAAGTGCTGAAATTAACCATGTGAGGCCCAGTGTCCTTCACAGAAGACATCTCAAGCGACTAAAATTTCGGGTTTTCGTAGGAATGGTTATTCCTACGAAAACTCGTAATTTTACTTGAACCTACTTATCAAATTTGCTCGCAGAATGCGACACCATTTTAAAATCAAAGTCAGAGCAAAGACAATTGATCGAAAATACATTTCTATTAAAATTTGGTTCGAACGTTTCGACCCTAAAGGTGATCATCAGCAATCTGAAATAACAAACATAAACAAATGATGCACTGGTACGGTATTTTCAAAATATGCTACTATTCTAAAAACATACACCCAATTTAAAAATTCATCTAATGGGGAGCTATTTTCAAGGGGTACGATGACAGCATGTCGTTGAGGTTTGGACTGAGCTCAGAAATGAATTGTGATTCCAACATTTGGAGGTCGGAACATGAATTTGCAGAACCAAGGATGGAAAAGTTTTCTAATAAAACAGGGGTATTACACTGTTCTGCATGCATACGTATTGCTGAATGTGACGGTGTGGTTCAGGGATTACCTGTTCTAAAACTCCTACCCAAATGTATGCTCAAACACTCTAACCCTCAGCGAGCGCATGGAAGATCCAACGTACGCAGACCCACACGATGGGCAACAGTATTGGTATACAATAGAGCAGAGCATATGGGCAGGTAGCTTATCTTTAAACGAAAACATTGTACCAATCATAAATTGTTCACTAAAACAATTCGAAGGTCAGCACACATAAAATACTTGTTTGCTAGTGATATCAAATCGGTTTTCAATTTCTCCGAATGAAGGCCGAGGAAAGGGAACGAGAAAAAATCTTCTTTTTTTCTGCGGTCAGCACTACAAATTTTAATAGAAATGTATTTTAGATTATTGTCTTCGCTCTGACCTTAATTTTAGTTGAACCTAATAGCGTTAAGAGCAACGTAGTGCAGATACTTGCTTTACAAATGTTTTGACTCAATATACAATACAAGAGTGTCCGCGCTGTCAATAATGACAGCGAAGAATTTGTGAAGATCCGTCTTGTGTTGCCTGTAGCATCATTGTAAAGATATTAAGGCAGAGTCTTTCATCTATAGAAGGGAGCTCCCTGTCTGGGTAGTACCGGGTGTTGACGGGACATGCACTTTATGATTGCTCAGGTTATTAACTATTTAGGGTAGACGGATGAGCTCCCTTCTATACATGTAAGACTTTTATTAACTTCCTTGTGTAGGATGCTGCGCAACTGCCAACTTAAATTAGGGAACCGTGCAGATAAGCGTGCAAGGCTGAACAACACCCAGCTTTCTTTCTGTGATATGCAAAAAAGTGAAGTTTTTTACCCGCAGTCGATATTGCTTCTAATAAATACGGAGCTCTGTATCCAAGAAACTCGAGGGTGGTATATAACTCGGACTCGGGATAATTTTTTCCTCAAGAGAAAACTTGTTCTGTAGGAAGAACCCAAAATGTGTGGAAGAAATAATTTGATGCCGAGATATCATAGTGGTCTTTACGCGCCTGCTGATCTCTCAAGAATACATTACCAGTGGCCTCGATAATTAGCAAAATGAGAGTATCAGCTAAAGTTTGGATAAAGTAAATCTCAGAAGAGAGTGCACATCACGATGGAAGAGATTGTTTAGAAAAGCTGTATGCATCTGCATCGAGTGAGCTTCAACGTAGTCAAAGAAAGACCGGAATCAGATATACTGTTCGAGTGCCATCATCGGCAACCTGGAATATTTTCTACCTATCAGTTTTCTATGAAGCTTAGCAGGATGACCACAGTTTTCAAGCAAATGAATACACTGTTGAAACCAGGAAGGCCAGAGCTAATTTGCCTATCTATTTCGTTAAGAGCGTGATACGAAACCCATAAATAAATAGTAAATAAAGATATATGAGCACACGCCGGTCATTCTTAGTACTAGATAAGATAGATTAGATAGTCATACTGTCGTAGAGAATAAGACCCATACAGAAAGCTACGTAGTGCGTAGCCTTGTATCTGATAAGGACTAGACACAATCGGCTGCGGCAGGCGCTGTCTAAAGCAGTCGTTTAGAATAAGAAAAAATACCTCACGCACGCTGTGCGAGGGAAAAAATGTAATCTGTTAGAGCTGCAGACAAAGGTAAGGACGCTCAGCTTTTGCAAAAAACCCTGGCGCACTGAGGGCCAGAGAGATTTTTAGAGAACAAACGGGAAGAAAGTAGCCGTTGAGTATAAAATACGAATGCCTGTTTGCACGGGCCAGGTCTTCTAGCTATAACAATGTGTGCACAAGATATGGTGCAAGAATAAAACAAGACGTATGGCTATCGTCAGGTGATGGAAGTAGACTGCCTCGTGATACAGTAAAGAAATTACCAGAGAATTGGTGCTTTTAGAGCCTTACTTGTCGTGTATACGAGTACAGTCATATAGGGAGCTTAGCATAGAACCTGCTAACGGTGGGAAAAGTAGCACATGAGGCACACCTTATACAGTATATTGAGGCTGGTTTAGTTTTATGGATGTAGACTGATTCTAAATTTTGATTTCTATGGGGTTGGAAATATTGCATTATATTAATAATGTTGTAATTATAACGTAACTTACGCAGTAAGAGGTGGCACCATGTCGCTCCTCATGAACGGCCAACTCTGTCGGAGAAAACTCAGCAGTAGAAAGGACTTACATAACTAACAAGATCATTCGTAAGGATAGCATCGTTTGCAAAATTCATGTTAAGACGTAAAGTTATGTAATTGCAAACTCGTTAATACAGCCGTAGTTATTGTTATAAGATTCCTAGTTTAAAGCTGTCTGCCTAGGGCGTTTGCGGCGATCAAAATAACAGAGGAAGGGCGAATTCAAATGAGTTATCTCTATACAGACTGACGGTTTTGACTACTTAATATGCTACTATTCTCTATCAACACACAATTAATGGAAGTGCAATGTATCATTATAGTTTCCTAGTTTCGAATAATTAAACTGAGTTTGTTTCAAATTTACAGGCAACCGTATGGAATGAAAACTAAGTAACTTTATTGGAGTAGCCTAACACAATAGATGGAGGTTAAAGCTATTCTACAGTATAATCTTCATCAGAAGCTTTCTGAGCACAATAAAACCTAAGCCATACAGAATGAATATAGTAAAAGTTGATGTACCTACATGTAGTTACGATACATATAAAGTTCAAAGCAATAACTGTCATAGTAAAAAATTTGAAAAATTAAAAACCAATATTCATCTGCACCCCCCGCAAATGGGGCAAATCGTGCGCATGGTCGTAACTTGCAAAATAATCATCGTAGATAAAAATTGATGTCACCATCGTAAAGAGCATCATTTTTTACCCTAAAAACGATAACTACTAAACATTAGGCCATGCATAAAACTTATTTCGTTTGCATCGCGCACGATATGCATCACCTGTAATTTTGTGGTTAAATGGGGAAAATCGAGCTTTTCTTGTGCTTCAATTCGTTGTCACACTGTTAATATCGATCTTTGGGAAACGGCACTTTCACTGTTAGGGCAGTGTTACATGTAGTTGCGATACATATAACAGCCAACGCAATATGTGGCGGTAAATAGCTAACTACTGGAAAAAATGAAAACTTGCGTTTTGCTGCCAATGGCGAAAACCGTACGTTTTACTTCAGTTCACTGGCGCACAGTTGCTATCGATCTTTGGGAAATGGCTATTTCATTGAAAGAGCAGTGTTACATGTAGTTACGGTACACATAACGGCCAAATACGTATGTGGCAGTAAAAACGGGAGGAAAACAGCATTTTGTGCCAGTCTGCCAGTGGGCAAATCGTATGCATTTTTATTGCAATTTTATGTAGCAGACGGGCCCAGCTTCTAGACCAATAAATGGATTACCTCTCTGGAAGAGTTAGCATTTCATCAAGGTGTAAAATTCTAGAGGAACTGGACAAAATAAGATTAAATAACCCCCAAATCGTTGAAAAATTTCGTCAT
>LQNS02278091.1:35039041-35067012 GCA_001587735.2 Parhyale hawaiensis | reverse complement strand
ATCAGCGCACAGCCTGCTGGCTGAACTAACAAGTCGGTCTAACAGACGCAAGTGAGTGTCAGCAGCTGAAGCCCAGACCGGTGAGCAATACTCCAACACAGGCAGCAAAAACGCATAAAAAATCTACGGGCAACCTGACTATCACCAAACACGGAATTCACCTTACGCAGGAGTCCAATCTTAGAGGAAGCGCGTGACACCAACCTCCTAATATGCGGCTCAAAAGTAAGCAAGCGTGTTGGTCTGCAGGCGTTTAAGACAGCTGTTAATGGCTTTTTGTTTGGTTTCCTTTAGCAGCAATTCAGGCTTCCCGGTGTTGCAATGTGCTTCATTTGGGTCGTGCTACTTATCCGTGGTGGCCCGTGCGTGAAGTTTTAATAATAATACTAGTGGTCATTCGACCATCTTTCTCACGTTAACAAACTCTTTCAGCATTTTAAACTCACAGCATCCATCAATTGGATTTACTAGTGAAGTCGAGAATATTAATAAACTAAATTTTCTAGATGTAACTCTCGAAAAGGAAGATAACCATCTCACTTCCTCTTTTCCGTAAGAAGACGTTTACAAGTCTTGGCATGTAATGTGATTCGTTTGTACCGTTCCATTTCAAGGTTACTATGATTACTAATTTCATAATTAGAGCGTTTAGGATCTGCTCCATGAACATTTTTAGCACAGTTAGAATATATTTGAATTTAGTTTATTAGGAACTACTTTCCTTTCCATCCCATTTAATTAAGAATGTATTCAGGAAGACATTAGAAAACTTTATAATGGCAAACCTCATCCCCCACCAGTAAAACGCATAACTGTTTACGTAAAATTGCCTTATACTGGATACCATAGTTATGAAATTAAAAAGAAAATAGAGTCATTAATCCGAAAGTTCTTTCAACAGATCAATGTGAGGGTAATATGAGCTCACAATGTATCTTTGAGATCTTTCTTAAAATTTAAAGATATTGTCCCACTTTCACTAGTTTCTTCGGTCGTTTATAAAAAATCAATGCAGAGAGTGCTCTGGCTCCTACATAGGGGAAACGAGGAAACAAATGAAAGTGAGAATTTCCCAACATCAAGGAGTGTCATATCGCTTAGGGCAGAGATGTTGTCAGTCAACAAGTAAGATGTTCGATCATTTTAGGGACACAGACCATCCAATTTTAACAGGAGATTTTAAAATTCTTTCTCATTGCTCTCTCATAGATTTGAGGTTATTAGAGTCCATTTTTATTCATCAACAGTCTCCCACGCTGAATGACCAATCAAGCTCTGCTGAAATTTTCATTTTGAAATCCACTATATAATAAAACACAGTTGTTGGTCGCTTGCTCCAATGTTGGTCCGTCTCTCCGTCACGCAGTTAAGAGTTTAATAGGAGAAAATTCATGTACTGGAAAACAAGTTGAGATACCATACAAGTTCAGCGCTTGGAGTACCGGTGACAAATATAGTTCTGGATCTCCGGCCTCTGGATCCCCGCTTTCATTGCTGAATGATATCGTAATAGTTGAATCTTCACGGTGAGCAGACGCCTTTTTATAATGAATTTACATCGCAGCCAAAGTTCGACGCTGGAGGTTCAACAATCATTTGGTATCCAAAATACGGTGAGCCCTGGGCATTTCCAGTGAATTCTTTTGAATTTGAACTATATTTTCTTAGTACAGCTTAACGCTTAATCAATTCCAAGCTGATATTCCCTCCTTATCTTGCAGGGGGGATATTTTGCTATCGCAAAACTCATGGTTGTACAGCTGTACAGCTTGCGTTTCACTAATGGAAGATCAGGCCTGCAGGGATGAGACCTATAATACAGCAAAACCTATACTGAGAAGCGGAACAATAAAAAGCTCAATCATAAAATTTTTGCCGTCATTTTTAACGGCTGGGCCTTCTAGTAATGTATATGAAGGAGCTTTCATTTCTCTCAGTATCAACGATACAATGCTTATGTACATAGATCCAGTAGTTTGAAAACATTCTCGGAACTTTTAAAACTGCCTGATGGTGATTCATGTAAGAATCGATAGCTTCACTATTATCTAATACTAAAATGAGTTTCATTACAGCGCTTATCTTATTATTCATTATAAAACTCCGCTTCCCGAAAGGAATATCAATTAATGCCTGAAAGGTAAAGGTAAAGTCAACTTAGACCACACCCTCACCCGGGAAACCCACATGCACTGGTTTGTGCTGCAGGTATAGGCCCACTGGCCCCAGATGAGTAAGTGTAGTCGCAGTCGCCCTCGGGTCACCNGGGGGCAGTTCCGCCACAGCGCTGTGCATGCACACACAACTGCCGAGTCAGCACACCAAGATCTGCAAAGAGCTCGAGTGTCGGAGTATCGAACCAGCGAGCAATACAAGGTGTTAGAGCTGAGAACGGAAGCATGCAGCTACCGTGACGTGAATAACGTTATTAATGATACTTCAAATACCACGAACCAATAAGGTGTCTTAGCGTACCAACAGGTGGTACGTGGGTGCACATCATAGTATAATAACGTAAAGGTAGCCCCACGCGCATCACTGATTCCGCCCCATTTACTTACTGGCGAGCTATGACGTCCTCTGCAGGCCAAACGCCCAGGTGCACTATAGTCTCCATATACGAATTTCATTTTCTCGATTGATTAAACGTTATCTGCGTATCTCAAAATAAAACAAGTTCAGCAAAACTTTTGCTGTTTCTTGCAAAAATCCGGGATCGCTCTCTATGGCCTGAGTGCACCTAATGAGCGGTTTAAAGCTATATTTCAACCCAGCGTATGAGGAAACAGTGACATTAGACTCTTTATGGAAAGTATGAAACAAATATTTTCATTTTTAAAGACTAGTGGCTTTCAATGAATGTTCTAAGCATCAAAATAATATTGTCATCTTATCTACAACTCTAAATAATCTAATACAGGGCGAAATAGGAAGGGACTGTTGAAGCGCAAATCGCAAGAAACTCGTTAATAAAATTAATAGGCAAATTGAAACCGGTCACTTAAAAAAACGTTCACTTTCTATTTGTGGTGTAGGGCTAGTATTTCACGGATACTACGTTAAACTTCACACCAGAGCTCATATTACCTATAACAGAACTCTCATGATTGCCATACCTCAAACTCACAGATAAATTTACTGGTGTAAAAATGTCACCTTACAATAAGAAGTGCTAACGCCATTTCGTGCACAAACAAGTTTTTGCAAACCACTGTATGCTAGCTAGCCTATATGTGCTACTATATAGGAAACTTAAACTAGCGGACAGCCTACTACGTGTCAATCGCGACGTTGCACCCACGTTATATCGCTTTACCATAGCGAGTAGGTGCTAAGGCAGGAACATATTAGTCTGATTATAGTCAGATGTAGCTCCAGAGAATAACATTTCAATACTTTGCTGCCTTTTATTTAAATAGCCATTAACGAGACCCATCTTTACCCATACTGAACGGGAAAAAATGTTGAGAACAGATGCAGCCAATTAGCTATGAGAACTTGTTAGTTCATCATCTCTATGCGTAAACATCTACCTTGAATAAGAAGGTTATTGTCGATTCATTACCTTTTGTATTTAAAACCCTGAAAAAGCGATATTCTAATTAGCTTCTCTGCTCACATTACTTTCATAAACATACACCCAAGAACGGCACTAGCCTTGCTTGAGGTCTGCAGGTGACGTTTTAGAGCGAAAAGCGCAGGCGAGTCGCAAACTGGTCAAACGATGGGACTACCTTTAGGTTGTCATTCCTACCATGGGTTCATATGCACCCCGATGAGAACCACTGGAACAGACGAAGCCCTGGCCAGGGACGCGCATAAGAGATATGCTCGCAATGGGCAAAGAATGCAGAAGTTGAGGCAGCCGAGGCAGCATAGGACGATCCTCGAACAGAATAGCATCGATTGTGTTGCGCCAAATTCATGAAGGCGACCTGCCGACAGCGCGTGACTGACTGGCTGATGAGCTGTGCGCTTCGTTGTTCTTCTTTACGACCTTGTTACGTGCTACCAAATGGTTAGTTATTACCTCCGCCAAGGAGGTTATGTTTTTGATGGAGTCTGTCTGTATCTTTGTCTGTCTGCCACCAAGATAATTTAAAATGTTACGGAGGGATCCTCATATGACTTACAAAGATTGATAGGTATGTTAAGAGGAACAGATGAATTATGTATGGTGAAGTTCCGTTCCACTATTCGTTTGTCTATCTGTTTTTTCTAGGTAACAACAATCAAAAAATTATGAACGGGGCTTTCTTGAAATTTGTACAAATTGTGAAGAATGTTACGAAAAGCAAACGACCAACTGTTTGCAATGATTCGTAGTTCCGTTT
Organism: Parhyale hawaiensis; assembly: GCA_001587735.2. Classification (NCBI taxonomy): domain Eukaryota; kingdom Metazoa; phylum Arthropoda; class Malacostraca; order Amphipoda; family Hyalidae; genus Parhyale; species Parhyale hawaiensis. The sequence goes on along the minus strand of LQNS02278091.1, from coordinate 35,062,678 downwards.
ATATCCATATATGCTTTTATCTTTGTCGGTAACGTAACGCAGAAAGTTATCAACGAATCTATTCCAGAAATTCGCAGAAATTGTAAAATGCAAAAAATGACCAACATTGGGTGTTGGTCTGTTTTTGTGTTAGACAATATGTTTGTCTCATGGTTTGTCAAAATATAAATCAAAAAGTTATGGACGGATGTTCAAAGAAATTGCAGAAAATGTTAGTAGTGTCGCCAATAACTAAATTTTCGTGATGATTAAAAGAAAACCCTGGTTTCAGGACTAATTTGATTTTTTGTAAACATTCCGTTAATTGGCTTGGGTGTGCGCTCTCAGAGTGCTTCTCTAATTCAGAATCAAATAATGTAATAGATCCATATTATATACACTCCTGATCAAAAGTTTAAGACCACTTGAAAATTTTAAAAAAATAACAATATTTTACTGATACATAAATAAACTCTTTCGACTAGGGATCAGTAATTTCTAAAGGTAAATGGTGAGAAAACGAAAAATACCCGCTGTTATAACACTTTATGAAGAAATGTACACTTTTGTCAAATAATGAGTTTTTCACTTGATCAAAATTATAAGTCCACAACCAGAAGTCGCAGGTGACCTCTCGACAAGGACGTTGAGGTGAGCAAAGCTTGAACTTAGTAGTGAGTACTGCCGCCATTCTTGTTGATAACCTCAAAAATAATTGTGGCATACTAGAAATGAGGGTTCCCATGACGGTTGGAGGAATGTTGTCCCAGCTCCTAAAGATGGCATCACGAAGTTCGTTTACTGTCACAAATTGTTCACATTTTCCGTAAGCATCTCTCGCCATCCATCTCCAAAGATTTTCTATTGGATTTAAGTCTAGCGAACATTACAGCAGGTATTTTTCGTCTTTCTCACCTTTTACCTTTAGGAATTAATGATCCTTCGTCGAAGGAGTTCATTTATTTATCACTATACTTTTTTCTATATTTTCATGTAGATCAGGAGTGTGTGTAGTTATATAGAAGTTTTAGATTAGATAGCTGGCAGTAGATGGACCAACAGACCCATTGCCAAAGAGCAGCCGGGACCTAAGTACGCTCCGGCTCTCTATGAGCTACCGCCATTATGAACAAAAGAAAACCTAAACGCAGAAGATGAACTTGCAAGCACGATTTATTGCTACAGATCCGCAGAGCTCAGAGACGTTAATTTAGTTGGTGTATGAAAGGTAAGGGATTAGGTTGCCTCTGGAGCTTCAATCATCAAGCGTTTGTGACTCATGGAGGAGGTGTCCGTAGCTGTGGAGGGTGTCGCTCCCAATGTTTGTCAAGGAAAATTTTTAAACACATTGACTGTCCGTGCACCGACAATTTCGGAGAGGTGTCTATTTCTTTTGACTGTCTCTGCACCGACAACTCTGGAGAGGTGTCTATTTCAGATATTCACTATGAAAACGGGAAGAACTGCTGGCTTAGAGTAATTCTTCGAGCTTAATGTTTCAGTTTCTTGTCGTTGTTTCGCAGGCGATCATGAAGTCTCTGTTAAAACGTACCGTTGTAGGCACGACGCTGCAGCTATTTAAGTACTGGAATGTTTTTATTAGTTGAACCTAGAGTCATCTACTCGAGAGAGATGAGTCCCACGACCTGTGGGCGACACTCTTATGGCTTATTTCGCGGCTGTGGTATCTATTTCTTGCTCTGCGTTGGATGCTTTCCATTTTATCGATATCATTGCACTGACGTGGCCCCCACTATTGAACTGCAAATTCTAAATGCGGGTGCACTGCTGCTTTATACAAAGGAAGGATTATGTCCTTGGATTTTTACTTGAAATTCCTGGTAATGAAGCCCAGTTCTCTACTTGCCATTTTAACATTCTTGTCAACTTGCTGACTGATATATTTTGTTTGTGATAATTATTCCCACGTCACGTTGCTGGGTGCCAGCTGCCAAATCTATCCCGTTTCTTTTAATTCGGGTTGAAGGCCAAGTGTGCATTACTGAACATTTGTCGACATTAAAGCTCATTTACCACGTAGCGGTCCATTCCATGAGGCAGTCAAGGTCTTGTTGGAGCTCAGTTCTATCCCTGGCAGGAGATACAGCTTATTGTCATCTGCAGATTTACTGACCTTCTGTGGATGTCAAGATAAAGATCATTGTTGTAAATTATGAACAGTAGTAGGCCAAGCACATTACCTCGTGGAACAGCAGATAAGACCGGCGTTCAGTCACTCGTTTTTCTTCGCAACTTCACTCGCTGCTGTCTATCAGTGAGCCATACCCGGATCCAGGGCGAATAGTCTCCCAGGATGCTATGAGCCGAGCTTCTAATATTCTCATCAACCATTAATGGGGGACTTTGTCAAAGGCCTTTTGAAATCTGTAACTTTTAAAAATAGGTCCAGTAAGTTAGTTAAGCAGCTTCTTCTATCTTGGAAGTCATACTGGGTGTCAGAAATGAGCTGGTATATCCTTAAGGGGTTAGTGAAGTACTTCTTTAGGAGGCGTTCGATGGACCTGCTGACGACTGATTGGTCGATGGTTACTGGAGCTCTTCTTATCCCTTTCTTACATATCAGGATCATTTTCGCTAGTCTGCAATCCTGTGAAACTTCTCCGTGCTTAGAGACCGACTGAATTTATCGAGCAGTGGCGCCGTGGTGACTAGTGCAATTTCCCGCAGAACACGGGGAGAAAGATTATCTGGACCAGCGGATATGTACACATTCAGGAGGGTCAGTTCCTAAAGGACCTCGTGCTCAGTAAAGTCACATGTGCCCATCAGTGAGCTACTGGCATCGATACGGGTTCCAGGATATTTGTAACATTTTCAACGGTAAAAAAAAAAGAAGTGCAATATTTGTTCAGGATAAAATCCTTGTCAGTTACGTCATTGGTGAGTTCATCGTCGAGGCTTCTGAGTGGACCAATGATTTTCTTATTGAGTCGTCATTCATTAACATACTAAAAGAATGCTTTTGGGTTGCCTTTTGCCATAGCGGCTATGGAAACTTCATTTTCCTGTTTAGTTAGTAGTTAGAACTTGTGTTTTCACTTCCCGATATGCCATGATGGCATTGTACCTGTTGTCCTCAAATGAATTATGCTTCCAGGTTTAATAACACACTTGTCAATACAGTCTGATTAATTCAGAGGGGATCATTGCTGATATGAATTCTTTTATTTGAAATGTGTCGTCCGGCAACACTCAGGATGCTCGTCTTCAAGACATTAGAGCACTGTTCAACACTGCAGTCTCTCATAAGAGTTTCGAAGTCAACTATTTCTAGTTCAGTTGCCATTCCTAGGAAATTCGTTCGCCGATAGTCCGATAGCTTAAGAGAGTGAGCTGGAGGAGTTTGATCGTGGCCAAGTTTAAGAGTAAATTCAATAAAGTTATGATCTCCAATCCGGCCTAAGGTGGCGAGGTCGACAGTTTCACAATCGGGTATAGAGATTAGGTACCAGATCTAGAATATTATCGTAGCTGTTGGCTTCATGTATGTGCTGGGTTAAGTAAGTGGTAGTGGATGAGAAGTTCGAGCAGTTTACTAATAGTCCAGGCTTCGTGGGGGGGAGGTGTCTGTGTACGTTTCTCTTTTACCGCTCTACCATGCGTTTTCTTATTCTATATAATGAGGACATTAAAAAAATGTTGGGTAGAACTTTCGTACCTGGTACATTTTTGAGGGGGGGGGGGCAAAATTGTCAATTATGAACTGATTGTTCTGAAACTTGCTCAGAAGATGTATTTTTGAAAAAGAAACACATTCTGCTCCTACAACTTTCTTAATTTAGTTTTTGAGATAATGGGAAATACATAAATATATATGTATTTTTTGGAAATTTCATAAAAATGAAACTCAATGAATTTTCATGCTAGAAAAAAAACAATGCCAGGTTTCGAATCCTGGAAACAATACTAACAAAATTATAGAGCCGGATTTTTAATTATTGCCCTCATAATATTTTTATCACAGCTCAAAACCAAATCCGTTGTTTATTCCCTATATTTTAGTTAGAGATCGCAACAAAATAGAAAATGGAGAATCCAGCTCTATAGTTTTTTTTAGGAATGTTTCAAGGATTCCAAAACAGTCACTGCTTTTTTTTTCTAGCATGAACACTGATTGAGTTCCATTCAATTGAAATATCCAAAAAATACATACGTACATACGGTATATATTTCTATATATTTCTTATTATCTTGAAAACTAAGGCTTAAATCAAGAAAGCTGTAGGAGCAAAATATGTTTTTTTTTTTCAAAAATACATATTCTGAGCAAGTTTCAGATCAATCGGTCCATAATTGATCATTTTGGGTCCCCCATGCCCCCCCCAAAAATGTACCAGGTACGAAAGTTTTACGCAACTCTTCTTTAATGTCCTCATCACATGGAATAGGAAAAGACATGGTAGACACCCTCAGAGCCTGGACTATAACGTAAGAGAAGGTTTACTCGACGAATTTCATGGTGTTGATGCAAGTGCAGCAGGAAAATCTACTAAAAACACTTATGACGTTGATGTAGTGAATGGAAGAAGTTGCAGGAGGTGGTTTTCTCGTTTTCGAAGTGGCGATTGATTTAACTTTGAGAGAAAAGTCAAAAACCTAAAAAATAGGAGTCTGCATTCATAAAAGCTTTTACATTATTAGAGAGCCCGACTGATACCGCTAAGGAAATTACAGTTCCTTAGCGAACACCTAAATGTAGTCCATTCCACACTGGTATGCCATCTAAAACATATTTTTTTACCTTACATAGGTAGGTAATAATATCTTAATCGGACATTACTTTCGCACCAACCTGACATATATCAAAGATCAGGCCAATCTCCTCTATAAAGACTTCTCAGCAACTAAGGAACGTGAAATGATCACAACCCATACTCGCCTTCGAATTCGATAGACGTTAAATATTATGCTCGTACAGTATACAGGAGCCGTCGCAGTACCGCCGATACAGCGGTTTACAACAAAATAAAAACGCAATGAGTCTTCAGTGAAACTATTCCAATGGGAGACTTCAGCCTCCCTCAAATTGAATAGAATACACTGTGCAGTCCAACCCTAACTTGTGAAATTTTAGTATTTCAGTTGAACGGTCAGTTCTTGGGTGAGAATATAACTTTCGGGAAGAAGTTTAGGAGCAAAATAAGACACATAGTGTAGGAAACTGAAGTTCAAACCTGTTCGAGACTGAGTCTTAAGTTTCTCTTAGTCTGAGCGACTCACCTGCAGGTCCTCCAGGATGTGGATGGTACGAAAGTCCCGGGGTCTGCGCACCACCGTCAGGGGAGGAAACACAGCCTATAATGGAAGGATGTGCAATAGCATTACTTCACTAACTCTACTACAGTAGAATAATGACCCGTCAACAATAGCAACAACGTTGAAAACACAAAGGATTTCGACCAAGAAGATTAGAATCTCGGCGCACACCCGCAACATAGTAAATTCACGACTTTAAACGACAACAATGCATCCGAACAGACAACGGAAGTCCCTAGCCTCTCACGGACACACACACGTACAGAGCGGTACGATCTTCTAGATATCCTTGCTTTCGCTACGCTATAAGCAGGTTGTAAGTACCCAATGCATATCAAAAGATTTAGGTATCATCTTTGTCTACCAGTAAGGCTAAGTCAATGCTACGAAATGTATCCCAAGGTACAGGTTTAGGCCTTATATATTTATTGCAAGTTATTACTAGAAGGTACAAGGCAATACCAGTATTTGCATAAAAAATGAGTAGCATGGCTCAAAATTCTTTAGAGACCTCCAATATTTGGGTGATGACTTGTTTAATTAAATGCCTGAATTAAACAGGCGTAAAAAAGATTTGAATGGGAAAACTGTGAGGAAAGAGACGTAGGAGCATTTCATTCTTGAGAAATTGATATTGTCGGGATTATTATCATAATATTTGACAACTATTTACTTTGTTTTCCGGTAACAGGCAGGCACCTGGTCGCGCCGTTTGTTTGTAAAATGTATGCCAAAGCTATGATATCATAAGCATAGAGGCTTCTTCTTGTGGCCACATTCGTGATCATGATCACGTGATAGTCTGAAAAGCACAAGAACGGTCAAAGAGTTTGTTAACAAATCAGAGACGCAGTGTTTTTTTTTTCAAAACAGAGTTGTCTGTCAAAGTTACACGGAATATGATGGGGAATGGGTTTCTTAAGGCTGGTGCACACGCTAGCCAAAAGCTGAAGAAACTATGGTACATGCGCAAAATATTTGCGCAAAAGCTTGCGTCTTTACTCACTCGTGAGAATGGTCCGATGGTCAACAGACGTCGAGCTACGTTCAAACAAACGATGTTCTAATGGCCACAGGCTCAACAGCGTGACAAAAATGAATCTACTACGCAAAACTAGAGCACTCTGAGAGCGCATACCTCCGCCAAGCAAAGTAACGGTAACAAAAATATTCAAATTACTGTAGTCCTGAAACCAAGATGTTATTTGTATCATCACCAAAATCTAATCATTTGTGCCTTTTAACAGTATTGACAGGTTCAGTAATTTTCTTGAAGATCTGTTCATAATTTTTCAAGCTGCTAAGAAAAATTTTTGACAAACAATAGTTAAACTCACAAACAAACAAACAAACCAACCAACCAACAAACCGATCATCACCAAAATTTAATCATTCATGTCTTCTAACAGTACTAACAACTTCTCTAAATTTCATAAAGATCCATTCATAACTTTTGAGTTATTGTGCTAACAAGTCTAAATTAAAAACTGCGACAAACAAGGCAAACGAATGAACAAACAGATCTTCACGAAAATTTGACCATTCGCGCTTCGTGATATATCTACTCAACAACTCATGTGAATTTCATAAAAATACGTCTATAACTTTTTGAGTTGTGGCATTAAGAAAAATAAAGCAGACAAACAAAGATACAAACAAACAAACAAACAAACAAACAAACAAACAAACAAACAAACGGAGCGAATTTTCGTCCCTCGTCAAATCGCAGCTTCGAGCGTTTTCGCGACCGTCCAACTTGCTGGATATTTTCGCGCGATTTAGGCTGCGAACAAAGCAGGCTCATCCTCAAGTATTTTGCTCCTCTCATGCAATGCGAATAAATTAGGCGTTACATGAGATTATCTTGCTTCTTTATTGACATTTTACACGCTTTAAGCTTCTCTGAGTTCAAATTCACTGCAAATTTGACGAGAAATGTGAAACTTCACTGCAGTAGTGACACTTGTGACGAAAAGTGAGTTGACGGTAAACATTTTATCGTCGTTTTGTGGTTACACAGTTGTGTTTAAGAGACAAAATAATACGTCCGAACATTTTACACTATTAATTGGGAACTAAAATTTGTCGAGGAACTCTAGTTAAAAATTTACATGCTTGATAGCCTCGAAAACAATACCGAGTAGTAAAGAAAAGTGAGAAAATGTCAACCCAATTACCCAAGCTAGGTTGGCAGTATGCGTTTGGCTGAAGAACGCATAGGAGTAGCATTTGCATTTAAAATCATTGTTTATTTATAGTTTTATCGATGCTACAAGTAAATTAAGTTATTAATAGTGACAAAAGCTGCATCTTCTTTAGGCCTACGAGCGTGAGTAGCAAAGTTTTGCTGAAAATCTGTGCTCACCACTCGTTATTGTTTTCTAGGTTGTCAAGTAAATAGATTTTTAGGTGAGGTTCCTCGACAATTTATGTTCCCCATGCGGAGTGCAAACTGTTCGTACAATTTATTTTGTCTCCTGAACACAACTGTGTAACCACAAAATGCCGTTGAAATGTTTACCGTCAACTCAGTTTTCGAGAAGAGTGTCACTACTGCAGTGAAGTTTCATATTTCTCGTCAAATTTGCAGTGAATTCGAACTCAAAGTAGCTTAAGGCTTTTAACATGTCTATTAAAAAGCAAGAAAACATCATGTAACGCAAAATCTACAATATAATAATGACCGATGTGTATTTATCGGTTTGTTTATTTATCGGTTTATCCATTTTCTGTCACGCTTTAACAAAACTGATAGGCGGAAATTAGCCCAGGTTGGAGGCTCGATCTGGTCGTTTTCTCAAGTTCCATTGAAAACTGTTAGGTAGAAATTAGGCCAGGTTGCAGAAGATGGCAAACGTATCTTAATCAGGGACAGTTGAAATTAAAACAATAACACATCGCAGGCTTAGTCTGATTTGTACGAGTATTAGCTTCTCCATACATAGAATCTATGGCATAGTATCGGACGACCTTACATCTGAATGCACTTCTTGCACTGCCGAAGTTCAAATTGCAGCACTGAAGATATCTGAATCTTCCATTGGCACTCTCATGGATCCTGATTCTTAGTTTCTTCCCACAGATGATTTCGTTGCTTCAGCTATTCTCCCAAATTTAATTCAATGGTCGATGAAACAGCTTTCGCTAAGCAAAAACCATTGGACTTGTGTAGGCTAGCCTACCGTATCCACAAAAGCGAATCTGAGCTATTACTTTGAGCGTTGCTGATTGGGCTGCAATAAGCCATGCATTTTCTCCATTTCAGAGAAAAAAAGTTTCGATACTGAGCGGCTGTGAAGACGTAAAGCTCTTCTCAAGGTGCTTAGGTTAGCAGTTGTAATAACAAATGTATAATCAATGAAGAAGGTCATCAAAAATTCTTCGCTGTCATTTTATGACAGCGCGGGCCCTCTAGTTTATTCATATTGCGTGAGAGAACAGAATACTTCAGGGTGAGCCTGATTTGTTCGCAGCCTAAATCGCGCGAAAAAATTCAGCAAAGTTTGACGGTCACGAAAACGCTCAAAGCAGCGGTTTGCCGACGAAAATTCGCAGCAATCAGCGAAATCGCCATAGTGTGGACAGGTTTTGGCGACAGTCTAGACGGGGCTTAAGTAAGATCCTAGGGGAACTACCCACTTGCCGAACTAACTGTATTTCCCAACAAACAGTTATTATTTGATGGGATTATTAATTTCACCTATCACATAATGATGTTTGTTCAGAAATAGTTCATCAATTGGGTAATTCCCATATGTGCGCGCCAATGCCAGCGCCAGTTCTGATAGTTCAGCACGTTTCCAACCCCACCAAAGCAGTTTACGTTATTTTTTATAACAAAAACTGCAAATATTTCATGGTTAGGAAAAAAAAATATCTGCAGTTTCGAATTTAGCATTTAACGCGGACACTACTTCGTTAGAGTTTACATCCGAGTCGTTTTAAAGAAAAAAGCAAGGGTTGCTGCCACCAAATTTTGGATCTCATGTACAATTTTCAGAGTGCTTCATGCAGGCAGCGAAAAAAAAGGGATCTCAATTTCTCCAAGCTGATTCTTTTCCACAGATGAAGCGTATTTTACTCGCGAAGGGGTTTTTAACATCCACAATAATCATCATTGGGCTCAAGCCTAAAAATCCTCATGTCATTCGCCCAAATAATCATCAACATCGATTCAGTGTAAACGCATGGTCAGGAATGTGGTCGAAAAACGTGCTGAACGATCAAATTTAGCGCTAATACTGGCGCGCACGTAGTATCCTACTTAAAGCTTTAAATTTCTTCAAAGTCATTATAACTCGAAAATTAAGGAGTTTTGGGCTTCTTATTATTTCTGAAAATCGATTTATTTTCAGTTTTTCTACCTATGCGGGATCCGTGGAAATTCCCCGGTTGATGAGTGTCTTTACTTATGAAGATGTACCAAACCTATACGCTGTTACAACTTCAATTAATTTTAACCGAATGCAGCTCTTCTAACGGAACCCTCACCGTCTAAGTTAACGTCGGTCGCTTAAGCCCTGATGAATTCTATTACTCAACAACGTACGTTTTCCTTAACATGTATCGTCTAAGCTAACGCTAACTCAAGTACGTACGTTTTCCTTAGCATGGATCGTCTAAGCTAACGCTAACTCAACTACGTACGTTTTCCTTAACATGTATAAGCATCCAATGTTCCATAGGAGTCTTAGAACAGGTCGTACGATATATACCCCACATCTACCTTACGAACTTTTGTCTAGCGTAACGGTTGTCATCTAACCTACCGTACATCCTCTAACCTAACTATCCCATCTAATTTGGCGAACTTGTGGAGCACCTCATCTAACTTGACGCACTACAGATAATGGAGCTCACCATATCTAACGTATAACCTCTTCTAATAAGCTCCACCGGACAACAAATTAGTCACCTGCTACTACATAATAAGGTGTAGGGCCTCCACGAGCACTTATGATAGCAGCAGTTCTGGAAGGCATTCAGGCTACGAGATTTCTAATGTACTCTTATTTTTATTATTATTATTATTAAAACTTCACGCTTGAGCTCCCATGGACAGGTAATACAGCCCAAATGAAGCATCTTGCAACACCGGGAAGCCCAAAACGCTGCTAAAGGAAATCTGGCAAAAAAAGCTTCATGTAGTAGCTGATGACTAATTTTTTGTCCGTGGAGCTTACAACCCCACTCATCTAACTCAACATTCGTTAGTTAAAACTGCTCTAAGCTACCGCTCCTCATCCAACTTGACGCTCCTTACCTAACCTACCGCTCATCATCTAAACTAAAGCTCCTCATCCGACAAAACACTCCACATCTAATCTGTTGCTTTGCAGTCAACTTAACGCACCTTACCTTACCCAACGCACCACATCTATCATAACCCTCCCCATCTAACACTGCTCTGTCTAATTGAACGCACCTAGTTCAACTTAACGCTTTTTATGTAGCCCAGCGCTCAGCATTTAACCTAACACTCCTTACAAAATATAACACTCTTCATTTAAATTCTCGCTATTTAGCCAACCTAACGCTCTTCGTCCATTGTAACGCTCCATACTTAAGCCATTAAAACAACGGCGATTTTGTACAACGAAAATTGAAGACCTGGAAGAGAGCTACAAGGAACTGGGGCATGCGGCAATTCCCCAGGATAAAACACCGTTTTTCATTGATATTCGAGACCGTATCGTGCCTACCAACCACTGTGTTAAGAAGTGTGAAACAAGTTCAACGTCTGACAGCAAATCAAACTACGACCTGCGAGCAATAGCAGCTTAATAAAAAGGGTGCTTGGCTACGGTTCTTCCCTATTCAGGTGGTATCCAATAACTTACCTTATCTAATACCCTGTCGGAAATTATGGTTGTTATTATAGTAGAATATAGTGGTGTATGAGAGATTAAAGTCGATTATGGATGATGAAACAATATGGTAGATATGTCGACCATAACATAAAGTTGATTTTAGTATAGTTAGGTCGATATTGGTGGAGGCGATATTGGTTGTTTAAGGTTGGTCAGGAAACGTAGGTCTATATGGTAGTACATGGATGTTTGACGACTATATATGGTAGATGGTTGTACAAGGATGTTTAAAGACTATATATGGTAGAGCATATGCTAGAGCATAACTATGGTAGCTTATCAAACCGATATCCGTTCGTACGATCATGAATGGAATTCCTCCCATTAGATGGGGCAGAATATGTATGGATTGCCATGGATTTTAATAATATGGCTGTAATTCCCAACATTATCGACCAAAATTACATTGTACGACTATAAGTTTGTATGCGAAACATCTAAAAATTCATATCATAGTGCAAAAATTGTGCATATTTTCAGTCTTTTCTTTCCTGTCGATGAAATGTAAAAATTGCAGGGTATATATGGACACTAAAGGCCTTAACGGTTTTTTTTATCTATTATTTACCGATTTTTTTTACGCTTAGCCACTTTAGCGTAGTTACTCATTATTTCATTATTATTTGTTGTTTCCCTAACTGAATAGTATTATAATCCTTGATCAAATATTGGCATCCATTTTTGTGTTCATTCAGTTTATATCTGTAAAGATTCATAAAGAAATTATTCCCGTTAGCTGTATGTGGAAGATGAAAAGTTTTATGAGCTATATAACTTATCGTACTCGTGCCCTGAAAACGGGTAGGCCTGGAAATTTTCACCTGAGTAGTGACTTCCTCTAAACTGGGTAAAGTAGCTCTGTACCGACTTAGAGTTAAAGAAGTTACATATAGACGTGCGTTAAATGCACCGACTGGTTCAAGCTCCTGCTCTAGCATCGTTCTGAAATTTAGAGCCTTAGACTATTTTGAGCAGCAGACATTACACGTACGTAATAATTAAACTATTATTATTTTTATAAGCAACTAATCATCAGCAAACAAAGCAGGTATCGACTGCAAAATATGTCGACAGTGAAAAAAGTTTATCATGGTAGAATATACTTGTATCATTCGCTGAACACAGTCGATTTTGATTGTGAATGGTATTTTTTACGGTTCACTATGGTAGATCATGGTCGTGCAGCTAAAGCCTTAATAGTTGTAATTGGGTATTTATGGTTGGGAATTATGGTTGATAATATGGTCGAAGGTTGTGACATATCTCTACCATACTGCCCCCCTAAATGATTGAATATGGAGGATATTTCGATGATAAACAACCAAAGTCTCGACCATAATCATGGTTGTTCTACAATAATCACAACCATAATTTCCGACTGGGTAGCGAGAGCTTAACGGCCGTACTAGGAACTAAGGAAAAAACGGGAGGAACAAGCAGAATTATAGTATGACTAGCGGGACCCGTGGAAATTCCACGGTAGCATAAAGTCTATACCTTCCAAAATGAACGAAACTACGCCACGCACACGTTACGCTAGTGCAATTTGTACGAGTTTAACCTAATGCAATTCTTCTAACGTAGCACACTCCGTCTAAGTTAATGGAACTTATCTCTAACGAACTCTTTCCAACTCAATAATGTCTGTCAATCCCAACATAATCATTATGTCGTCTACGCTAACGTAACCCGTGGGTGACCCGTGAGAATTTCACGATTAAACTTTTCGCTTTGTAAAATGTAGCAATCCTAAGCTACGCCGTTATAACTCATTTGACCTGGCGCAGCTCTTCTAACCTAACCTATTCCGTAAATAACGCCAGTCAGAGGGCCCCGCCGTCATAAATTACGGCAATAATTTTGTGATTAAGCTTTTTATTGTTTCGATTCCTAGTATAGGTTTTGCTGCAAAATAGGTCTCATCCCTCCAGGAGCGATCTTCCATTAATGAAACGCAAGTTGTACAGCCATGAGTATTACGAGAGCAAAATACCCCCCCCCCCCCTGCAAGATAAGGCGCGAATATCTTGGAATTGGGCGAACGTTGAGCAGCACCAAGAAAATATAGTTCAGTCAAAAGAATTCACCGGAAATGCGCAGTACCGTAAACTGGATACCAACCGATAGTTGAACCTCAAGCGATGAAATTTGGCTGCAATGTAAATTCAATATAAAAAAGCATCAGCTCAGCGTGAAGTTTCAGCTGCTTCGAAGAGATCCAGCATTAGTGAAATGCATTACGCACGAAAGGAACAAAACTCCAATCAAGACTGAGTTTCTCGAACTGCTAAGAAGAAATTCATCTAAAAAATATACGACATAGCTTAGCCTGAAGGGATCAAAAACTCTATCAAAGGTATTGCCTTTGACGAATCCCGTCTAACGAAACATGAGAATGTTTTTCCGTACCCATCCAATGACGCTGCTATAGATGCAGCTGAAACTTGTTCAAATTCTACAGAACAGCAGCAACGTTCTTTAGTGATATTTCATCAGGCTGGCCTTATTAAAAACGTCGAGCGCCACAAGCAAAGCGAACATAATATGTTGTGAAAGAACTGAAAAGCGGTAGATAACATACGAGTGAAATGGTCTTCATGTCTCTGCTCCGAAATTGACAGAAGTTTTTTTCAAGAAGCGCTAAAAAAGACAGCTATGATTGAACTTCGTTCTTCGTTTTAGCGAAAATCAGAGCTGTCCCCCTATCCTACTGTATATTGAAAAGCGTAACGTACAGACACACGTACGAACGGAGCCTCAAGCAGAATTATAATATAGATTCTATCTTTTGCCTTCATAATCAACTATATAATAAAAGACAGCTGTTGGTCGCTTGCTTGCTCCAATGTTGGTCCGTCTCTCCGTCACGCTGTAAAGAGTTTAACTGAAAAACAAGTCGAGATACCATATAATTTCAGTGCTTGGAGTAACGGTGGCAAATATAGCTTCTGAAATATATGGTCTAAAGTGGAAATACTGCATTTTCTGAATCTTAGTTCTATTTCAAAACTAGCTTGGTACTTTTTGATCCTGTCGGGCATAGCCAAGATATGTCACGCATTCTTTGGCTGAATTTCTTCTTAGCAGTTCGAGAAGCTCAGTCTTGGTTGGAGTTTTGGTTTCTTTTGAGCATAATCACTTTCGCTTATGCTTTCTTCAGCTGAATCTCTTCGATACAGTTGAAACTTCACGCTGAGCAGAAGCCTTTTTATATTGAACTAGAACGCCGCGGTGGCGTAAGACCATCACCCGCGGTAGGGGCAAATGCAACAAAGTTATTTTTGATGACGAGGCTAGGGCACAGCCCCATTCTTTCCCAGAGATTAGCTCTTCAATAATAACATAGGAAAACTAGAACGCCTCGTGGCGTAAGACCATCACCCGTGTTGGGAGCAAATTTCATCACCGTCATTTTTGATGGCCAACTATTCCTATTTTAAGTTCTTTTTTTGCATGGATGACAATGAGGGCAGCCCACCAGACTCCCTGCAAAAAATCATGAGCATAGCTCAAATTCTTCTACCTGTTTTGGGTGGAAAAAAATTTTATCCCCTTCATTTTTCATGGCCAACTATTCCCAGTTTTCTAGCATGGGTCACATCGACGGCAACCTACCAGACTACCTGCAAAAAAACGAAGAACATTACTCAACTCCTTCGACCACTTATTGGGTGAACAGACAAATATACAAATAAATATTCTTATAACGACATGATGCAAAATTCACCCATCAGAACGACATAATCTACGGGAAATACTTCGAACATTTAACTATCTTTAAACACTCTACGGGTCATTCCGCCGTCTTCTCGATAGTAAACGCGCTCTTAGATGCAGAACCTTGTTGGTTAGGTAGGCAGGTCTGGTTCTGCTAGTGTTCTAAAGTGTTTTAAAGTGTGATAAAGTGTTTTAAAACGTATTTTATGACTTTATTAGCAGAACCAAACCTGCCCCCTCCCCTACAAGGTTCTCGAAGTAGGAGGTCATTGTTGGTTATCTGTTCGTAAGGCCAATCCAAGATTGACGCTAAGTAAGGCAATCAAAGCCTGACGCTAAGTACAAGGGTGGTTCAATAACCCACCCAAAATTTTGTCGCGCTAACGGCATTTTGGTAGTTTAATGAGAAAAATTGTCGCCCTAAACTCCCATCTATAAATAAATGTATATAGACAAATACATATACTTAAATATTCAACGAAAACATTATCACCTCTCTCACTTTGTTCGCGGGTGATTATTAAGTTTATATAGCAGCCATATTTCGATGCTTGAAGTTAACCTCTCGCTTGGTAACCAGGTTACCGTAGGACCTGATTATTTTCGGTGAATTCTCTTGACTGAACTATGTTTTCTTTGTGTTGCTCAACGCTTGACCAATTCCAAAATGATGCTCGGGCCTTATCATACCGGAGGAATATTTTGCTCAGGCTAAACTCATGACTGTACAACTAGCATTTTATTAATGGAAGATCAGGCCCGCAGGAATAACGTTTGGCCATATCTTTCAGGGAGGATATATAGCTCTCTCAGAACTCATGACTGTAAAACTTGGCTTTCATTAATGGACGATCAGGCCAGCAGGGATGAGACGTCTTTAACAGCAAAACCTATAGTTGAAACCGGAAAAAAGCCGAAAATCAAAAAATAACTGCCGTCATTTTTGACGGCTGGGCGCTCTAGTTAATATAAAGTTGAAGTTTATGACAAAGTATCGCTAAAAAATAATCGGCTGCCGTGGCTTCAAAAGCGAGAGTAGGTTGTTAGACGTCGATTCCGTGCTCAAAACTCGCTTACTCATTTTGTGGGTTAGCGTGTACCATCGGTATATTTTAAGTTATTTCAAAGTCAAAGCTTAACTGAACTGGCAGTATTTGACGCATTTTGAACACTACACATGCATAAAACTTACAAAATTACAATTATGGAAGTCAATATTACGGAGAATCACAATGACATTACTCAATTTAGCCTTATATATTAAAAAAAAAAACATCACGAGCCCCATGGGATGAGTCGCTTACCACCATTCGGCGGCCCACCTCGAGGAGCAGAAGAGGAAGTATAGAGAACCTATGTACATAACCTGCTACATTAACCTCGTCAACAGAAGCTGCGACCAGATGCAACATCCCTCGCAAAGAAAGCATTCAGAACAGTCATCGGTTCCTGAGGCCCATACATATTCGGACAGGGATGGAGCCAGCCAGTAGGTATATACTCTTGAGGGCCAACTTACAAGTAATGTCTATGTGCCGCGTGACGTCACAAGCTTATTCCGGAGTGTATGAGAACTAGAGCACCACTCCTCGTGCGCTAACCTGTTCCGTTATATCATTCTTGCAAGGCTATTATTAAAAATGTTAGTAGTCCTGGCATTCTAGCTAGAAAGCAGTTGGACTACTACTAGTAGTCGTTGGTTCGTGCTCAATCCTAACCGTGTCAAGAAGTCGGAGTTGGAAAACGGGAGGCAACTCTGCTTTAAAAGGACAGGCAGACTTTTTTCTTACCAATATTAGCAGGACGATTTGGTGAAAATTTACGAAATTAATAGTTATGCTCAATCATGTCGGTACTTCGTCGCACGCGTCCAGTTTCCCGCAGTGCAGGGGTGCAGGAATCATTCTACAGGGATCATGGCGTAAAGTGTCGGCAGTTTCGTGCCTAAACTACATATACTTTTAGTATTAGCAGCACAATTATAATGTTCGTAAAAGTGTACAGAAGGCCTGAAACAAGCAAATAGAAGCGAGAGGAAGTTAAAAGAAAAATACTCGAGGAGAAGACAGTAGCTGATAAAATTTTTGCGTGCATATAACAGATTAGTCACACAGACGGTAACATATCACATATCTGAAATTAAAAGAAGAGGGAGGCCGAGAATTGCAAGAAGAAACATAAGGGCTACCTGACCGCTGCTGGACGCGAGGGCCTGCCAGGAGTCCTGCAGGCAAGAGATGGCGGTAGACGATGCCAGCCTGCTGGCAGCCCTCACGCTCTCTGACAGCAATGACTCTGCACTCTCCTGCAGGCAGGATATTCGACACTTACAGACAGCATGTAGCAGCAGCTCAAGAGTTTATGCAATACAGTACAAAAATGAGTAGGTAGGTACTAAGTGACCAATAAATGTTCTCACTACTCATACTGTGGAAGTGAACTCATAATGAATACGGAGGCTTGTAAAATTTAACGATTTAATAGCTAAGCCAGCAAGAGTACAAAACTAATCTTTCAGCAGGGTATATAGCACGGTTGCTATGAAGTTTTCCCTCATGTTATCCTTTTTATCCACCGCATTTTTATCTAAGTTATCTCGCCGCCGCTGAATTAATGGATGCAGAACGACGCATTTAATGAAGAAAGTAAATCGCTGCATCCCGTATAATGAAAAAAACTTATGTATTACAGAGGATAAATAGCAATACTGCGGCTGTAGTGAGGCTATATCATTGACTGGAGAAAGGCGTGAAACTCTAATCGCCCATATATGTAATTGTATAGTTCAGAAGGGGTAATGTACAGTCGTAGTTCACAGAGCAAAGAAAAGATTGGAGTGATATATGTACTCGCACATCAGTGGTACAGTAACTATTGGCACTGCGGTCCCGGTTGAAACAGCACTGCAAGTTTTGCAGACACCAGTCAGCTGTTACTAACCCGAAACTGTCCCAATTATTTTTCAAGTTTCCGCAGAAACAGCAGAGCTTGAAAAGTCCTTTACGGAGGATACGGGAAACGACTTAATAAAATGAGCACTATTTAAAAAATTGGAAAGCTCAAACTTGGACACCAATCATTTCTTAGCCACCTCACTACAGGGGCTGTTTGCCCGTAGCAATTTAAGAGGCCAAGTAGCCTTTGTAGCAAATGTCACAGGCTAGTGAAAATAGCCTTAGCTGAGCGTCTTAAACTTCTTAGCTCAGGCAACACACTTCTGCGTGGCACAACTGCAGGCGCTGGACAAGAGTGGGACGAAAATTCGACTGGACAACTCACGTGCACCTGGAGAGCATGGACGAGGTACACGGCGTGACCAGGCACGTAAGTGTATGCTGCACTGACTGCGTCGCTCACATGGGTGGTGATCACCCATTCTCGCTCCGACACTTCGTCTGTTGCCTCCAGCGAAGATATCTAAAGTTAAAACACGACCGCGGCTCTGTAAGTTTGCTCCCTAGCGCATCAATTTTAGATAGCTCCTATTTTTTTCTAAAAGTCTCAGACTTGTAGCATCGTACGTCTGTTATCGAAGATTTTTATCATTTTTAAACTGTTGATATACTCATACCGTATATAATATGAATAAAGATGTCTGATATCGAAACGCATTACCGGGTTATGCAAAAGTTTTTTACACTGTATTATACATGTTTCTGAGCAGCTTGAAATGATAAAAGTAATTTTTCGTGACTCAAACTAAAAAATTATTCTTTTTTGTAATTGTCACTAACACAAAATATATAGTGGTGAGGTTCATGTGTGCCTCAACGGAAGCAAATTAAATTGGGACATCTTCTCTCCTTCACGCGAGCCATAACGAGTCCAACATCACCATGCTGCTAAAGGTCAGACGGATGACCGTCCACAGAGTCGCAGCTAGGAAGAGAAACGTGACGACCTCAAGGATTGACCTCTTTCAGCAGAGGTGCATGTCTTCAATCGAGCAACACGCCACCGTCCTGCTTGGACCTTGATGTCCGGCTTACCGCGGCCAGCACGGAAGAGAGCAGGTCTCACTTCTGTTTGCTTCCATCGTGGCATACAGGCACCTTACCACAATTTACTTCCAATAATAGTTCCTTAAAAAGAATAAATTTTCAGTTACCGTCACGAGATATGGTGAGCCTTATTTTTTGTAAGTCCATCCATCTCATGTAAAATGAAGTGTAACAGGACTTTTGCAAATCCTGGAACATATTCAATCACGCAATGTTTCTACACATGACACGAGAGAATTATAGAGCATAGAAAGGAACTTGTAACAGTTGAAAACCTCAAACAACTTACTAAGGGCACTCTAAATTTAAAAAGATTTTTGTGCTTCATATTTAGGATTTCTACGCAGTTTCGTATTTTAAAATGATTCTACCGAATTACTGACGCCCATCATAGCAGCTTAGCTACGAGTACTTACCGCCCACCGGCATCGTTACAGAACGACAAAAAGCACTCTCATAGCACCTACATAGATTGCGGTAAGAAAACATAACTACTGTATAGTCGGACCATTTAATCAAGGCAGTTCGGCCGTGGTCAAATTTCTCAATAGATTTGGCAATTCTATGGGTATTTCTGAGATTTTGTTCTGCCCATATCTCAGCCCCGCCCACTACCTGTAAATAGAGAAATCTTAGAAATACTGTACCCCACAGATTGGCGGCGCAATAAAGGAAGTTGACCAAGACCGAACTGCCTTGATAAAATGGTTAGACTATAGGTAGGTAATTTACACAATAACAAAGGCTGTGATGTGTAAAATAGCTGGGAATGAGGAGGCTGCATTAATAAGAAACAACGTCAATACATACCATGCAGAGAACAGCAATTGCCAAGGTGCTACTGGCGGCCAGAACCACTCGTAATGGTCGGCGCTGCGGCCAGAAGCTCTTCAGATCGTCCATGATGAGCTCGCGCACGTCGCTGATGGTGCTGTTTTGAAGGGACGAGCACAGAGCAGCTTGTTGGTCAAAATTTTCTTGAGCATCGACGATACTGTCTGTTTTTACCGAGGCTGGGTATTGGTTCAGCTCCCTTTTGACGGATTCTTCCAGCTCATTGGCAACAAATTTAAATGCAAAGCGAATCCCGAACTGGTTGCAAGTCTTCACGAAAGATCTGCCTAAAAAGAGAGATACAAGAACTCTGAATACATGCGAGAGAACGTGAACGGTAGAAAGACTACATACAATAAAATATTAATTATGAATGCAGAAGAATAAATTACAAATTCAGTTACAAGTTAGATTCCCTATACATAATACGTTGTTTCAAAAGAAGACAAAAGAGAAGACGCGTAATATACAGACCAAAAATAGATACCCAATTACGAAAGACCTCCACATATGGCAACGGTAAGTCAGGGAAACAAAATAACTAAGACTGTCTCAAAAAGGGAAAAGAAAGGGAAACAGGCCAGTAGAGAAAGCCGCCCTATGGCTACTCCTGGGGCCCGCCTGGGGCGCGATTCTCCGCAGCATAATCATCATGGGTGAAACGGTAACTAACCTAAGTCGATCGAGCATCATATTCCCATGAGGAAGGAACAAGTAACACATTGAAGAATTCTTGGGTATGTCGCAAGGCCGACGACAGTCCAGCGCTGAGACGTGTGGGTGTGATTCCGTTTCCGTCGCATGGAAAAAACTATTGATGAACAGCAATCGTTCTACAGAAACAGCTTGTAGCCGCCATGAAAAATGTACTTGTGGATTCAACTGCGCACAGCTATATGCAATGAGCACGGTTCTCTACATCATTTCAAGTGAAGAGTCCTGCCATCTGTATCTCAGTGCCGAACTCCTGCGGCTCGTAACTTACGCTGATTCGCTAAACAATATTTCCTGATGCCTGCAGACAACATTAATTGCATTATCTTCCTTGAATAGATGGGTCGATTCTCAGCACGCATTTTGTGTCCTATACAGAATATTTTAGTTTTTTTCATTACTCTGGTCGGTAAATTCCGAAAATTTTTAGTAAATATAGCGATGGGGAGCATACTGATGCTTTGCAGTTCTATGAATTGTTAATAAAAAATAATGTAATAGCAAATAAAAAACTGAAAACTTTCACTTATTGGAAAGGTAAATGACTCGTTGCAATTCCTAAGGGTATAGCTACTAGCTGGCTGCCAGAAATTTACTACTCAACACAGAAGAAGGTAACATTATTTTGAGGGTCAGCCGTACCATGCAGTTTGCAAATACAGTACGAGGGGCAGCAGCTGCGGTAGAAATGCTGCTTTACGCTTGCAATTTCGGCATTTTAAATTAAACATGATAAGCTTGTTTTTAACACGGGAAGAATATACGGATCTCGGTACTGTATTTTAAATTGCACCTTATAAACTTGTTTCTGCAACAGGAAGACTATTCGCGGAGAGTCAAGAGCTTATTGCAAATCAGATAAACTCACCAACAGGGCTCTTGACACTAGGCGCGAAAGAACTGTCGGTGATGAACGCGGCGTCCCTCCAATGCTTCCGACGAAACCAAGACAAGAGCAACCCAAACACGCGTGGCACGTCCTTTACCAGCGGTCCGCACGTGAGCTGTCCTTCTACCGCGCTGCACGAGTCGACCGTAGTAGGAAACGTCAGGGCAGCGTCAAACGGAAACGTGGCGCTGGAGTTGTCGATAGTCACCTTGATGTTGGTTAGGTTCGCCATTAGTGACTTCACGAAGAGACATGATCCGAACAGTACAAGAACTGGAGGACGTCTCAGCATCAGCTTGGCCACGTTGACAGGCTTAGAAAAAACGTACTTATTGTATCTCTTCGGTACCGGAAAGTGGAACTCGAGACTGCGCAGAGAAGAAGAGGCAGGACCAGAAGACGTGTTCAGCATGCAAGGCAGAGCCTGTAAATAAGCCTCCGTCTCGTCAGGGATAGACTCCACTTGGGCAGCGACTTCGGCGCAGGACTCGTAGACGACCACCACCACGGCAGCTGGTGAATGACGAAAATGAAGCAAGTTGAGAGAATTCTCTATAGTTCAATCGTTGAGTCTTTCACTCATTTCCAACGAAAATCTACATTTTATAACAGTAGCCGCTTGGTCCACATCCTACGTACCACAGATTTGATTCTGGCATAAAAATAAATGTGGTAAAAAGCTTCAAGTCAAAGACTCAAAATCATATCTATTCGTCAATGACGCTCATGTATGTTCTCTCGAAACTACAGACTTTGGAGAAGCATAACTTTTCCTCAACAAGTTTTACAAGATCTTACAATATGCTCATGAAAACCACTTGTTTCCAGCCATAATAACTAGTCTATGTATTAGGTAAAAATATGTAAACAAAACTAGGCAAACCTTTTAAGTCATAATTGTCAGGGAAACAAACGGTGCTTTACTTTGGGAATAAATAATCGACGCTGATACATAAAGATACCGCCAGTACCAAAGTACTTCAGAACCCGGATAAGATTAGGTGACGTGACGCCTCAACAGCTGCGGGAAGTTTTGTTTTACCGACAGAGCGAGCAAAGGACCGCACAGAAACACGGTAGTACCCCTAAAATGCTTAATGGACAATCATATATTTTCAGGCACAACAAAACAAGTTTTACGCAGTATGTTAATAAAAAGACCTTTTTTTTAGTTCGCTGTCTATACAATTTCCTATATGAGGCAGATTAAAGGTTCCATCGATTAGCATGGTGAGGGCGAGTTAAGTTAAACCGTAAGAGGCTTGATTTTTCAGGTGCTTTAAGCGAGGAGTGTTGATTTTCCCATTTGGAATCGTGTTGCAAGCGTTAGAACAGTTTCCCATAGGGGGTTCATATGAACCTACGGACCCCCTGGGGTTCACGCACAGACCCCCAGCTGGTACATGAGGTTTGAAGCTTCTATAACAATTTTCTTTGCTGATGTATTGATGATACGGATTAAGGTAAATATCTAGTTTAACGGCAACAACGATTTTCGATATTTTGATGCCATATATAGGTTAAAGGACACATTTTAAAGACGTTTTACACGAATGACGTTTTGCTTGCAAATGCTTAGTTCTCGAGATATTTGACTTAGAAGTGCCCATTATTTTTATATGGGAAAAATAGCCGGCGTTCCCAAGAAACTTAAACGAACCTATGTTTGGTTAGGTTTGGCTAATTTAGGTTCATTTAGGTCCTCGTGGGGTCGCCAGTTATTTTTATTTTTTTTTTTCTCAAAGAAAAAACAATGGGAAATTCAAAGCCATGTATCTCGAAAACTAAGCATTTGAGAGCAAAACCTTGTTCACTATAACGTCTTAAAATATATACTGAACTAAAGCTAATATCATAAAACAAATACACGATAGTCGACAAATTTGATAAAAAATCTTGAAGTTTCGGGAAAAATCAGCTTTCCATCATCAGAAATTCTCACTAAAAAGCTAGATACAAAGGAATGACTAAAACGAAATTTTACTTTGTATGAGCTAAGGACAGAGTTTGCCTGAAGAGAAACAAAAGGCAAATGACCGCAGCGCGCAACGGGGGCAAGCAACGGGCAAGCACAGTCAGAGGCAAAAGTGTCAATCATGGATCGTGACGAGTGGCACGGCTGAAGACATTATTTTGAGGCTAGGTTTTACTTTATGAATATTTAGTGATTCCAGAGTTCTGAGTTCAATTGGATTAGAATAAGCTATTATAGAGAAGTCTTTCCTGCCGATGGGATGGTTGTTTTGCTCTGCATGGAGACGGGGAGCTGAATGTGCAGGTTTTGCTACCGGTAAACCAGTTCTGCTTGATATACCTAAATGTTGGTCAACGCGGGCTTTGAAATGCTGTCCAGTGC
>LQNS02278091.1:35027337-35037388 GCA_001587735.2 Parhyale hawaiensis | reverse complement strand
ATTTTCTCCGAACCTTTTTCAAGAATAACGGCTACCCACACCACCTTCTAGATCATTACTGCAAACTATTCCTTGACAAATTGTTCGATCCCGGTATTGCTAAACCTACCGTTCGCAAATTAGACTTTTTCCATTCCCTCCCATACTATAGCAAGGCTACTATCGATAAAATCAATTCCCTGAAAGTTTTCCTCTCCGAGGCCTACCCGCACATAAACATTAGGTTCTCTTACAAAAATACGTTTACATTAGAATTCTATTTTAAATTCAAAGATAAACCTCCCACAAACTTCCGGTCCAGTGTTGTTTACGTCTTTTCTTGCACGAGCTGCTCAGCTCTGCACTACGGCAGCACTGGACAGCATTTCAAAGCCCGCGTTGACCAACATTTAGGAATATCAAGCAGAACTGGTTTACCGGTAGCAAATCCTGCACATTCAGCTCCCCGTCTCCATGCAGAGCAAAACAACCATCCCATCAGCAGGAAAGACTTTATAATAGCTTATTCTAATCCAATAGAACTCAGAACTCTGGAATCACTATGTATTCATAAAGTAAAACCTAGCCTCAACATAATGTCTTCAACCGTGCCACTCGTCACGATCCATGATTGACACTTTTGCCTCCGACTGTGCTTGCCCGCTTCCCTCCGCTTCCCATGCCGTCCGTCACTTATATAGGGAGTCCCGTTGCGCGCTGCGGTCATTTGCCTTTTGGTTCTCTCCAGGCAAACACTGTCCTTAGCTCATACAGAGTAAAATTTCATTTCAGTGATTCCTTTGTATCTAGCTTTTTAGTGCGAATTTCTGATGATGAGAATCTGATTTTTCCCGAAATGTTAAGATTTTTTATCAAATTTGTCAACTATCGTATATACGTCTCAAATGTGTGATGCCTAAATAGGGCATCAAAATCGCTGTTGCCATTAAATTAGAAATTGACCCGGACTAATAACTTATTTAAATATGCCTTATAAGGAGAAAAAATATGTTCCATTGAACAATTACATCCTTACACTCCTATTACATCCTTTTATTTCAATTTTGAAAGTTTATTAATGATAAATTTACCCTTTTTCCCCATCATAGAAGGCGTTAGATTTTTTGAATAACGTACGATGATTGCTGAATAAGAATACTTTAATTCAATGGTAATCTTTTCAGGCAATCTAAAATAGATTAATGCGTGAAGAATTACTATATGTGATTAGCAGTGATATCATGTGTGGAATTATATGCTAGACTTATTTTATTAAGTTCTGATTCTACTTTCTTCTTGCCTGGCGATACTTTTAGAGGAAAGTGATTTGACGGTCAACTTTTATAACTTTTGTGGTTTGCACAAAGTTGTGCTGAGAGCAACGCTACAAAATATTCAGACAAGTGGATGAGTAAACGCATTGAGATAAATGACGTGCGAAGTCGGCAGTAGAAAAACATATTGTCTAACTTTTCGGAGTCTCAGTTTCGAGATGGCAAGTCCTACGCTAATGCCGGGGCCCCATCGACACAACGAATGATGTAATGCGATTTTTGTAGGAGACATGACGCCTGTTAGTGTTAGTGTGTCGTCCGATCTGGGTTGCATCGGTGAGGACACAAGATTGCTGTACCCGGTAGCTATTACATTTTTTTTTTTCATGCAACAACTATTTTACGTTGCTTGTTGCTTTGATGGGGCCCCTGCCTGAGCTGATTCGTACATTTTCTTTGGCAAACACCACAGAAAATCATGAAATTGCACAGTTGAACAGACTACCAATTATCAAGCTTATACCGCCTTATTACCAGTCCTTCAAAGTGATGTCGGGTACTGCCACAACTTACAACAGGTGGTGGCGCTGTCTGCAGTCTACGTTTTTCAGCATATATCGAATTTCAGGAGTTTGTCTTTCCGGGTATTTTCTCTTTTTTTTGTGTCTCAGTTTGAAGAGTTCTAACCATCTAGTCCCACTTACTGATCAGTTTGAGGAAAGACCTCGAGAGACCTTATCAAAGCTTTTACAGGTCTATAGAGAACCTCTTGGACAGGGGATTTATAAGGGCTGCAACACTATGCACAACAAGCATTACACCTGTGGCAGATACGGAAACTGTGCGTGCTGGTGAAAGTGTTTAGCCGCGTCTACACGATCCATCACTTCATCGATCACAAACACAAGAATCGACAAGCAACAACACAAACAATTCCCTTCTTCGTACCAGCGGCATGAAAAAAAGAAGCCACGAACACTTCAAGGTCACGGTACGCGAATTCAGCATTCCATAACTAGTGAACTTGTCCCACAGGAGAAGACTAGCCGTGCTATGTGTGTTTTATAAGGTGTACAACAATGAGAGGCATTGGTTGTATTCTGCTCTCCCTGCCCTCAAGGGTTTTTTGGAGAGAGACTCGTGCTGCGCGCGGAGCGCACTCTTTCACTTTGGAGGCTTTCGTGTGTCGAACTAATCAGTTCTGTCGGTGCTTCGTGCCCTGGTCGGCTAAGGTTTGGAATTTGTTGCCAGTATCGGCTTTTGGTTGTATTGGCCTGCAGGCGTTTCAGTCAGCTGTTAATGTTTAAAAAAAAAAAACGACCTAAAGGAAATCGTCGCAAAACCCGAAGGGCCACAACGTTCTACGAAGTAAACCCAACATAATGGACAGGCACCCTCGAGTTCGCACTTCAAAATTATTATTATAACCACCCTCACTTTATAGGCCAGATATTTATTTTAGTTGTAGAAGCTGACTGGCGGGGAAAACTTTATTTATACTGGCGAAAAGTCTAGCTAAAAATGTGCTCGCTGACATCACATTACTTGCAAAAATGCAGACGATAGAACAATAATTTCTCACTTTTTATTCATTAATTTCTTTAATTTCTATTGCAATTCACACTGTGTACATCCGCTTCTTCCTTTAACACGTAACTCGTGCTCCATTGTAGCTTTAACTAATAAAAAAAAAAAGAAGGAACAAACGTAACTTGACGAATATGCTACAGTTAATTACTAATTGGCAACATATAGTTACCTCCGCCAAGGAGGTTATGTTTTCGTAGTGTTTGTCTGTCTGTATGTGTGTTTGTCTGTCTGTCTGTCACCAAGATAACTCAAAAAGTTATGAACCGATTTGGATGAAATTTACAGGGATTGTTAGGTATGTTAGGAGGAGGAGGATTAACTTTTGGTGAAGATATGTTCATCCGTTTGTTTGTTTGTCTGCGTCATTTTTCTCGATGCCATAACTCAAAAAATTATGGATGGATTTTGATGAAATTGACATGAGTTGTTAGGTATATAACAAAGAGTAGATGACCAAATTTTTGTAATGGTCCGTTTGTTCGTTCGTTTGTCACTGTTTTTAATTTTATGCTTGTTAGCACAGTAACTCAAAAAATAATGAATGGATCTTTATGAAATTCATAGGAGTTGTTAGTAATGGTAAAAGACACAAATGATCAAATTTTGGTGCAGATCGGTTAGTTCGTATGTATGTTTGACTCATATTTGTCATAGCGTTTGTTAACAGTATAACTCAAAAAGTTATGAACGGATCTTCAAGGCACAAATGATTAGATTTTGGAGTTTATGCAAAGAAAATTATGGTTTCAGAGCTAATTTGAATTTTTGATACCGTTGGCTCACTTGGCGGAGGTATGCGCTCTCAGAGTGCTCTAGTTGCCAATTACTTCCCGCTGTACTGAAGTTCGAATCAAACATAAACAAAATTTGCTATGCGGGGGTAAATTATGCTTTAATTACTAAATAATATAATTAAATATATACATATATTTACATAGCGAAATATAATTTGCGAACTTTTTGTTTGGCAAACTCCACGTGATCGTGCTCAAAGCTTTCCAGCACTGCTGGCAAACAAAAATCACAAACTTCGATGGCTCGCTGCGTGTGTTTGTCGATCAAAATCGTTCCGCGATCACAAACTTCGACGAAAAAATGGATCGTGTAGACGCGGCCTTACGTTGCATCAATTCCTGGTCACGACCTCACGATTCATAAAGTGCAACTTTCAACCTCAGAAACCTTTACGCACGATATGGCTCCCCTATACACAAGGAAGATGTCGATTAAAATTAACATATTCACTACGCCAGCACATGTTCGTTATTTCAATTACCCCGTTCTATGAGTGTGGCAGAAGACTAGCAATAAGCAAAAATTTCAACTGAAGTACGGTATATGGTCATTTTCTTCGACGGACAACATTTGGATTATAAATGACTGCAGTATCCCTCCTTCGACGGTGTACCTACAATAGATCGCGGCGCCCAACCTCGGGTAAAGGTAAAAAATGCCCCAGGTCTATCTGCTATGCCCTGGCAAATAACCCCATTCATTTAATTTGGCTTTTGAGTTGGTCGTACAGGATTGCATGGACGGGCGTCGCTGTAAGAGAGGGGCCCGAAAGAATAGTCGATGAGAAGAATACAACTTGCAACTCGTCGACAGCACCTTCAGTTAAGTAGGAAAGAACCATGAAAAATAAAACTTACCTGGAGAATAATTTCATCGGTATAGTGTCGGTGGTAGGTTGATGCAGCGTAATAGTACGGGTTGATGTTTAGTTACAATGCAGGTAACCACAAACCCCTTTACGGTCTATGAAAATTACATTCTCTCTTTCTTCACCTTGCAACTCACACCAAAGGCAAAACCATTGTGATATTTCAATTCATGAGACTCTGAATTTAATTTGTCGGTCGTATTTGACAAAATATCTCGACCCCCTACACTGTCGGGGTTAAAGCGTCATTTAGTTGCACGACGAAGGGAAGCTAAGCTCATTTGCTTTGACTTCTTTGGGGCAATTCAGACAAGAACGCTGGTTTCGCCAGTTTGGATCGGTTTATAAGAGCACAATTCAGTTTCCGGTCGTCTCCAGGGCAAGCGAATTAGAGTTAACGTCTAAGCCTAAAACTCGATCCAAGGATTCTAAACTAACGCTCGTGACTGAAGTTTCGGGCACGTCGAAGCCGAGGAGCTTAGACTAACTCGCCATCACCGCGCCAATCGAGGATTCCCTACAGATTCCTGTACCAATATACCCGCGGGAGTAACACTACTCATGCATTGTATAAGTAACTCGAGTTCTCGCGTGCATCCACAGCCGGTAGCGTAGCATAACTTCCACCATGAGAACCTGAGACACTGAACCAAGGCGTCTTAAAGTACAGGCCTGGGTGTGTACGTCACTGTCTTAGGCCGACAAATATAGTCCCTGGACATACGATCAGATGCAGTTCGATATTTTTGGTACCTACTTAGCATAGTTCCGGCTTATCTGTATAGAAAATTCAAACTATCATCATTTGTGATGTTTAAACTGTTGAAATAAAGTTTTCTAACCAGATAGGCCTATCGGTATGTTCGAAATATGCAGAGTAGGTACCAAAAAATATCTGACTGCATCTAATCATTGGTCCTGAGACTACGTGATCGGACCATATGCGAGACACAGACCCATGCCTGTGCTTTAGGAGGCTTTGGATGAACCCCAAGCGAACATTGCTGGCGGGAGGATCACACATGAGTAGAACTCCACACCGTCGCCTATACAGACCCACTTTCACTTCACTAGAGAGGGCTGTCATCACGAATTACTACGTTAACGCTCACTGACCTTATGAACATTTTTAACCTGTAAATGGCTTATGTCGACTTATGTCGATCTCCTGTTTTATCCCTTAATTGCTTTGGAGCACACTAGCTGTAGGTAAGATCGTTTATTAAACCCCAAATAACTATCTATAATTTTTATTTTTTGAAACACAGGACCTAAACGAACTCAAAAATGAACTTGAGATTTTTAGCAGTAACCTCCTCCGCCTGGCCAAGTCAGGCTTGCTCGTAACTGTCCGTTGACAGGTTAATGGTGCCAACAGGTGCATGCCAGCCGATACTCGAGTGCACCAACGCGAGAAATGGAGGCTTCATTTTCGGTGTGACTTAGGTAAATCCTTTAAAGCCCAAAGCAACCTCTTGGTCACGCTTCAAATAGTGGGGTTCGTACGAAAACTGATAATTAAGTAACCGGCACAGTCAAGAGTTGAAATTAAAATGAGAAAAAATGAAGGTTATTTCCATAATTGTGGCTCTAGCTTGTATTTAACAGCGCTAAACTTAGTGGAATTACTACCGAGTTTGATGTTCAGTTGTGACGCGAGAGGTAAAACACAAAATAGAGCTCAAGTTTAGTAAATATATTTGTCAATAATTACAGATCTAATTTGTACTCTGCGTGATACCGTTACAAGTAGCTACATTGCTACATTGTGACGTCACAGCACATACATGAACTGATTTTTTTATATTTTAAGCAATTTGTCTCTTATTTGTATTGTAAGCCTGCGATACTCACGCGCGACGTCAGCGACAGATGGCCTCCTGTTGATGAGCACACCCGACACTGCCGCCAGGAGGCACCACAGCAGCGCCGCCGCAAATAAACTTGCTGTGAAGTACATCGTCAGTGGCTTCTAAACTCAACTGTCGCACTCCTGAAACTTGGCTCTTATAAGACTAATTATGTACAGTTGCGTGCAACAGTAAGCGATAAAAATTCAGAACTCGGTTATCGAGAAATAATTGTCGCACAAACTTACGATTTCGACAGAATATACCAAGTGGTTGCTATGCACCTGCGTTAAAATAAAAGGTTAAATTGAATAACCTTCAGTACCCAGCTTAGAGCAGCGATAATTAGAAGATAGCTGAAAGAAAAAAAAACAGTGGAAACGTGCATTATCAGACACTGAATATAGATTGGCTAATATATACTGCATAAACCTTTATTTTCAATAATCAAACAAAATGATAAGCTCCGTCGTATGTTTATTTGTTTATATATTTGTATGTTTCGTGTCCTTCTCCTGAAAGAAATAGATGAAAAATAGGCCAGGTAGCATATTTTGTAATTAAGTCGTGTTTTCATGGAGATCAATGACAAGATTGTAGAAGATGGCAAAAGCGGGATCCTTATTCCTTTATCTCCATGCACATCCTGCTCGAAACACTTATTAAAATCGGAACAATAAAGATGTTTACAGTTTCCCTTAGCACGGCCATGCAGTCCGATTTTTAAAATTTGTCCATACAACGAAACATAGGTTTGCTCTCAGCTTATGAAGTATAAATTCAGTTGCAGATTTGCGAAGGGCAGAAGAAGCGATGATTTTTCACGGGCAGTAGACATAATTTCTTTCAGCTTGCTGTCTTCCTTCGACGGAGCAGTTTTCGCTTAAAAAAAATTGTTTGATGTACTGAAGGCTTATACCGTAGGTAGGGTACGTCGAGAGCAACTTATATGAATTCAGTAATGCTTTGCTGCTTGCTAAGGTACATTTTCTGCATGTGACCTAATGTGGGAGACGATTGTGCTTCTTACAAGGAAGTGAAAGAGAACACTTATCTCTTACGATAATTTGAGTCGGCAGAAGCATATTAGTGATAATAGCATATTAAATGAAGACGGGTCGCTGTCATTTTTGACAGAGCGAGCACTCTAGTATTATCATCTATTCGACTATGAGACTGAAGCAGTTTGTAGCAGTCCTTTTATTTTGTTCAAATTTACCAGTAGTTCCTTCCACAAATCCACCTTGCTGGTTGGGCTTCGGGCCATTATACCTGCCATGAGAGTTTTCCAAATTTCTCGATAGGATTTAGATCCAACCCAATAGAACAGATGGAGGAAGCGAACTAAAATTGGCAGAGACCGTACCTAGTACGAGTAGGTATGTCTAGGCAACACATAAAGTGGTTCTGAGCAGAAGAAATGCAGGAAAGGGAACCATTTGCATTAGACAGACACTTCCATGAAAGAAGTCAGGACGGACAGTAATATACACAGAGATATACACAGACGCGGTGAAAAATAAACATCCCACTGATACTCCGCGGACGACAATGATATCGGCGAGTAGAAACTTGAAATGAAGCTAAATATGAACTAGTTAATGAAGTAGAAAATTAAAAGCTTACAAAGCATTCACTTTGCACAATAATTTTGAAATTATAGTCGATCCTAAAGCAAATTTATTGAGGCAAAAGTTGTTGTTGGACGAGTCAGTTGAGATATACAGTAGTACCCTATAGGTATTTTTAACGGAGCAAAACTAGAAAATTCCCTAACATCTATAAAACTCTGTACAAAATTGTGTTAAGGTAAATGAAAAAAGTATATTTTAAAGCAAAGTTGTGCCTCTGACGCTGAAAAAGTAACCGAGGATGAGAGCCCGGCCGGTAAACGGAGTGAACGCATTTCGCTACCTTCCTTCACAACACCACGGCGTTTACTGAAGCTTGGCAAGAACTTGCCCAAGATTTTATGCAAGACCATTGAGTTATCCCGAGGGTCACAGGGGATGCGACAATTGTGCCTCGAGGGCCTTGGTAATGTTCGGGTTGTAAATGATCACTTGGAGCGATTGATGACCGGTTGGGCTTAGAAATATGACAATAATACAGTCCCTTCTGCACCTAACTGGGCATTTCTTCCATAACATGGACACTGGTAACGAGTCCGTATGACAGGCACTGGCATGTTTGTGACACGTCTGCGCGCTGCCCCAGCATTACCTTATGTAATCAGGGGTGTTGGGATAGCAATAAGCGTTTACCACAGTTACTAAAATAGGCTGTACTTCGTGACAATTTCGCTCCATTACACGGGCTCTGGAACATATGCGACGAGCTGTTGGGCAAATATTGGCTGACAAGAAATGGGGCGAGGATATTAAGAAGCAGATGACGTCAATCGCTCGTTAGACTCAGTCGATGCGAATTTTAGGTGCAATTTAAACTCTAAAGGACTTCTCTCACAGGTAATTTCGAATGATATTCTCAAATGGGACAGAAAATTTATCTGTGCATCAGGTAATGGCTCTTGTGCGACACGCTTCAATTGTCTAACCATATATAATGCCATTTGAAGTGTAGTAGATTGAGTATACAACACAGCATAATGTGTGCCCGGTCGTCTCCAACGAGCTCGTAACAAATCAGAATATATATATTTTTTTGCACCACGGTCGCTGCTTTACGTGTGCACAGTTTATCTCGGCAGTAGACTGATGCAACGAGTAGTACAAAAGAGTGTAAAAAAAGAAATAAAAATAATAAAGTGGGCACGTAAAGAAAGATGCTACGAAAGCTCAATTAACCTTATAAGGAACAAACAAAGCGTCGGTATCTCGCAGGAACAACATTGTTTGAAATATCGGTCATTAAGTGCGCTGATCCTAACAGGGATACGACAAAGATAATCTATGGAGTAGCCATGGGACCGAAACTGCCCATAATGTAGGATCGGATGAAAGATCCAAGTGACCTCACCATATAACAATCATGAAGGTACGGTATACAGAAGAGAACCTTATCCTTTTCGAGTCACTGAACCTTGCAGAAGTGCCATCCATACATTCACTGAACCTTTCATAATTACAAAAACAAGGCACGTTTTCAGCAACAAATCATTGGCAGATATTTTATGGAGGCACACACCGGTCGCATCACTAAGACACAACTCTTGGATAGAGGGCAGGTTGAATGAATCCATTTTAATCAGTTATGCTGTCGCAAAAAGGTTACAATCTGAGAGCTCATTTGAAGTAAAGTAATTTTACTTATAAAATTCAATGTCACTATATTAAATGGCCAACTCTCATGCGTGCCTGATGGCAACATCAAAATTCCGGAAATGGTGTAGGAGCGCTCGGTGTGACGAAGGTTTTTCGAGCACGTTGCGCTACAGTCCGGACTGGTTTTTAAGTGTTCCTCAATGAAAAATAACGTTCGCAAACGCGGGCAACTTTTTCGAAACCCCGCTTATCGAATCTAAAACCCATCATATACAAGCTTTGAAGGTAAGCATGCAGAACGGTTGATTTGTTTGCCTTTTGTTGTACTTTTAATTACCTCCGCCAAGGAGGTTATGTTTTCGTCGTGTTTGTCTGTCTGTCTGTCTGTCTGTTTGTCTGTTTGTCTGTCACCAGGATAACTCAAAAAGTTATGAACCGATTTGGATGAAATTTACAGGGATTGTTAGGTAT
>LQNS02278091.1:35000222-35022697 GCA_001587735.2 Parhyale hawaiensis | reverse complement strand
ACTAATTGTTCTAAACCTAAAATTGACCATTGTTCCATGTTATTTGCTTGTAAAATTGTATTTAGAGACGATCGTTCTCTTATTTTGCACTGTTCAATTTTTGTTATTGTTTGTTAGATTGCTCTACTGTATTAAATATAGTTGTTTGCCCGGATATTTTGAAAAATATGTTAAATACATTCCTTAGGGCCCCATCAAAAGATTCATTAACCTATTCTAAATGGTTAACCTTTATTTTCTAAAAATGAAAATCGTTCTCTTATTTAGCCCGCTACAGTATATGTGCATTCCTGGTTTTACGCTCATGGTTATGTGTTGTAAGTTTTGGTTTGTGCATTGATTGGTTATCGACCAACAGCAACAGTGTACCGAGAGGATCAACTTTGTGACGTACAAACCCAGGCCTGTACTCTAGGAGGCCTAGCTCCTCGAGTACTGCAGAAGGCCTTGCTATAGCCCATCCCATGCGCTCTGCTAGGGTCCAAACGAAATTGACGCCTAATTTCATGAAGATAAAGAATTGTTACTGCGACTGAAGTTCTCTTTGTGCGAAGTGAAAAGGCGACAATCTGCTCTGTCTGTGTTCATTTTATCAACACCTACTTCTGTTGATGTGAGCGTCGAATTTCTGTCTATATTATCCCCATTCAGGAGAGGGACGTGTAGTATATCCGTACACATTGGTCTTTGCTATAAGTGTTCTGATTTGGTGTCCCCCTTTTGAATTGGGATATGATTGGCAGAAATGCGACTCTCGACCGAACAAATATAGATGTTGATAAAATGAGCAACGAATAGAATCCCGTGTGCGGTCGATTTAGAGTAGATATCAATTTCAAAGAACATAAGCAGGTAGTTTTACTGATGCTTGTAGCGTATAAGGTAGATGACGTAGGCATTCACGCGAACCTTGGCTTCATATGACGCAGGTGTTATTCATTAGAGCCTCAGTGCAGAATACGTAGGATATATAGTGCTTTTTTACAACTACCCTTTAAACTACGATTGGCACGGAGAAGCTGGAAATCAAATGTTGGAAACAACTCTGTAATTCAACAGACGATTCAGAAGTAGTTCAACATGCACTGTATGCTCCTTAACATCCTGCATATGCCTGTAACAGGAGCTTGAACCTTGTAAAAGTTTTTTGGTACTACAGTTAAACCTCATGTAAGTAATAGACATGGACTGAAATATATATGCTTTTTATGAGAAGTTTAGTCACCCTTCGTTTTGTATTTTATACTCCCGACGTTAAAGTGGCAATGGTGTATAATGTATCATAAATTACATTAACTTCAAAACACATAAGAATATTAAAGAAAATGAAAATTAAATGAGTGACTAACACACAATAACGTTTCACGTAACTTATCTGAATTCTGGGTACTATTTATAATGCGAGTAACCTCTTGTCCGAGTTCACCTTCTATGACGGGGGTTCCCAAACTGGGGTGTATGGTACCCTTAACAGGGAGGACCTTTTCACGGGTGCGAAATAGTGGTTTGTTTCAGTCATTCAACTTAAATTTGAGGCCTAAAAGTTAGTATAAACTTCATTTATCATCATCGTAAGGGTACTTAATTTTGTTGGCTGTGCGAGAACATGTAAAGCCGCATTCACATCAGCAACTTTCATTTCGCTTAAGCCTATCGTCGTTTAGTGAATTTGCTGTTGACAGGCTAGTTGGATTTCATACTTGATTATGCGTGTGAGTGGTGCCCTGTTACTGGGTAGAGCGTTTTCCATAACAAATTTACAGTATAACTATTTGTTCGCAACGTAATTTGCTTACAACTTACAGCAGTACTAGTGAACTAGTGTCAACTAACATGTGGTATCACAATAATGTTTATTTTAAATTTCATAAAAAAAAAAACAGTTCAGCTGCAACTTGTCGACAGGCGGCAGTGCGAGATAATTAGAGCCCGGATTTATTGCAGTTTCCGTCATTAGTGAGTGGGAATACTTTTTCATTGAGCATGATATCTAGTCGCACCCCGGGCTACTCTCAGTAGAGCAATGTAGTGCCGCCTCCAGCTCCCAGATTATGAAGGGAGCATTATAGGAGATGGCTTGATGTGTTTGTAATGATATCTGTATCCTCTCAATCACTCGTTTGTAGTGCTGGAATTGACGTGAGTACGCAGTGTCTGCCGACACTGCCGCAGAAGCAGTTGCCACAACGTTTGCTACTTGTGGATCTTTGATGAGTTTACCGATAGGGTCTCGTAGGGGAGGGGCAGAAGGTGCGGGTCTTCCCGCTATCTTCTTGACCTTTTTCCAGACTTCATGTATTGTACTGCGCACTGTTAGTGAGGAGACGAAACGTATCCACGAAAAGCGTTTGGTTTGGTTGAAGATGTAACAGCAACAAGCCTTATACAGCTTATACGCTATCATTGTCATTCTCATGGCGCGTTCAGCTCTTAGTCGTTCTTGGCGTGCGTTGCGGCAGTCATCATTAAACCAGGGCACTGGAGGGCGGCGGAACTCGCCACTTTTTGATGGCATTGAGAACATAGCAGCATCAATAACTGAATTCTCGATGAAAGCCAGCAATGGTTCTGGGTCTTCAGGGACCTCACAAGGAACTTGTGTTAATTCGGAGAATAGTTCCCAATCAGCTTTCTCTGTTTGGGACCGTTCCACTAGAGAGAACTGGATAAAATTATAATGATGTTTAAGTAGTTCCGGATAGTGATCACTTCCATGGAGAGATGGTAGCACTTCATACTGAAATTGCTGCATACCGTCAGGTGAGCATAATGAGAGGTCAATAGTGGATGTTGTACCAGTTTGGATATGGTAATGGGTGGGTGACTCATCGTCAAGAATAAAGAGGTTATAGTCCATAGGAACTTCTTCAAATATAAAACCCTCATCATCAGGGGGTGCACAGCCCAAAAGAGGGCTCTTGACATTCATGTCGCCCAGCACAAGGAATGATGGTTAAAGTCGATCTATGAGGTCAGTGACAGTGCGGAGGCTGAGAGGAAGGTGTATATAAAGTAAGCAGATGGTATAGACTGGATTCAGGTAAAGCTTTATTGCTACTACCTGGAGTTGAGATTGCAAAGGAAAGGGTTCATGGTGGATGCTGCCATCAACAAGTATAGCGGCACCCCACTCATGTCCATCTTCTCTAGTGGGTGGGGAACGGAAGCGTGTATAACCGCTGGGGGGATTCCCAGTTTGGTTCGGTAAAAAAGTCTCCCGTAAGCACACACATGCAGGAGAGTAATTCTGAATCAGCAGTTTTAGTTCAGTGAATTTGGTTTTTGAGGATTGTAGGTTCAATTGTATGATATTATATCGCATATTCCAAGATTAATTTAACCATACAGGTTCTCTTTGTTTACTGTTCCTTCGTTTGGGTGTAGATGATTTCGATTTTGGTTTTTGCTGTTTTGGGGCTTATTTTACCCCCGGTTAAAACGGGGATATTTTTCAAACAGGTGAGAGGTTGAGGCTTCTCGTTGTCTTCCGCAGGTCGAGTGCAGGATTTCTTTTGCGCACTAAATGGGGGGAGGGGGTAGAGTTCAAGTCTCCTCTTTACTTGCTCTCGTTGTCATCCGTAGCACTTCCATATGCTACTATGGGCCCTCTACGGGTACTTGGAGGTGTGACAGTTGGTTGTTCAGGAGCGTAGAACTTTTAAGGCGTCTTTTTGTGACCACCGCGAGGATGATTCTCCCTGATCGCACATGATTCGCTCATTTTTGTGACCGCATTTTGACGTGATTCTGATAGCAATCAACCGTGATCAGTGGTGAGAATTGATCGCATCGTGATTTCCTCAGCAGGCTAATCATGCGTGATCAAAGAGTGATTCCATCCGTTGGACAAGTAAAAATTCAAAATTTGAAATGCATGGCAGTGATGTTTTCTTATATTTAGGGATAAATTGAATAATGTTATGATGATTGCTGTTAATATTGCCTACCAGAATTGTAGTTTTCTTAGTTTTATGCCTGCATATGTTCAAAATTATTTAAATACTGCTAGTTCAGTTATGCATTGGTTTCAAAATAAATAAAGGTTCATGAGCAATCCATTCCCTACTCCATTTTCTCAGGTGATGCACTCCCACAGGCTACCATGGTCTCTCCACGTGTAGTGGAAGCAGTGACATTTGGTCGTTCTTGAGATCTGCGTTGCATCACGGCACTTTTCTTAGAATGATCAGTTTTTGGTCTTGTAGATGGTTGAGACGGTTTAGCTTTCTCGGGTGTAGTAGGGCGTGATTGGGGCATTGGGTTGTCTTCTGTTGAAGCGCAACTTGAGGGAGTCTCAGCTCCCACAGTATGGGCACATAGGACACTTGCGGTCCGCAGGTTCTTAATATATGTCCCAACACTTAAGGAGGTAGCACTAGTCTCGCATGATCCAGTACTTGGTGGTTGCTCAATAGATAGAGAGATCGTAGGAGCCGCAGAGGCACTGCTGGACCACGATCATCGCTATCATCAGGGCTGGAGGTCATCTGCACTTCCAATGATTGAGCTTTCACCCAGGTTTTCCTCACACTCCGGCTCCGGCGGGTCACTCCCTCCTATGACAAGTCTTCTTCCTTTGTTTGAGAGGCAGTATTTTGTGTCGCAGCCCCCACACTAGGTTCTGTGTCATTTTTCGGATTTTCAGGTGTTTGTGGGGGAAGTATTCTGGAAACTGCAAGAT
Source organism: Parhyale hawaiensis (assembly GCA_001587735.2). Lineage (NCBI taxonomy): Eukaryota > Metazoa > Arthropoda > Malacostraca > Amphipoda > Hyalidae > Parhyale > Parhyale hawaiensis. The sequence continues at coordinate 35,018,016 of LQNS02278091.1, read as the reverse complement.
TTACCCTTTAGGTGGTAAGCAATTTCAATTTTTTCAGGGCTTCTGATCTTGGTATACGTTCACGGATTTGCGTTGCAATTACTTCAAAGTAGAATTTATGAGCTTCACAGGATCTAGTACTTGCATAGTGGGGTTCATCACAATTAGCACAGAGGGGGTCATTATTGCAAGTAGCAAGTCTGTTCTCCTCCCCAGAGCAGCGAACACATATTTCCCTTGCCCGTCAGCAATATTTCTTGGTATGACCAGGGCGTTGGCAATTTGTGCATCTGATAGGCTGTGAAATAAGGTTCCACTAGTTCGCTGTGCCAGAATGTAATGCGGACATGTCGGGGTAACTCCCTACGATTGAAGGTGAGTATGTATCAATTTGTATCCATCAACGGCCCGTTCACCATCTTCTTTTAAGTCACTCAATTCCAGTGACCCAAAGGTCAGTGAGTCTCGTCAGTATTTCCTCCTCACTGCTCTGGGTCAGAGCGTCACTAATGACTGCTCCCTTTACGCAGTTGAGTCTTATGCAATTCCACAGTTACTGGAGGTGTGTCAAGCGTCTTCAGGTCTGATTCGACGTCCCTGAGCCTCAGTCTTAACTTCAATAAGTAGTGTAGTTTTTACATTCATGATATCTTCTTAGGGGCACCAATGGCCTCGTGCGCAGCAGTGTCTGCCGCAATGATATTAAGTTTGTTATCAATATCGATGCCTGGGACGCAGAGTGTATAAAAGGATGGAAATCCTTTGGTGGAGCAAACACATCATTCAATGTAAGTAGTTTTCGTATTTTAGACTGGCGGGCACGTTGTCGCTGAGCCTGCACTCGGGCAGTCGTGTCCCCTAGTCGTGGAGCCGAAAAGGGCCTCAAGGTAGTAATCTGATAAGAAGTTCCCTTCAGAGAGTCCAGGTAGTTACCATTTAGACAGAGAGAATCGTTAGAAGACATATTTCCGTTGAAATTTAGGGTTCATCCTCCTCCCTGAGCCAGTACCAGGATTGGGTCTACTGCGTGAGCGTACCGTAGCCCATGATGCTGCCTTTTAAGCTCCGACATCAGCTTGATTGAAGTGCTGAAATTTTGGCCAAAGTTTCTTAAGAAGCGGACACGATATAAAAATAAGTAAATTAATACACGAAGCGTTTTCCTACATTAGGATTGAATAGTTTAAGCCTCCGTTTCCACAACAGAGGCGATCTAACTGAGGAGGAAATGAGGCATAAATAGAAACGTGGAACCCATGCACGACGGTGTACGGGAAAGAAGAGGAAGAACAGAGGAAAGCACGATCAGTAGGAGTATGAAATTGGAAGGAAGCAAAATGGGCAAGAATTACACAGATGTCCTGAAAGCCTAGCTAACGACTAAGGTCCTCCTAGGGTCGCTGCTCCCCATAACATTGAATGGGCAAACCTAACTAACATAACCCTGTGCTTCATTCAAAGCCCCCCCCCCCGAGGGGTTGAATGAAGACAGTAGTAGTAGAAAATTTTACTAGCGCATCAAGGACACAATGTCTATATCGCGCCGAATTATTCCTGTGGTTTAACACAGGCTTGTGCGCCACTAAGGCGTGAATTACGTCTCGTTATCAATAATTTTTGTCTAGGATTTTCTGCCGGTAGGTCTCAGATTTTAATTGGTCAGTGCGCTACCGACAGGAAAAAGGCGCAAGTTGTGCATCTCCAACTCCAGGGCACGGCTAAACGCTTTCGTTCAGCTACGGCGCTTAGGAGATGGAAACGAAAAACAAGAAGGTAGAAGTCTAGCGGGAATAGGTCGGCCACCTCGATCAGCGACCCACCTCCCGAAAAGGAAGCATTAGGAACCTGCCTAACTTTACAAAACTAGCCTCGTCAGCAGGAACTGCGGCAAGCTGCCACATCTCCTGCAGAGAAGGCACTAGGAACCCTTGGGTTGTGAGGCCCAAATATATTGTGGCAGGGGAAGGGCCCGTCATAATAAACCCCTGAGTTCTTGAGTGAAGACAGAACTATGGAGTTATTGTAGCTACAGCGAAACATTCTATTATCCATTACGGTTTCTGGGTACTTTTTTCGTAAATAAAATGATCACTGAGGAATATTCCACAGATATTAGAGCAAGGACACAATAACAACAGAACACAGAAGCCTCAAGCTTTAATAGGAATGAAAAAAATCACTAACAATAACCTGTTTGTTATTATCATGCAAGAAGGAGCGAACTTCCTGAAACGCAACAGCCTTTTAAATTATTGCCTATTGTAAACATACATTCGTACTGATGCATTCGATGCAGCATTGCTAACAACAGCAATACATAGAATTAGATATGAAATTAGCAAAACGCTTCTATTACATGAGCACGTCTAGACAAGCAATTATACTTCAGTCGGAAGGGAAAATTGTGTTTACCTCGTTATTTTGTAGATCAAGTGAGGCGTTCCGAATATCGCCGTAAAAACCGCCGTATGCGCCGAAACTGAGTTTTGTGTAGCATTATACTCCCCAAAACCTGTTTTGTGTATGTGGATGCAACTCAAGTGTACTCAATAGCCTTGCAGACAGGGTCGAAAATCGTGTTGTTTACAATCGATCGTCGACCGCACCACAAGTCAAGAGAGTTTGGGCGGCCAGATTGAGCTCAACAAGATACAAAACGCCACAGCCGTGGTGAGGCGGGCGGAGGGCCAGCAAGGGGTGGCGTTGCTGTTGTTCACACGGCCTCTGTTTCAGGATGAAAATATCAGACTGTGAGTCGCCAGTAACTCAATCGCAGTACCAGCATTCTTACTATTCTGAGTTCTTTTATTATGTGACTTCACCCATTTAGGTTTTCATTATTACTGTGGTTATGTAAAAACTTAAAAACTTGCTATCAGACTTACTAGAGCATCGTTATCTTTATTCCTAGGAGTGGAAATGACATTTGTTTTCAACACGAACGTTAGTGTACGGCATGCCACGATTCAAGTTATCTGCAATTAAACCATTTTTCTTACGTTATTTTGAATACAGGTAGAAGTACGAGGGGAAGTCAGAAAGTTCGCGGAAACTGTCTCTCGTAGCGTCATTACTGAACGAACCAATAACGTCAAATGCTGTCCGATATCATTACTGGCATCCGACCGCTGTACACGGCACAAGTCAGGTCATAACAAACGGTGGCAACGATGAGATGCAGGCCCTCATTTTTGGCTAATATCGAACTACTGAGAATCATTAGTCTCCCATCCGCTGTCCACACATAGGTCTAAAATTCGTTTCCCATCCATCCGAACGCAACGCAAATACCACTCACCATACAACATGGCGTAAAAAAATTGATACTAACGAACTTCCAGCGACTTTGATGCTAAACGCTTCATGGTGATACTCATATTAGTAATTGCTTATTTACCTACCCGAGTGCATCAACACACGCCAAAGTCGGTAGAATGCATCCGCGGAAAAGACTACCACACTTGGCAGAGCAATACAGTAGCACGAACGCAAGAAACCTTGAATTTATGTCAACTAGTTTCAGCAATTTAGCGAACTTTTTGAACTCCGACCGTAGATGCATTCAGCGTCATTTAAAAATAAAAAACTGACGCACTCTATTTAGTTCTAAAGTTAAGGCATTTTGAAGACAAGAGAAACTATAACCGCATTTCCTGAATCTTTGGCGCTTTGTACCATACTATTCGGAACGCCTCAATAGTCGTAGGAGTGACGCTAATACGTTGTAGAGGTACGGCAGAGTAGGAGTAAATAACTTGCGTTAGGTGCCAACTTCTTTCGAACAGTAGTAGTACAAAATTTTACTAGCGCACTTCTTGCGAATACTGCACCAACGGTAACAACAGGACACTACAACACGACTACGATCCTGGTGGCATTTTGAGAACGCTCTGCCGGTCCGTGAGCTACTGATGGGGCCAGTGAACAGAGCAGCGTCAACTAACAACAACTTAGCAATTTCAATAAATGTTGGTTTTCACTCGAATGAATAGGCGTTTGTTACTTTAGCCAGATTTACCAGTAGCAGCAAGCTACTAGTGGCCAGAAGAAAAAGCAGACGGAGCGCAGTAACAAGGATGGAAAGAGAATAAGGTTGTCGCGAACAGGACAGTTCACTTGCAACAACTAGTAACTTATACTACGCTTACGCTAAGTAGAGTTAGATTTTAGTGAAAAATATATATATTGTGCAGACTATGTACAGGTAGAGAAACTTACTAACAAACTTTATAAATATATACAAGCGAATGTTGTGCTAGCGCACGCACAGCGGGGATTGGCAGCAACGGCGTGGAAGCGGCGGAGACGGAGTGGCTGCGGCTATAGGCGAATTATATTTATAAGGAACTGAAACCATTGGCTGCCTGAAGCGGCACTTTTGAAATCTGCCACTAACATGGTGGAAACGTGACAAAAATTTGTTCTGTAGCTACAGGAAATTACTCACGCTATTGCCGACCTAGTGAAAAACAAGATTTTGCAGAGCCTGAGCAGACACGGAGGCTCTGCAGTAGAGACTTGGAAAATTTAATTTAGATTTGAGGCCAGCCGTGATGCCCTATCAGGGAAGGGAGCCAACATCGTTACTGGAAGTAGGAGTGACAATAGGCTTAGTTCTATGCACTTAGCACTTCGTGACCTATCAGCGGGGTACGAGAGACGAGGATCAAGGAGTGCCAGAACGCCTACCACTACCGTACGTCCCTCATTTAGATTAGAACTCTTGTTAACACATAATTAGAGGGCAGCACATGGCTGTGTCGAACATTTGGGTATCAGGGCTGGTCCTGAGCGCAGTCACGCGCTGGACCCACTTATACATTTGCTCTGATGTTCAGCGAGTATGGTCATCCAAAAATAATGCATGCCTATAAAATTCCAGCAATTAAACTCCATCACCGAGATGAATGGGTAGTAATAGGACCGGTTCGCTGGCGCTTGAGTGGCTTCGCCTCGCGGCAAAGGTCTCGCATACTGCCCCTCACCAGACGCATCTCGTCAGCACAGCAGGTAACTTCTTATAAAATTCGCTTGGCAGTCCTAAATTAACCGACTGCGTAAGGACATCCTCAACTAAGACCAGGACTATACCGGCCTAACAAGCGATGCAATGCAAGTTTTGCGGGAACATGTCGGCGACCGACAGCAATGCACGGTGTGTTGCGTGATCTGGGTTGCGTCGGTAGGGACTGTGGTTTGCTGTACCCAACGTTGCGTTTTTTCACGCAATAGATTTATTGCGTCGCAAATCACTAATTGCTGCACTGGTGTGGCGGTGGCGGCCCTAATATGATTGAAGAAAAGTGTCAAGGCCAGAATTTAGTTTTTCGATAATAGCTGCCATGGAACACGTCGTCAATGAACTCCTTCACTCAAAGAGTGTTGTTCTTCGGCACAGACAGTCGTTACATAGTTACAACCTTGAAGTACTGCAAGCGTTCTAAACTAATTATTGAATTATTAGCGAATTTGTTAATAGCAAAAACAATATTCCAGAGATCTGAATAGCTCATTTTTAATTCGAATATTATTTATTGCTTAATAGTAGATTAGGTTATAAGAGGTGAGGTAAGACATAGCTAGGTTATGATAGAATAGGGTAAGTTCGATCGGTTGAAGACTTTATACAAGCTACAGGTAATACTAACTGTATTGATTGAGCGAAGAAAGGCTTCCGTGGAGGGCTAATACGAGAAGTGGAGTAACGCTTTAATAATACCTGCGGGCGTTACTACACTAGTCATATTACCTCTCCACTTTGCCTCTATGCAAAAAACAGATTAGCTCTAAATGCAGCAGTTCTATTGCTGCTGACAAGCATGATAGTATCGCTGACTTCTGACGTAAACAACCTACAACTATACGAGTACAGGGCAGTACGAGCTATCATTCGTGCCAGTAGGCAGCTACCGTACCAGTTAGCGGCTGCACTGAGTCACGTCATCACGGGCATGTACAAGTTTCGGTACTGCGGTGCAAGCTCTTATCATTTTATACTCACAGAAGTGATTATAATGTTCATGGATTTATAATATTACAGACTAGGCTTTCTACAACCTGGAGGTGAATGTTATGATAGTCGCTTTCAATAAAAAAACAGCAAAAAACATTGATATTTGTGACTGTCAACTAGAGCAGTCCGAGGACGCAGACCTTCGGCAGGCAACGCAATGCTAACGAAAAACTGAAATTAATTGGTCCTGAATCCAGGAATTTCCTTTCGAATCATGACCAAAACTTCATCATCTGGTCCAGATGACATTCCTAGTATATAGTTCCTGTAAATTTCATTGAGATCCGTCCATAACTTTTCGAGTTTTGTTCTGACAAACAGATCATCACCATAATTGTGTCGGTCTTCGTAACATTTCCAGCAGTTCTTGCAATTTTACGACGATCTGCTCATACCTTTTTGATTCATATTATTGATTGACAGACGAACGCCGGCAACAGCATAACCGCAGTAGCGGACGTAATTATATGTTGAACCCCGCGACTACAGCTGTGGCCATACAAGCAGCGAGATAATGAACAGCGCGAACCAGCAATAACGCATTCTGTTTTAGCCTCTAACGCTGCAAGCCCGAAATTCAATATAAATCTCACAAGAACTCACATTTGGACGCTAGAGAGGCAACAGAGTTGTGGCTGGACGGGCATCGTCCCCTAACGAGCCGTAGCTGTTAAGCGCCAAGAAGCAGATTACTTTCGTTACAATAGAGTTGTTTGGAACGTCGGAAGATGCTGACGCTTTAGCTACAATGTACCTTAAGTGTACAGAACTGCCGTCGCATTATGCAAACAGTAATTCTAAAACAAACAAATATTCGTGATGTGAAGTAAAATAAAATTTGTTCATCACCAGCAGTAGCAGCAGCAAACAAACGGCCCTTCAATTCTACTGACTTCAGATCCAACATACTCAATTACATCGTAAAAGTAAGAAACCCTCCCATGCACGGTTTTTTTTAGCTTACTTTACTACTTGACAACACTTGTTCTCTTCTACGTTTCGCTCAGCACTTCCAGCAACCCCTTACTATACATCTCATAACTAGTTATCTAGATTCAATAATAGCAAATCTAGGAACGCAGCCCAGACAGTCTAGTAAGAAGCACTACAGCAACAACTAATAAACATAGGTACGCGTGCACCCACAGTAAAACGCAGCATCACGTAAGAGTACTTACGACATCAGAGTCAACGAGGTTCGGATCAGGCTTAGCGTAAGTTGGCTCACTTCCACTACAGCAACTTGTAGCGTGCAGCAGAAAACCAAGTGGCGCAGGAAGCAGCGATCATGTTGCTCATAGTGCAGGCTTGAGGCACTGAATGAGAGAGCGGAGGTAAGCAGAGGCTATAAGACATTGGGTCTCTGATGAAACAGTGACTCTGTCGGCGGGCACAGGTCTTCCGTTCCATTCAATATGGCAGACAGACAACCTGTCGTGGACCAAACTTTTTCGCGATGGATTGGGTCTTAACCCAAAAACGGCAGTCCAACTCGCAGCCAAGTCATCTCTCTCCGGTTACTAATACCATGGATCTTGGAAACCGTAGCCACAACGGCAGCGTTCAGAATCATTAAGTATTCGAAGATTCAATGGTAAAGCTGCAAATTTCTTGCTTTGACGCAATGCGCAGTGCAAACCTGGAGCGTAGGTGGAATAAGAGTTAACTACCATCTGCAGCATGAGAAAAAACACACAAAAGACGGCTGCAGCAGGCATCACGTGCGTTACGTTTTGGCACAGAACTCGTAACGTACTAAACTGATACATCACAACACAAGAGAACCAGCTAATGCAAGCAACTTACGCTGAAACTCTTAAACTTAATTCTCTAGCAACTATAATTATGAACAAGTAGATCGTAAGTAATGGAGTGACTCTTCCTTTTAGCACTAATTTCACTGGCACGTCTCATTTACTCTTATACAGTGGAAGAGATTCACATGACCAGAGCGGCTGAACCGATATATTTCTAGCAAGATAGCAGGACCAGCTCACATTTTTTTCTTCATTCACGGATACTTCACCTAATATTCAAGTGCGAACCAGCAATGATTACTGACTAGCTAGTGTTCAATACTAGGTGAGACTTAGGATGAGGAAGAGGTCGACCAATGGCCTCTGTAGTAAAATACAGGCTGTATTATTATAGTAAATAATTTCAGCCTCCGTTTCAACTGAAAAGATGATCTGACAAGAGGAAGAAACAAAGGACAGAGAGTATGTCGATAGAAACGAGGAGCCCACGCATGAGCGTGCTCTCTCACAAAATAAACGAGCACGGGAACAGCAAGTCGGGAGAGGCGAGGAAGAACAGAATACCTACATCATCAGAATGAGAATGAAAATGGAAGGAAGCAAAGAGAGCACGAAGTAAAGACGATCCGAAGGCCTAGCAATGGCTAGAGTAACCTATAGGGTCCTCCTGGAATCGCTGTTCCATATAATATGAGATGGGCGGACCTTAACCTATGGCCCATCCCATGCCCCCTGAGGGGTCCGAGCTGATAATCAGCAAGTCAACAACCCTAAGCACTGAGCTACAGGGATAAGTGAAGGTACAGGGTGAGGATACCAATCACAAATATGAAAAAATTACACTAAACAACCGAGCCAGAGGCATAGCCAATATATAATCAGTTCAGGACGGCAGCAATGTACACATCGACAAGCGAAAATAGCTTGGTAACGAAAATAACGACCCCTCAACTTTCCGTGAATCAATTTTTGAAAATTTCAACAGAAAATCTGACGTTATGGCAACATGGCAACATCGCCGGCAAAAGTGAGGCCTAAAGCAAAAGTTAGTGCAAAGGAAAATTAATTATTGATAACATTCGATTCTGATTGACAGAGGTACTAGTTTTTCAATGAAAACAGACAAATGTTAACCCTTGGTGTAACTAAAGAATAAACATACAAAATACAAAATGAGGATCAATTTAGAGCGTATTTAACAAATAGTTGCAATAACACAGCTACATTTGTGGAACTCCATTCTTTAACCACATGAGGGCTATGGAGTTTTATCACATTATTGTTATATTGTAAGTTTTCCCACCGTATTAGATACAAAGACTATATTACAGCGATCGAACTTTGATTGATATAGTTTAAAAGTTGAGTCGAACTCAAATGAGTTCTATTAGGATAATCTTGGCCAGGTGCACCATGTCTTGCAGGAAATAAGGCGCGAGCATCTCCAACTCCACACGGCTCGGTAGAACGAAATCGCTCAGCCGTGCGGCGCAGAGATCGCTCAGCCGTGCGGCGCGGAGATCGCTCAGCCGTGCGGCGCAGAGATCGCTCAGCCGTGCGGCGCGGAGATCGCTCAGCCGTGCGGCGCGGAGATCGCTCAGCCGTGCGGCGCAGAGATCGCTCAGCCGTGCGGCGCAGAGAAGGAGCCGAAAAACGAAAAGAGAAGAAGACGGAAGAAAGCGAACACTCGTGCGGGGGGGTCTCTTCCGTGGCCCCTCACACGGGAGCAGATAGGAGTCCCATGGAATGGGTCGCTTACCACCATTCGGCGGTCCACCTCGCGGAACAGAAGGGGAAATATAGAGAACCAACCTAACTCTACAAAAACTATCATTCTCAGCAGGAACTGCGGCCAGCTGCTAGGTACTCTAACACGCAGACGTTGCCATAACGGTCAGATTTTTTGTAAATGATTTTAGAAATCCACAGAAAGTTGAGATATCCTAACTCTCACTAGCGAGCTATTGTCGCAGGACAGTGTGTGTATACAAGACCTTGTGCTGAGCGCCAATAGAAGTTCAGCGAGAAGATCGTAGTTACCATAGCTACCTCCGTTCGGCAGCACTGTAATATCTCACTAATAAAATGGAGCCGAGTACAATAACACAAAGCAGGTACGGTATGCGCTATCGTCTCTCACGACGATTTGTGTGCGTGTTTGTGTCCGCAGATCGTGTGCGCGTGAGCGGCGTTCAAGTTGGTGCGCTGCGCTGCACGCTGTATCCCTGATTAAGTTGGGTAATGTTGGGTAACGTTAGGTAACATTAGGTAACGTTAGATAACGTTAGAATGGGTTAGGTTGGGTTAGGTTAGAAGGTTAGGTTAGGTAAACGTAGGTTAGGTTTGCCTAAGTAGTGTTTATTTTAGTGGTGGCGCGCGCAGCAAAGTTTACGTGAACGCAAAATCGTCGTGAGAGACGAAAGTGCGTGCGGGATAGAGAAGAGTCTGCACCAGATATTAAGGAATGGAACACGTACAATACAGGGCAGCAAATTATATGCAAAAAATAAAAAAAACTGATCTGCACCGAATATACGAGGAGCAGTAAGCGACAGCAAGGTGGAAGCCCCAGCAGTATTTTAATAAACGCTTACGCCTGTACAGTCTTACATCAATTTACCATTATATATATATATATATATATATATATATATATATATATATATATATATATATATATATATATATATATATATATATATATATATATATAACAATTAGTTAAACACTGGACCCAGTTCACAGTAAAGAAACCCAGCACGTTAGTACTGTAACTCTTGCGGCACCATGACGCCAGTACGACGTTCACGACATATCACTGGGTCGAAATATTCTCAGTAACGTCAGCTCTACAAGTAGCTACTTTTGATGCAATCGCGCGTTACTGCCGTGACAGATGCTCTTCTTTTGCGTACTAACGCCAGTGAGCCCGCAGCACAAGACGCAATCCTTGTACAGCGATGAGCAAACCGTAGCATATAGTGTGTGTTCGATTGGCCTAGAGCGATCGTACTAACCTAATTTGATTAAGTTTAACTTATGAAGTGCAGTAAAGCAAATGCCGCTTGAGTAGCCATACGACTATTTAACAGATAAGTTTAAAGTACAGCTGCTGTTCATGGTTTTCTCAATTTCTATCTTCCTCGACTGCATAGAGGACCTACTAAGCAAGACGGCAATGGGAGATAGAAGTGTAAATACAGTACTATAGCTGTGGAGGCAATGCAGCCATATGGTTATACTCGACATGAGCAGCTTCACTAAAGCGACTATCGAGGAGCAGGGTCCTGGTGCAAATACCAGCACTGCGGACGCCACGTCTGAAAGAGACACATTCTGAAGCCCTAGGTCAGGCTCAAGTAAGCTACTAGTGGCCCCAGGAGCGCCATCAACAATGAGAGAGGAGTCGTACTCATAAACTTTAGGTCCTGGGCTGACCAACACAAGTTAACAAACAGTCGCCCCCACTTGGTTGCACCGATTACCAAAGCTCGAGTGTCGTGCAAGTCCTGTGCTGCTTTCTTCTATCGGAAAGTAACAGCGGGATTGGGACTGAGCGTACGATCCTCGACTTAATCGGAGCTTCCGGCTGGCCGTCGTAGCTATGGGCTACCTACGCTTATTAAATCCATGTATGCGTAGGTATGATATCTCCTGGCTCTGTACTCGATCTGCTCCTTTGTTTGCTACGCCGACGCCAGCTGGTCTCGGCTCAAGTAAAAGCCACACTTCGAGCTGTTCGCCTGCTGCGCTGCTCTGACTCTCGCCACGAGTATACCGACAAGCCGGAGCCTGTGTTTGTTTCTCCACCTTTACTTGGCCGCATCTAAAAACTTTGTTGTTGTTGTTGCATCAGTGCAGTACTTGTAAATTGAATACAAAGCCGATATCATCGTTGTGCGTCATTTACCTGTATTGTCAGTTCTCACTGGTGCAAGCATCCACTAAAGGCCTATGGCCAAGTTGTACTTTGCACCATGAAGGGACAAGCCCAAGACAACAACCTGTCACGCATGAGATGCCGTGCACTGAGGCTTCGGCAAAGAGCAAAATTTAGTCAACACATGCCCATTATGACAGTACACACATAAGATACGTGGCAAAATCTTCAGGTACTGGAGAGTGAAATGCAAAAACAATATAACCCTCAGCAGAATCCCTACAGCAGTTCCGTATCAACGAAGGGGCTGCCGCACTCGTAAAGTTAATCGCTTCAGTTTTCATTTAGCAAAGGTTACACACTGGATCGAAGCGACGGAGATAATGACTACCTAATAGGGAAAGTGGATAAGCTAACGAATTTACATGCAGCAGAGCATAAGAATATATTCAATAAAAGGTAATAATTAGTAATAAAAGTAGACTAGTACTAATAATACGACGTCCCTCTACGAGAAATAATTAAACAATTGAAAATCCATTCTTAGCGCGACAGCATAAGTTAAACGAGTAAACTTTGGTACAGAAACCTCGACTGCAGCACAGCAAACCTTAAACATTTTATGAGCAATTGATAGAATTATTGTCTGCCACATCTACACTAGGTGGCGGAGGAGAGCTACATGAAGAGACCTATAGACTTTTGAACGGATACTAACGAGCTGCGGTTCGTGCACAGGGACTAAAGAGACGCAACAACCCTCGAACTTTGTTGCAGATAACTGTCTACACGTGAAACTTCGGTGCGCGGTCTTATATTTGCGCATAAGCTTAGTATCAGCAGCTATCCATTCTCTCCAGCACACGACAGTGAGACTAACAAATGTCCCGTCGCAGAGCTGTGCAACATTTCCATTATTCTTTGGCTAGCACCAGCCATCCCTTGTCACTCCCAATCAAAAACACGTCATTTTGTCTACACTTTTGAAGCAGCAACGAAAACAACGGCGCCAAACAGGTCCTTTTTTCCCACCTCCTACTTCGTGACACTATGTAGGACTTAGGCTCGGGTTGAAGGTGCCTGCTCTATCTAACCGTAGAATCCTCACAAGCGGCAAGTTTTAGAAGTATTATAATCAAATTCCATCCAGATTTACTAATGCTAGCTCCTCGTATGCTGCGGTCTGTTCAAAGTTTTCTCTTTTTCAGGTCGCGTACCATGCTATCATACGCTTTCTTAGCTTAGAGGGACTTAACAATCAACGCCATCGTATTTTTATTTTTGGTCTTTCTCCGCCAGATCGAGGCTTGGCAGCCCACACCGGCCCAGACCACACCCTCGGCTTGCCTCACGTCTCCCAGGGACGATCCGTTTGATACCCTGACGCCGGCACAGCGTACCGTAGCAGCCCCTAAGTCTGTCTGCTCTTCCTCCTCAAGAGTTCCAACACCTGTCAACGCTCCTCCAGAGGTAAGCAACCCCTGAGGTACCAACTTCATAGGACGGGGAGCCAGGTGGGCAATTAGACCTTACTTATTGATCCCATTTACCTTACCGGTTATTCACTACTGACTACTTTAAACTCATGAGCCTTCCGCTGGGCAGGATCAGATGCCACCCGACTCAACCTCCGAATCCCCCCCGCCTATCACATTCAAGCGAGCAGTCAGTGGCGGCCTCACCGGCACCCTCGCCAATCCGGCAGTCGGACCAAGAGGTACCCTCCCCAGCACCTGCTGCAGCGCCAGACAGCCCTAACCCAGTACCTCCACCTACAAACGCCCCAGTCTCAGAAGAGTAGTGGATTTACCTACTCTCCAGGGCCTCTGGCCCCCTAGTACTTCCCAAGCTACTCCAATTCCAAGGCACAGCCCTCCTTATTTTGCCAGACACCCGTACGGAACCCTGGTTCATGGTCCTCAGTCCACAACTCCAGACGATTCAGCTGCTGAACAACCCCACACAGCAAGCACAAGGCGTCCAAACCAATGGCAACAGAAGCTCTTACTCTTGGACCACCGCTCTTTTCTCAAAAGGATCTTCACAAAATCCTACTCCGCTCCAGTCGCTAAGCTCCCAACCGAATCTAACAGGCCGGCCTCCATCAAACAGAAGCCCTCCAGACTTGGGTCAGGGCAAGGCAAGTCAAGGTTTCAAAACGAGCACTACTGTCGTTCCTCACATTCCTATATTTTGTGAAGAATCTCTCTCCTCGCACTATTCTAGCGCACAGGGCAAACCTAGCCTTGCCCCTGAAACTGGCCTTCGGGATTAACACCAACGACATCGAATTTTCTCTCCTGGCTAAAGCCCAGTTCTCGCCCGGCCACCAACTCAAAAAAGGCTCCCCAGCTGGCCGCTCGACAGCACTCGCACGCATTTCCTCCCCACCAAGTTATATTTTACAAAGCATTATTTCTCTGGGCCTTAGCATCAGGATCGCGAGCCTAAGAATTTGCAGCGCTCCACCGCGATTCCCTCATCTTTCGCCCGTCATCCTGCTCGGCTCTCTTCGCCCCAGGCTTTCTTCCCAAGAATGAGCCGGTAGACCGCCCCGCGCCGTCTTTAACTATTCAAGCTCTCCCCCACGACCCGGACCTGTGCTCTGTTAAAGCTCTTGCCACTAACATCCGTATCACCTCGCAAGTCCACTACGGCTGCAGGATGTTCCTTAACCTAACTACGGGGAAACCTCAGTCGGCCACCCGACTGGCGCAATGTCTCGTCAAAGCAATTACCACCATCCTTTCTCTATCCAACGCTCATGCACACGGTCTCCGAAAAAACACTGTCTCCGCAGTCTCACGGTCTTGGTTCTAAGGCACTTCGATCTCCGACATCACCAGTAAGGGGTTTTGGAAAAACCCCAAAGTCTTCCTGAACCACTATCTGATCTCGCAAGGAACAAAACCGTGATCCAGGCAACACTAGTTGACCCTATGAAGCCTTTGTAACACTGTTATCCTGCAATCTCTCTTGACTTGGCATCAGGGGACAGTTAGGCTATGTCCACTAGGTTGTTTGTTCCGCCCGTTGGCACGTTACGTTGTTAGAACTAAGCAAAAGTAAAAGCTCCTTGTTGATCGCTCTTTGATTAGCCCCCCAATCTAACCGTCGTCGCTCCCGCTACCAAAGAGTACCCTCTCGGGCCTGAAAATAATAGGTCCTACATGCTGTCACGAAGTGGGAGGAGGGAAAATATGCTTGTGACAAGTCAAGGGCGCAGGAACACACCCTTTTTCCCACCGTTAACGAACGTGACACCATGGATGCCTCCCTCCTCCCCGTTGCGACACAGTGGGCGGGCATGGAGTCATAAGGAACACAGCGGCATTATATAGACGACACCCGGCGGCCTCTACGCCACCAGCCATGCCGAGGCTGGCGCCCTGCCGCCGCCCACAACGCCCTCTTGAGCGCGCGGTTTGAACGCGACCTGAAAGAGAAAGAACTTTGAACAGGCCGCAGCATACGAGAAGCTAACATTAGTAATTCTGAATGGAATCTGATTATGATACTTCTAAAACTTGCCGCTTGTGAGGATTCTACGGTTAGATAGAGCAGGCACTCTCAACCCGGGCCTCAGTCCTACATGGTGTCACGTTCGTTAACGGTGAGAAAAAGGGTGTGTTCCAGCGCCCTTGGCTTGTCAAAAGCATAATTCTATTACAAGCTTTACTGATGTCAACACGCTAATGGCCACACGCGTCACAGAGCGCCCGCCCCATAAGGTCCGAACTAAATGTTGCTAACTCGTAGTAACACCAGTGAACGAGACGTCCTACAGCAGGCAGTGTAAGGTAACACCACCATAACATCACATAGCGTGTTATGGCGAGGTAACGCTATACACGCTCAACTTACGAGCAACGCTCAGCGTGAAGTCGATAGCATCAATAACGTGCGAGGTGAACGCCCGCTCATTAGTTGAGCTTGTGGTCTCATAGCGTGGCTCCGGCATAAGTCACTAACCACCACAACCATCGTATTAGGTATTATAAGAAGATTTAAGCCTCCCTAAATAAGTACTAAGCTCTTCTAAGAGAGGAAAAGGAAGGGACATATAGTATGTCGACAGAAAAACGGGGAACCCATNGGGAACAGCAAGTCGGGAAAGAAGAGGAAGAACAGACAACAGTAAGATCAGTAGGAGTATGAAAGTGGAAGGAAGCAAAGTGGGCACGAAAGACAGACCTCCCGAAGGCCTAGCTAATGGCTAAGGTAACCTACTCAAACCCCCTGGAGGCGCTACTCCCCATAACATAGGATGGGCGAACCTAACTAACCTAACACCACCATCGTGCTGTGCGCCTCTGCTACGGCACCACACTACGACTGAGCCAGCTGCTCACAGCAATGAGGGAAGGGTTACGGCAATAGATGCGAGCACCATAGGCAATAATGTTACATTATAGCGACCTGGCACACGGCGCTGGTGTGATAATGAACTACAAGAGGTGACGCGGCAGGCACAGGACAAGCAAGTCTCAAAACCTCCAAGTTACTCCTCCGTAACGCATGCATCACGCCGGGAAATTAGCCTGAGTAGGGTCTATATCCGGGTACGATCTTTACCTCACTCAAATTGCTTCGGTCTACTAGTCTACTAATATATACAATTTTTTCAATTAGGAAGTTAATCAGTAATGTTTTATCCTCCAACGATATGAGGAGTTAAGCGAGCCATGCAAGTCCCAGAAGCATTTTTCTTAAGTTCCAGCGTACTCATCAGCAACAAGACAAGAAACTACACTGAGAAATTGTCGAGTTTTAGCATAAGTAAAAATAATTATCTTTAGTTAGTTAGTTATAAACTTTGTTTAACCTCCGTAGCCGCAACTCAGGCGTTCCAACAGAGATGAGTGTGTAGTATTTAAATACCACATAATTTGTCGCGTGGCCTACGTGCNCGTCAGCAGGAACTGCGGCCAGATGCTACATCCCCTGCGGAGAAGGCACTCGGGACCCTTGGGTGTGTGATGCCCAAACATATTGTGGCAGGGAAAGGGCCCGCCACAATATGCCCCTGAGAGCAATAATTATCATTTTCAAGATTTAGCGACAAAAACAAAATTTGGTGAGCAGCTTTCAGACCTGATCATTCTAGGGTGACGCCTCCTTAGGCACAATCTGGAGTTTCAAAAAACAAATAGGAAGAGACTTGTACGTCACGAACTATGCAGAACCCAAAGCCGGACAGCCCCAAGTGCGGATACAACTGAAGACAAAAGAGTTTACCAGTAGTAAAACGATAAAAGGTAAACACTTTAGATACCGAAGGCCTAACTAAGGCTAAAGTAACGTATAAGGTCCCATTAGAGCACAACTCCCCTAAACAAGACACTATCCTAAGCCTATGGCCCATGCTACGCCCCCGAGGGGTCCCAACTGGTGATGAAGCACTGACCGAAGAGTACGGTATATGTTCTCTGCCACCAAAATTTGCAATCCCTACGTTAGATAGGGTCAATAATAATTATACCCTTTATTTAAGCCTTCCCCCACCCACACGGTACGCCGTGATTCAAAGAGAGAAACATGGGTATGTAGTATGGCAAGCAAAACTAGCATCCCCCTCGTGGGCACGTTAAACTGAAGAAGAAAAGCCTAAGATAATAGTGAGAAGCTTTGTGCAGCGGCAGCCATCACAGTCGTGGGGTATCGGTACGGCAGCAGGACGATCACGACCGGTACCACATACCTACAATTTGCGAAGTTGACTCCATTCAAATGAAAAAGATGGCCAAGAAGAGCGGAATGAACACAGCGAAGAACACACTAAAATTGAGGAATGAACGATAAAAAATTTCCACCTAGCCCTAAGGGTACAATTATACAAAAAGAGATACATAAACGTCGTAAGTGCAATGCTCAAGTACAGTTTTCGGGCCACTGTGGGTATTTTCCGAGCAATGACCTAAAAGAAACTTTTAGTCATGCTATAAACAACTAAAAAACATTGATAAGTTAGCTACTAGCTGTAGAAGTAGAACCGGACAACGGTACATTATTATTATAGTCACAGTTTTACCACCGTATCCACTCGATGAGTGATCCGCACAGTGCAAACTCGGTCGTTCTCCGCAGCTCGGTAGGAATAATTTATCTCGGCATTTCTGCCGGAAAATCTCGGTTGGCTCAGTGCGCTACTACTGGCGGGAAAAA
>LQNS02278091.1:34931168-34964828 GCA_001587735.2 Parhyale hawaiensis | reverse complement strand
AAGAGTGCGACAGTCAATAGAAAGAATTAAGCAAGTTCCCTTTTTGGTTAAGCAATAGTTTATGTTTACGGTCAGCCGGACGCTAGGAGATGCAGAGATACAGCGCTTCTGCTGTCAATCTTCGAATAAAATCAATATTTTATTCACCCGACACTCCCTCATCACAGGGGGGAGCTCTCTACTAGAAAGAAAGCCTCCGCCGTAAAGATTTGAGTACATACAGTGGATAAGCCAGGTTAACCCGGGGCCACAGGTCAGGCATAATTGCAGCCGCTCGAAGAACTTAGACACGCTTCCGACCTAGGCCGACCGATTATTAAGGTCCTCCAGGAAGAAGCCAACACCTTAGACTCCTCGACATCCAACTTAGACTAAGTCGAAGGTTCCTTAGAAGTTCGTATTTCTCCGGCCTTCACCCCAGTTATTCTAGCGTGCAATGAAAGTGTAGACATCTCACACCCTACCCTCCTAGCAGCGGGCGGATCACACTAGACGAAACTCCACCTAGGAGATACTCTAATACAGATAGGCTAGTAAGGCCTCACGCGGGAAAGGAGTCCAACGGCCTCCCTTCAAATTAGCTCCGGCAGCTTACCCATCAATGCACAACAACTCTCTAGACTTCGCCAGTCCCATAAGTTGTTTGGTTCGGTATACTCATCGCATCTCCTTTCTTTTCGAAAAGCCTACTCAGAAACAAAAGAGCCCCCAAGTAAGCTCCCAGACCCTTTTCGGGGTTCTTCGGAAGACACTCCCAACATCCCACCCACACTTTGGGAATAAGGATAAGGAGAATTGCCTCCCTGACTCTCATCTTCAAAATAAGAAATAGCTGTCTCCTTAGGTGAATACTGGGTACACCTCAGAGAACGACTACCTTGGTTACCGAACGACGCAGAGCCCTCTACGAACTTCGAAGTCTGCCATTGGTAAGACCGTATAAGGCACTCCCGCGCCTCTCCAAACACACACACACTCTAGACCGACCAGTCGTTCCTAGAGTGCCGTCGATGTCACCAGTTTCTGAGCTCCGATACACGGACGCCTCACCCTTCCCGGTATCTACGTGTACGTGGGAACCTCCGACGCCACTCATGAGGTCCTATCAGTGGACCTAGAGATTGATATCAGTTGAACACTGTCGACAACAAGGCCTTGCATTCGACAAAGGTAGCTGCTGAAAAATAGGGAGCAGTTTACTTCTACTTCGCTACTAATCTACAGCCCAGCAGCTCACCCCCAAAGGGGGTTTTTCCCTTGATCTACCGTAACGATGCCGTTGGCACTCCAAGGCAACACATCCCAGCCTACCACACCTCGATTGTTCCTACCAGTACGATAGAAAGCCTACGGTCCTTATTCAACTCGTAAGAACGACTTCTCTGAACCTGGTTTCTCGTTCTCTCAGGCTCACTCGCTAGCAGGGGCATATCATCTAGCCTTTTCCCTCTTCCAGGCTATAGCTACTTCTCAATCTAGACATAGCCGGACCATACTACAAAGTTACCACTAGCCGGTCCCCGTAGTTCCCCAACAGGGCACACCGACCCCAGCTCTCAGCTTACCTCGACGATTGGATCATCTTCACTGGCTCGCAGACGGTCTGTGAAGACACTTACCACCTCGGAGGTACTCTTGCGGAGGCCCGGCCTTCTCATGCCCTCAAAAAAAGGGGAACGATTAAATTCCAAACTATTATAAGATCCCAGTAGCTCAGAATCCGGTGGATGCGGACGAAAAGAACACCGGGGCCTACCCTCTCCTGAACAACATGGATTCACTCTCCTTACAGCCCCCGCTAACTTCAACTACGCGATGACTCCCCGCCAGGGACAATCGAGCTCCTTTTCTCTCCGAATCTGGAACAAGCGCGTCTGCCTGGGACCATCGTACCCTTCACCAAGCAGACTGGATTCTCCTGCATCGCTCTCGTTCCGACCTTCGCCAGTCGGACGCCCCTGACTGGCGAAGAAAAGGGAGGGGAACACTGGGA
Organism: Parhyale hawaiensis; assembly: GCA_001587735.2. NCBI lineage: Eukaryota > Metazoa > Arthropoda > Malacostraca > Amphipoda > Hyalidae > Parhyale > Parhyale hawaiensis. Next base: position 34,962,835 of record LQNS02278091.1, on the reverse strand, counting down.
GACAGCCCTTTAGGAATTGATCTCCGCGTGACTAATCCTTCCATTTACCATCGTTACGGGAGCCTTTTCCAAGGTCTTTCCACTGAAAGAGAAGAACCTCAAATCGAAGGCGGCGATTCAACTCCGCTTTGCTACAAAGCGGATACCTGGAACCTTCCCACTCTTCCTTTTCCGGAATGAGATCTTCCATCGGCTAGTGAAGCTTCGAGGTTCGATGGAAATCAACACGATAACTACAACACGGGAGTCCCTCTCTCCTTCTCGGTTCTGATATCTATGGATTGCTACCCCCTAGGTCAGATCAAGTACCTCTGACCCTCATTTCTTTTCTTTCCAGCGAAGAGGCCCCTCGCCTCGGTAATGCCCAAACTTCAGACAACCGAAGAATTTCCGAGACTGGTTTGATCCTCTCCTCAATCGGGTGGGAAATTCTCTTCACCTACGAAGATGACAGTCTCTTGGATTCTCGCACTACGCTAACTTACAAGCCATAAGTAGGTCCTCCGTGGCGCACTCCTTCCTAGCAACTTCCCCCTCCTTCCTTATGAGAGGGCAGTTGCTTCGCTAGTCTAACATAGAAAGTCCCCCAAGGGGCTTCAGCCAAGAGTCAGAAACCGCCTGCGTCCCCACCCCTTTTCCGCAGAACTCTGGGTTTGACCACCATTAACTCGGACAACAGAGCGAGCGAATCAGCGACCACACCTCCTGGACAGAAGCTTGACCACGGACGTCAAGACATCCTCCCCACCTCGGCAAGGGTTCTATCTTAACCAAATCCCACAACCTCCGCCTCCGACCCCGGCCTTAGATAGCAAACATTTTCCGCCCAGCAGAGATCTTCTCATACAGAACTTGTTCTCCATACGAAAAGACTCTCGACATAAATACTCTGAAAATTCGAGTAGGACGCTCAATCTGTCTCACCACAGCTTCCACCTATTCATCGACAATGCTCCAACCCAATGCTCGATCTACAAAGTTTCCTACAGACCCTGCAACCCTTCGGAAGAAAATCCCCTTCCGAGGGGCGAAACCTCAGGATCCAAGCCTTCAGCATCCCTCAGCCCTACTATACACCATAGCAGATGCCCTAAGCCGGTCCTCTCAGCCCCTCGGGGAAGGGGAATTACCTCAAAACCTCTTGCATCAGCTGACAACCTGGCGAGGTCCGATGGAAACCGACCTGACGGCAACACACAAAAACGCCAAGCTCCCCAATTACTTCTCCCCTCCCCCGGACACGAGGGCGGTAGGAACTAACGCCCTCGCCTGAGACTGGAACCTCTGATGGCAAATCTATCTCCTTCCTAGAATTAGCTCATTTCCACGGTAATAACCAAACTTCGGACATAGAGACACCACTGAGTCGCCATTCTCCAATGGAACCCAGCAAAACCGTGGCTCCCCTACGTCCTAAACAGGTCCAGCCACCAATGGCACCTCTCCCTACCGGACAAAACGAAAAATGAACGGCCCGCCTCCTAGAAGACCGCATTTTCTAAAGGAAGTCTTCACCTATTGTTTCGGAGAAACGGTGGCAGCACGCCTCACCTCAGCTCACCAGGCGTCGACGTCGCACCACGCCCAGCCCGTCTGGAAGGCCGTCAAGGATTGGCTGACCGCCAATGTGTCTTCCTCACGCCTCAAACCATGATGGAATTCCTTACCATTTGCGAGGACGACAGACATCTGGAACCTCGCTCTATTCTGAACTGCAGATCCCAGCCCAAGCTCCCGATGCTCCACACTTTAGGGATTGACCTCACATCGGATACCTACTCCCTACTTGCAAGAGGCCAGTTCCTCCGCAACCCACCTATCAAACAGGTGGTCCATCGACCGTGTCCTGGAAACCTTCAGCACTCCTAAATTCGCTCCGCAACCAACCAATATCCACGATCACTTCTTTAACCCCCTGTTCCTGGCCGCCCTGGCGTCATGTAACAGAGCAAGCGAGCTGACAGCTACCACCCGGACGAACCTTGTAGTTACGGAAGACAGGATCGTCCTCCCCACCGCTCCTGGGTTGCTATTTAAAAAACCAAACCTCTCACCACCCAGCGCCCACGGACGTTACTTTCCGTTACCTGGGTCGCAAACACACTCTCTGCCCGGCAGCAACCAACAAGCTCTACCTAGAGAAAACCGACTCGGCCCCTCACAAGCAATTTCCTGTTCATCCATCCCGTCTCTTGAAAACCCCTCACAGCCGGCTGTCACTCCTTTTAGCTAAGACTATCAAAACCGATGACCCAAAACCTCTCTACCCAGCGGAACCCGACATCCAGAGATCTGGTCACTCAATTGCCCCCTTCAGAGAAGTGGACCGAACAGACATTCTACGCAACGGCTTCTGGCACAGCTCTCAGGTCTTTGTGTACAATTACCTCCTCTCCTGCCGACCATCGTCATCTATCTTCATTGCAGGAGTCAGGTATTAGTTCTGCAGTGACAGTGTGCAAAGCTCTATTTTCTTCGGGGGGACATTTTTTCAAAGGAATTCGTTTGACCTTTCTTTCATTTTCCCTCTTGACAGCTCCACCGTCCCATACTCTACCTCGGACGAAGGCAAGGTCTGAAATCCTTAGGCTATCGCAGGCTAGCAGAATTCTGAAATGAAGTAAAAAAAAAAATAACTCCTACTGACGTAAGAAGTAGTTATATTTTTTCCTTATGACATGAATTGTGTTAGCCGAGAACCCCCTCCTCCCGCACACGCAGTCAATCTTCGTCCGTCATCACTCCAACCTGGATGATCTGAGGTACTGTGGCTCCGGCCACCCGAAGGAGGCTAACCCCTCCCAGAGGGGCGGAAGGGAAGTGATGACGTCACAGAAGTTTCCAGAAACCCCTAGCAAGGGAAACCCGCTAGAAGTGGCCGGTCAAATTTTTCTTTTTCTGTTCCTTTTCCACAACCTTCCTCGTCTCTGGAGAAATGAAACAAGGAAGAAATATTGCTGAAAGATCCAAGAAAGGCTATCGCAGGCTAACACAATTCTTCATTTCATAAGGAAAAATATTGCTACTTCCTACGTCAGTAGGAGTTTTATCCAAAATGTCGAAACTACAATTAGAGGATTATTACTTCCGCCAAGGAAGTTATGTTTCCGTTGGGTTTTCTGTCTGTTTGCGTTTGTGTGTCACCAAGATAACTAAAAAAGTTAGGGATGGAACTATGCGAGAGTTACAGGGATTGTTAAGAAGTGTAAATAGTAGCAAATGATTAATTTTTGGTGAAGATTCGTTCCTCCGTTTGTTTGTCTGCCTTTTTTTCTTAGTACCTACCATAACTCAAAAAGCTATGGACGGATTTGTCCGAATTTACACGAGTTATTAGGTATCTATATCATGAAGAGTAAATGACCACATTTGCGTGATCATGTGTTTGTTTGTTCGTTTGTCTATGCTTTATTTATTGTGTCAGCCAAATAACTCAAGAGGTTATGAGCGGATCGTTATAAAATTTACAGGAACTGTTAGAAATGTTAAATGACATAAATGATCAAATTTTTGTGATAATCGGTCGGTCTGTTTGTAAGTTTGACTAATGCTTGGAAGAATGATTGTTAGCAACTCGAAAAGTTATGAACGGATCTTCCAGAAAATTACACGAGCTGTTATTATTGTCAAAAGGCATATATGACAATATCTTAGTGCTGATAAAATGGATATCATAGTTTGGATTTTTCGTTAACATTGCCTAACTTGGCGGAGGTATGCACTCTCGGACAGCTCTAGTTGTTATTATTAATATATATTATTGCTATATTCCTAGTTTGCGCCTCCATACTCACTGAGTATACTGTCATCCGAACAGAGGAAGAAAGAAGGGACATAAGAAAGTCAAGAGAAATATGGACCCGTGCACAAGTCAATGCGCTTGGGAACAGCAAATCACGAAGACGAGGATGAACAGAATAAGCATCATTAGCAGTGCGTCATAAAGACCCATTTATCACGAAACATCAGTTGAGTCAGACATAGCTCTCCTTTCATGGAGAGCCTTAGCTATGACGGTTTAAGAAATCCATAACTTTTTGACACTGTTATCGGATCCATTTGGTGAAGATACAGGCGGGCCTTATAATATGAGCAACGGCGTACCGACGAGCAATGAGGTAAGTATACGCGTGTTGTGAGGTCTGTATTACATGTGTCGTTATATGATATGGTCTTGTGTAGAAATTATTAGCACAGTTCACAACAGTAAAGGTCACCATCATCAGCTGTTCAGTTTCGAGAATATTTGAAATTCATATTTAAAAGTACAATAATATTCATTTATTTTAATTCAGATTTTAGTCATTTTCAGGAGTGGTAAAAGAATTTGCAAATTTCTATAATTTATAACACTGACTAGTACCAGAAAAGATGTTAACGGCATATGAGATGACTGAAATTACGAAGCTTCTATACATGAATAATTAAATCTACACTGAAAATGTTTATATTTCATGGCGTGAGTGTCATAAATAATAAGGTCTCCAAACACATCCGGAATTGTACTGAGTAAAATGGCGAATGCGACGTCACCGATGGAGTTCCTCTTCAAGTACGGTACTGGTTACCTTCAAGTGAAACCAATGGTCAAAGAAGCTTTTCCTGGGCAACAAAATAACTTAAAACAGATTACCGAACTCTCACTCGGACTGACAGACTCTCGAGCCACACTTGACGGTCACGACGGACGAAGGTGAGCATGGCTCACAAAGGGCACAAGTAGTTGTTACTGTTTGCATAAGAAGCGGCAACAAGGGGGTATGGGAGTTATATGTTGGGTTGGAATCCTCTCTTTACAGTACCGTACCAGATGGCCTCTAAATAATTTCTGGAATAAGTGCATCCCTTCAAGACGACTTTGTACCCTGGTTCAATAATAATCGAAGTGATGACCTGATTGACATCAAAAGAAGCCATATTTATGAGTAGGACAATGCTGTAAAGAATGGTTGCATATGACTAAACGATGATTTGCAGATAAAGGCATCATAGAAGACAAACTCATGGATTGGCCTTAACAGACTCCAGATCTGAGCCCCATTGAAAATCTCTGGCCATAGTATAGAGTAGGGTTTAAGAGAACAGATACAAATCTGTAAGTGAAGATGAACTATGGAAGGGGATTTCGGAGGTTTTATGCCAAGCATTGCCCGCAGTAATTATGAAGTTGACGACCTCTGTTGATTAAAGTTTTTTCACAAAGAGGGCTAATATCTTCTCGTGGGTACTTTACTGAATTTAAACTTAGCACCAGGGTAGTGGAGTCGGATTTTAATGGGTTCAACCCCAGCCCCCTCTCATGACGACGTAGAGTGCAAACCTGCTTGCTACACAACCTTACAATCCGTAGGGCGCTACAGCAAATGTACCATAAGAGCTACATGATATCTGGTTACTTAAATTTACCTGATTCCTAAATTCAACTAATAAAAAATGCAACTATTTACTAAATGAGACAAAAAGGAAGCTGTGTAGCAAGCTAGCCGAAAAATCAAATGGTCCAAAGTAAAAATTTCCTATTTTTGCATATTGCAGTATTTGCTTGCGCCTTTGGCGAGCATTGAGAGCAAAGGGTCACTGAAGCAACATGGTCAGTCGTGCACATGGCTCACCTGATAGAGTACTTGTGGTGCCAGAGGTTGTGGTCAGACACGGCAGGGTCGGCAGCAATGAAGAACTCCTCGTGTGGGTCAGTGAGGGTGCCATGCAGGAGCCACTGGGTCAGCATGGCGTGTAGGGGCGCGGCAGAGCGAGCCAAGCAGTGCTGCACTACACTCTCACTGCTCGGGGATCCGTGCTGTAGATGCTGCAAGTGAATTATCAGCATTAAAATTTGTGCATAAATTAATCGCATAGACAATAGGGACTGTAAGTATTCAGCAGAGGAGAAGGGAACAGGAACATGCAATGCAGCACAGTTAAGGCGACCCGTTGAAGTGACCGGCACATCTAAATGAAGTGTCAAACTAGATTGGCATCGTTTTTGCTCGATTGGAAATAAAGCTACACATATAAATTCAATTATCTGCAATACCTTCTTGGAAGCCTGTTCTCGCTACAGTTCATCACACTTCTGAAATACTGATTACAGTCATCAGTGTGCCACAGGCGAGCTAAACTCTGCACTAATGGGCACACTGGCGAGCAGAGCTCCAGTTCAAGGAATCTTGCGCGCAGAGAACAGCTGAAGGTGAAGCACAACAACGTTCAGTTTCCTCGAAAAAACTTTTCTACAGGGGCTAAGTCCCAAATTGCCGGGATGAGCAGCACACACCTGGTAAAGAGCAGAGAGCAGAGCCCCGCCTCTGAGCCCTCTGGCAGAGTCGGTGAGGTGCAGCAGGCTACGGAGCCGCAGCCTGGGCTCCAACGTCCACAGCAGCAACCGGCGCAGTGTCAGACCGCCACTCCCGTCTGCAGGCGCCTCATCACCTACGGCACTCAGCTGCGCATACAGTACAGTAAACATCCTAAGGTTGTAATGATCCGTTTGATTACTCATATTCTTCGTGAAATTAATCTATCAATTGAGCTCCAACAATAAAGTGTAAGCGAACAGATCGCAAAAAAATTCATTATGAACTAGAGAGCACTCTGAGAGCGCATACCTCCGCCAAGCAAGACAATGGTAACAAAAAATTCAAATTGGTTCCGAAATCATACTTTTCTTTGAATCAACACCAAAATCTAATAATTTGTGTCTTTCGATGGCATTAACACTTTCCGTAGTTTTTTGAAGATCCGTTGATAACTTTTTGAGTAATGCTGCTAAAATTATGAAAATCACCAGTCAAACACACAAACAGACCAACCGATCATCACCAAAATTCAATCAGTTATTTCTTTCAGGATTACTAACAAGTCCTTTTAATTTCATAAAGATCCATATCCATAACTTTCTGAGTTATTGTGCTAACGAACATGAAATCAAACACTGCGACGAACGAACTGACACATCATCACAAAAATGTGATCATTTACCTACTCATCGTTATATAGCTACCTAACAACGCATGTAAATTTCATGAAACTCTGTCCATAACTCTCTGAGTTATGGTAGAAAAAAATAGGCAGACAAACAAACAGATGAAAAGATTTTTACCGAAAGTTAATCTGTTACTATCAACATGCCTATCAATCCTTGTAAATTTTGTAAAGATTCGATCATAACTTTTTAAGTGATTTTAGTGACAGACAGCACGACAAAAACATAACCTCCTCGGCGGAGGTAAAAATTTTATTAGTTACAGAAGTGTACGGTCTATGACTGTACCGTTACACCGATCATATTCAGGCTTCAGATACCTAGTTTCCACGACATTCACCCTTTCACGTACGTATGCCAATTGTATGGTACACACCTGTAATCGAACAGTAATCTGTGCGCCACCAATACCAAATACAGTATATGCAATCCTTCACGTTCAGATGAACTTCAGGGGTCTTGACAATCGTCTTCAAAATCCCCATCGGTCCTGCAGCTCACTTCCATCTTACTCAGTATCCTCAAAGCCCTAGCGGTGGCCAACAGAAGGAAACGCAAATTTCAAGATATATAGGGCCCTCATTTGGTTCGTCATTACTTACGGGGACCCGGTTTGGTTTCTCTACGCCGCGAACTATTACATAGACAAGATGCAAATCGCTCAAAACGCGGTTCAGCCAGTAGCCAAGGGCTCATAGCGTATGGCGTTGAACAGGCATATCTACCTGTCACAGTTGCTCCTAGTCGGAGAGTCTCTCGACCTTCTTAGCAGGCAGTATTAACTGCAGGCTCTCGTTCCCGGCCCCCCGTCGCATGACAGGGTCAGCCACAGTCATACCCTGGTGTCAAATGGTCGACCATTAGTATCGCACTTGCTGAGTGACGGCGTCGTCTCGGCCTCCACTCTTAAGGCGGCTCTGGCGTCTGTCCACAGGGAGGTGGTGGCTTCCTCCACAGCAGGGCTGGAGGTCAACAAAGTGCGGCACCCACTCTCCCCCCCCCGCCGTCTCCTCGTCCAAGTCAATGTTACCCTACCCTTTTCGCACGGTGCTGTCGCAGTTGAGGTCAAGCTACTGTGTAGACCTGGCCTCCTACAAGCACAGGATCGGGCTTGCAGCCTCTCTGCTGTACCCGCTCTATAGTGCGAGAGAGCTTTCTCGCATCAATTTATATGTAGCTACCTACAGTACGTCTCCAATGGCCCTCTCTCCTGTGCATCTCGGAGAGGATCCCCGTAGCGTCTCCGTTTTTTTTTTCGCACCCTTCCTTTGCCCATCTAACTCCACTTCCCCGACCCCCTTCGAAGCCTCCACCCAACGGAGCTTGCAGATAGGCGCAACAACCACCACTAGCACTTCCATCTCACTTTATACTTCAACTCGAGCTCTGCCTCACTAAACAACACCTTCTTCTGTAACGCATTAAGATATCAATCTTTTCTACCTCCAACATTCAAACCTTTCACCATCGGCATTTAAAAATAATTTTCAGTTGACCAGCACTTTCTAAGACGCGACCAAATGCTGCTTTTGGGGATGGTAGGGTGAGCCGATGCTGTTGTTGTAGTTACGTAGGGGATGGCTCCAGGGGGGGGGGGGGGGGGGTTGGGCACGTGGCGGAAGGTATGAAACACAAGGTAGGGAGCACAAGAAGTCAGATACAGATAGAGGACTGTCCCATAGAAATGTGGGAAGGACGGTAGTGGGGTGGGCGGGACACACGAACAACTGGTTCACGGTGTGGGGGCCGGGGTGGCACTCAGGGCAGGAGTCACGCAAAACCGCCAGCCCGATCCTGTGGCGGTAAGACATCAGGGCAAAGCAAAAACCTGAGCGTAACTGTGGTAGGGTGGAGCGGGCCGCTCGTGAGAGGACCGTCTCATCGGGTGAGATCTCCGGTGAGGCAAAGCCCAAAAACCCTATTTACAAGGAGGCGGTCTAGTGAAGATTGCACGGCAGACCAATGAAGGGAGGAAATCGCTGAGCGGTACTCTTCAGAAGGCATGATGGTGTTAGTAAGTGGTTGATGTCGGGTTGGAATTTGGTTGCTAAGTTGTGGCGGATGAGACGGAGGCCAGCCTGGGCGGTGACAACAGAGTGGGCTGGGTGCTCGAGACGAAGGGCGGAAACAAGGTATTGACGGCACTGAAGGTCGAGAGATTGATCGACCCTCAGGAGTTTGGACTCGGAGTGGAGATGGTTCGCGGAAGCCATGCGAAGGCAAAAGGTCGCTGTACGGAGAGCGGCGTTTTGAACTGTCTGCACCTTGCGAACCGCGGACTGGCGAGCCACAGGATACCCGACTGGAGCAGCGAAGGGGAAGAGAGGTCGGATAAATGCTTTATATGTGAGAAGCAGAGTCTCCTTGCACTGGCCCCAGCGTGTGCCAGCCAGGGCCTTGAGCAATCTGAGGCGGCTGGAGGCTCGAGCAGCTGTGGAAGCGATGTGCGGTGTAAAAGTGGGTGTCAAAAGTGACGCCGAGGATCTTGGGGCGGCGCTCCAGAGGCAGAGCAGTGTCATCAATAGTGATATCGGGGTCGAGTCTAGACTGATTGGTATCCGTCGTCCATAGTGTTGAATTGGATTTGGAGGTTGATATGGTAAGGCCCTTGTCAGCTGCCCTATTGCTGATTAAGTCGGAGTGATGCGACAGAGCGGCAGCAGCGGTGAGAGGTTTGCGATGGGACGCCATGACAGTGAAATCGTCGGCATATCTTACAGAGGGGCAACAGAGCTGGTCCCGAGGAATGGGGAAGGCAGAGACGTAGAGGTTGAACAGAGAAGGCAAGACGACCGAACCCTGAGGAACCCCCGCCTTGACAACCCGGAACTGGGAACGAAAGCCATTATACAGTAGAGGCAGCAGGCTGCACGTCCCCGAGGTAAGCCGCGAGCCATCTGACAACATTGTAGCGGAGTGTGGTGCTGGAAACTGAAGAGAGGAGTCCCTCAGTAGGAACGGTGTCGAACGCTTAGCTGAAGTCAATCAGCAAAGCCACCGTGCGGTTAGGGGGTTTGGGTTTGTTCATGCCGCGGGTTGCTTGGAAGGCCAATGGCAGTAGAGCAGATGTGGGGGAGTGCATAGGCCGGAAATTAAGCTACTGAGAGAAAGGTTGTGAAGCCTCATTGATGAAAGGCAGGAGGCGCTCCAGGACTTTCGCAGCGGGACACAGAAGCGATATTGGGAAGTAAGAGGATCCTTTATCCGCAGGTTAAGATGGTTTTAAAATGGCAATTATAACTGCTAACTTCCATAAGGGACGAATGGCTGTGTGAGCAAGGGAGAGAATGTATAATCTGGTCAAGATAGATCAGACCCTGCGGGCCCAGATGCCTAAGATGTAGGATAGACAATTGGTCTGGGCCCACAGCTGTGGAGGTCATTGAGGCAACTATGGCCTCATGGACTTGAGAGGGAGTGAAAGGGGTGAATCCATGATCAATGGGGTGACGCTTTCGAAGGAGTCGCCTGGCCCGTCTGGGCAGAGTAGCTAGGATAGGGGGAGAGGTGGCAGTGAATTACTGGCAAAAGCCTCTGGCTATGTCGCCGTTGTAGTTGAACGAGTGAGTTCCAAAGGATATGGGCTGTTTACGAGGGACGGAGGACTGGATGCCTGATAGTGAGCGGAACAGAGACCAGAATTTATTTATTGGGGTTGCTCCTGAGATCGCATTCATGAACGGTTTGTTTCCACGCCTCCTGGGCAGCGCCACAGATGAGGCGATCCACTTCCTTGATGTCAACTGAGGAAGGGAGGGGTCTTGAGCAGTCGTGGAGCGGAGGTGATCACGGCGGGTGATGGCGTCTCTGGCGTCCGCGGTGAGCCGAGAGATATATTCCTTGCGATGGCCGGCGGGATGTGGTGCTTAGCAGCTGATGCGAGGGCCCGATTGAGAGCCCTCAGTCCGCCACTACAGGAAGAGGGGAGGGAGGTAATTCGTTCCTCGCACTCACGTGTGAACTCTCCCCAGTTCGCTTTCCCGAAGTTGATGAAGGTGCGTCTGGGACAGGAAGGGGCAGAGTTGGAGTCACTGATCTCATCCCGCGCAGCGGCCCGCTCATCCTGGGTTACAGAAGACCAATCGGTGTAGTGGGCGTTAAAGTCACCCATAATGAGGGTGTCAGCAAAAAGGGTGGAAGAGTCGAGTTTGTATCCAGGGGAACAAGAGGTAGCTGGAGGAACGTATAGCCTATGTTAACTAGAGTGAGGGATGAGGAGCACAGGGTGACGGTGACAGCCAGGTGTTCGACTGTATGGTCGTTGTGGAATAGGTGGTTAGTGGTTATTTGCAGGTAGGGGATTTCCCGTCTGATTGGGAACAAAAAACCGCCACCGCCATTGGCGGCAGGACGATCTCTCCTGACTGGGGTGTAGCCAGGGAAGACAGGGAGGGAAGAGCAGGGAGTGAGTTAAGTTTCCTGGAGGGTTGCAACGGCTATATTACTACTGTGGAAGAAGGCTGATAGTTCAGATCTGCAATGAAGGAGTCCATTGCAGTTAAATTGCATAACGATGGACGGAGGGGCGTTAGTAGGATAGGGTGGGACAGGAGGGGGTGAGGGGGACCGAGGACGCGGAGGTAGAAAACGCAAGGAGGGAGGTGGAGGTGCACAACTAGGGCACCTCCAGTCCGGGTGGTAACTAGCGGCACTGAAGAGACCAGAGCAGAGCTTGTGGACCCAGCACGCAAGCGGAGTACCGATAGGACCACCCCCGGCCGGTGACGTTCAATGAGCAGACTGAGCAGGGGTAGGCGGGGCCAGGGTTGGGGTGGATATCACCGCACAATAGAATGGATGACGAGAGGAATGGGACAGGAGGAGGGAAAACAAGTAGGGAAAGGACTGTCTAGGGAAGAGCGGGCAGGTCGTCGGCAGAAAGGACCTGTCCGTGAAGGAAAAAGCATGAGATAGCGAGAAAGTACAAGTGGGAGAGAGAGTGAAAGAAAGAAACGAGCGCCACAGCGACCCGCGTAACCACCCCTCCCACGAGGAGCGCCTGCGATTGGTCCACAGAAGTCCCCGCCGCAGTTGTGCAGAGAGCTCCCGCAGAGTCTACCCACAAACAAAGGCGCGCAGGCCGATATCCTTACACGCAAGCTTTAACAACTCAAAAAAGAACAAGCCTTCACCAGGCATATCATCCCTTTGCACTACGCTACATTCACTTGTTGCGTAGCTGCTGTCATTAGACGTGCATGACGCAACAAAATACTATACAAGCTGGAGCACTCTAAGAGCGCATACCTATGCCAACTTCGCCAAGCAAGGCAAAGGTAATGAAAAGGGCAAATTGGTTTGGAAAGTATGATTTCCTTTGTATCAACATCAAAAATTAATCATATGTGCTTTTTGACGGTAACAACAGCTTTTGGAATTTTATTCAAGATCCGTTCATAACTTTCCGACTTATGCTGCTAACAAACATTCTGGCAAACCTCAGTCAAACACACAAACAGATCAACCGATCATCACCAAAATTAAATATCATTTATGTACATCAATATTACAAACAATTCCTATAAATTTCATAAAGATCTGTTTATAACTTTTTGAATTATTTTGCTTACAACCATAAAATTAAGCACAGAGACAAACAAACGACTGAGAGATCGTCACGAAAATTTGGTCATTTACTCTTAGCCTATGTTAACTAGAGTGAGGGGTGAAGAGCACAGGGTGACGGTGACAGCCAGGTGTTCGACTGTATGGTCGTTGTGGAATAGGTGGTGCCTTACAACTCGTGCAAACTTCATAGAAATCCGTCCATAACTCTTTCGAGTTATAGCATAGCTAGGAAATATGAGGCAGACAGACCAACAAAGAAACCGATGAACGGATCTTCACCAAAACTAAGTTAATTATCTGCTCCTCCTAACATACACAACAAATCCCTGTAAATTTCGTTGACATTCATCCATAACTTTTTGAGTTATCTTTGGTGACAGATAAACAGACAGCCAAACAAACTCGATGAAAACATAACCTCCTTGGTGGAGATAATTACGAAACCTTTTCCGTGGAGTAGTACACAAGGGCCACAGTATCTGAAAATAGATGCTGTTTTCTGGTCACTAAAAAAAACACTGCCTATAAGACATACCTTCTTTTAGCAATTAAGCAGCTAGGGTGACACAACAAACTACTTCATTAAGCTCACCTCTTCAGGAAACCAGTTACTAGTCAACCACATCTTCAACCAACTTACCCTCACGTACAGTATACACACCTCATGACCAAGATGTACCGTAGCTCTCGACAGTTCGATACCACTCCTGCCATCTCATTACTTTCTACACCGCTTATGGAGCCTTTCACTCGAAGCTATCATAGGCGTCCTCCAATCCCTATAAGCCCATAGCCACACCCAGTTCATTCACCATATGTACACACTTGCTTCAACGCCTTTCCCCAATACTTCATCTACTATCCTTCCCGCTATTAAAATAAGTTGTATCATAGACTACACCACACATGTATGGAGTTTGAAAGCTTAGGCCTCCATTGCCACACGGAAGAACAAGGGACATAATGAATGCCAATCGAAACGTGGAATCCATGCACGAGGGTGTTCCCACACAGGATCAAACCACTTGGGAACAGCAAGTCGGGGAAAATAAGGAAGGACAGAGGAATGTAATACAAGTAGGAGTATGAAAGTGGAAGCAAGCAAAGCCAGTATGAAGTACAGACTTCCCGAAGGCCTAGGTTGTGGCTAATGTAACAATTTTTTATATTTTTATATTCATTTAATTGCACCTTCCTTCTCTAAGTAGCCACACATACTACGAAGTCATTGCTGCCTCCCGTCGCCGAACATACAAGGATGACACTAACCTGCGCCTCCAACACAGCAATCAGTCTGCAGTGCTCGTTGAGGTGATCTCGGAGTGCCAGAACCAGTGCTTGGTTTACAAGGGTAGGTCCAGGAGACTGACCAGCTGAGCTATTAGATAGCTGGACCCCCGCACTAGTAGGAGGACCGCCGGCAGCGGAGGTGTCGAGACCAGAACCAGCAGAGATGAGGTGGCAGGAGCTAAGGGCGCTGTAGCTAACGCTCTGCGTCAGTCGTCCTCCTAATGACCCAACAGCAGCGATGTTGCCAACAGAGGCAGACTTGTTGATGGCACCTCTGTTGTGTTGGCTCTCGCAGAACTTGTGTACTTGACTGTATAGCCACCCTACCTCCGACAGCTTCAGGATCAGGTCCCGGACTGGCTTTGATATTCGAACCTACAGTACGACATTGAATTAATTACGAGACAACTAAACTCCGACAGCTTACATACATGAAATAAGCAGCACCTGGCCAATAAGCTGACAATACCAAGATGACAAAAGTTAGAGAGAAAATAACAGTAATATAACAGCTCCAAAAGTACGAAGAAAAAAATGTCGCACCTGAGAGAACTAGGATATCCAGCCAGCTAATGCCTATGAGAGCTCATGGTCGAACTGTAACATTAAAAATAACACGAACACAAGACATATGGTCTTGGAATATGTGCTATATGTAAGTAGTATTTGTTGTAATCAGGATAGTCTACTACTATTCTCCAATATGCGTCAAATAGTCTATATATCAATGAAAATAAAAAGCAAGAATAAATACGACCTTCAGACCTAAGCCTAGCGATAAAATGGGCGTAGGCATGAACTAACAAATGCAGCAATTCAGCCACTGTAGAGTAGATAGATTAGTTTAAGTCTCCTCCTGTGAACAATGCGAAGTTTTGCCACAGGATAAGTGTGATCAAAGAATAAGTGACGTCACAAACAGATTGGAGTCATTTTTAACGGTCGGATACACTAGCCGAATCATGAACTACACAGGCGCTGAGCCCGGATTCTAAAAAGACTTGTACAGCAAGAGGTAGGTAGGAGCTAGACGCAAGTGTGACGTTAGAAAGGTAAGAATGACCTGGAAAATTTATAGGGTATTTTACAAAAAATAAAAAAAAAATTAATCGATGCTCGATGCGATAGTAATAGACGTACTTACATTTGCAGCTAGTAACAACTATATGTTTCTTGTAGTAACAAAAATCTGAAACGGCACCTGTCCTCAAAAAGTTTACCGTAGAGATAGATATCTTGGAGTTAACAGACTGAATTAATGGAAGTCAAAGTAACAGCAGTTAAAAGATAATAATCTGTCCAATGCTAATTTAAAACAAACCTAAAAACATAAGTTTCATGACTAATAAATGAACAGTTGACAGTCCTGCGCTGCCGAAACGACAGCGATCGCTGCTCTCTAACCTACGAGAACATAAGATACTTCACCGGAAGGCAGAAATATTTTAGTAAATAGACCACGGAGTGCCTCGGAGGGTTATGGTAATATTAATATGTTAATTTCACCACCGTAACCACCTCAGATTGTGACCCAAGCAGGGTTGTGAGGTGAGGCCACCCAGTGAAACATCTTAGGACGACCGAGTGAGAGTCCACAAGCCAGTACGGCTCAGGACACAGAGACACGCGAGCTTCCTCGCCGAGAGAAGGGCGAAGTATTCAGAGGAAGAAAAACAAAAGAAGCGAGAACGATTTGATTATTGAAAAAAGGGGGCATATAGTACGTGGATAAAAACTGGGAACCCATGCACGAAGGTGTTCCCACACAGAATCAACGAGCATAGGAACAGCAAGTCGGGAAAGAAGAGGAAAAACGAAAGACAGTACATAATATCACCACGAGTATGAAAACGGAAGGAAGCAAATTCGGTACGACAAACAGACGTCTCGAAGGCCTAGCCAATGGCTAAGGTACCCTACAAGGCCCCCCCCCCCCCGGGGCGCTGCTCCCAATACAGAGGATGGGCGAACCATACTAACCTAACCCTTTGGCAAATGCTAGCTCATGGCTCTGAGGAAAGGAAGCGAGAATAACAAAAGAGACCAGAAAGAAAACATTCACGTCGAGCGCTTCGCGGACCTCCATACAAGAAAGGGCAGGAGATGAGGTCACCTAATATAACCGGCGGGCCACTTCAATAAGTAGGAGAGGAACAAAGAAGGCCTAGCTAACTTTACATTGTAATCTTAACAGCAGGAACTGCTGCCAGATGCAACAAGCTGTAAGCATTCGGGCTACCTATAGGGCGGATGAGGCTGATGAATATAACACAAAATCATTCCTACATCACTGAATATTTGGTTCAACATAGATTAAAAACTGCAACTGACCTTAGGATCAATTTTATAGCAGTCAGAAGCCAGGTCCTGTTTGATAATTTTCCCTTCGATTCCCTGCAATACAAAGAGCACCTCTCGCACCAGCACTTCCTCTGTTACCTCCACTTGCGCTGAAAATATCAAGACATTCAAGATGTACACAACGTGTGAAGCTTATAAAGCTGTTAAGTTACCTGCATGACTGTGGGAATATTATTCAACAAGGGGAAATAGCAGATGAGAGGGAGAGTGAATACATGATTAAGCCTAGTCCCAGTACTTACAGCTTCTAGCAACATGAGAACTACAAGCTGGTGCCGCACGTATTAACTTGCCACGCACCCTATACACATATTCATTTGCAGGCGGTAGGGGAGGGCTGAAATCCGGCATCACAGTTATCAAGACAAGACATTTATTTCCACCTGACATACATGTAAGCTATTAATAAATATATGTTACCTTGTTAGGAGAGATAAAATATGTTCTCGAAGCACTCAAGCTTTGTTAATTATTGCCTGTTAGTGTGGGTAGCATTAAACGGCCTGCGAAACAATGGACAAGACTCAATCGTAAAGACCAAAGAACTACTCTAAGCCAGTAGTTGTTCCCAGTTTTCTTAGTCAACACCTGAAATAGACTCCCCTCCGAAGTTATCAGTGCAGAGACTGTAAATACATTTAAAAATAGTCTTGACATTTGAGAGCAACACCCTCCACAGCTATGGACTCCCTCTTCAGGAATCAAAAACTCCAGCAATTGCTTCGGAGGCCACCGTAATCTACCATCTTTCATATCCCAACTAGGTTAACGCTTCCGTACTCCCCGGCTGTACATCAATTCATCGTGCTTGTGCGATCAACTCCTTGGCTGACTTCGTTTCCTCCTTTTTTCCCTCAGATATCCAAATGATTCTGAGATGACATGATGGCAATAGCTCAGGAAGGAACAGAGTGTAAGTCCCAGCTGCTCTCTGGGAATGGGCCTATTGGTCCGTCTACTGCCAGTTATCAAATTACATCCGCCAAAGAGGTCATGTTTTCGTCGGGTTCGTCTGTCTCTCCGTTTGTCACTAAGATAACTTAAAAAGTTATGAACGGATTTTGACGAAACGAAACTTACATGGGTTAATGGGTATGTTAGGAGGAACAGATGATTAACTTTTGAACTTTAGGTGAAGGTCTGTCCATCCTTTTGTTTGTCTGCCTATTTTTCGTTAGTGCCATAACTTAAAAAGTAATGGACGGATTTTCATGATGTTTACAGGAATTGTTTGGTTTCTTACAGAGAGTAAATGATAAAACTTTTGTGATGATCAGTTTGTTCGTTTATTTGTTTGTCGATGTGTTTGATTTTATATTTGTTAGCGCAGTAACTCAATAATTTATGAATGAAATTTTCTTAAATTGTTAGTAATGTTAAAAGACATACCGTAATTGGTTAAATTTTGGTGATGATCGGTAGGTCCGTTTTTGTGTTTGACTATGGTTTGTCAGCGCAATAACTCGAAAATTGTAGATAGATCGTTATGAAATTTTCAGGAATTGTTAGTCATGTTAGAAGACACAATTGAATAAGCGTGGTGATGATCGGTAGGTCCATTTGTATGTTTAACTAGGTAATGTTTGTTAACGCAATAACTCAAAAATTATGGATGGATCTTTATGAAATTTTAAGGAATTGTTTGTCACGTTAGAAGACATGCTTGACTAAATTTTTGTGATGATCGGTTGGTTCGTTTGTGTTTGACTTACGTTTGTTCGCGCAATAACTCCAAAATTGTTGATGGATCTCAATGAAATTTTCAAGAATTGTTAGTAATGTTAAAGGACATAATTGATTAGCTATATTTTAGTGATGATGGATTGGTCCGTTTGTGTGTTTGACTTATGTTTGCTTAAATGTTTGTTAGCAGCATAACTCAAAAAGTTACGTACGGATCTCCAAGAAAATTACAGACACTGTTAATACTATCAAACGGCACAAGTGATCAGATTTTGGTGTTGACAGAAAGAAAATCATGATTTCAGAGCAGAGTTGAATTTTTCCTTACCGTTGCCTTGCTTCGCGGAAGTACCCTATGCAGTCTCAGAGTGCTCTTGTCTAAATAATTATTTCAGTTCCATAACTGTGTAGCTGTTTGTAAATCTTGCCGCTGCAGTAGCTCCTCTCAACACAGCTATTTTTATATTAAGAAGTTTAGGTCTACATTTACACAACAAGGCGATATCACATCCATTCATATAGTGGAGATTGAGTGTGCGGCCATGCAATTGGTTGCGATTAACGCCGCAAAGAAAGGGGCACATCCAAAGCTCAGTTCTGACGTTCACGACCAGTCCCAGCTAACTGGATTAAGCAATCTCAATCCAAGTGAGTGAGTAGAACAAGCTCTGATACAATTCAAGGCTAGTCGGACGCTATAGAAGACTGCATGTACACATATCTTCTGCATGATTAGACGACTTAAGGCAGGCCCAGGGTACCATCAACATCAAAATTATACATCTACTAACAGAGCAGCGTTAGCAAAAGACCGATGATACTGAGATATATATTTCAAAACATGGCAGCACTAGTAAAACGATGAAGATGCTAAACATAGCAGCACTAGCTTGCGCTTGTATGACAGCTAGTTTTTATTATGCCCGTATCGAAAGTAGCCTTCCGTATTAACCACTTCACGATAGGCGACGCAGAAATATAGGTGGCTCCAGCTCATGGGTCTGTAGGACCCCAAACATACAGCACATACAGTATATAGCAGTTTGAATAGGCTACGCTGCACCTCGAACACACAGGGAACTCTGCAGCTAAGCTAACCAAATACTTCCACTAGAAACAGTTCAGTTCTAGAGACTGAAAAGCTAATTGTTTTTATACTACGTACAGTACACATTAGATATTTAGCCCCAACACCAAAATATTCCTCGTTGACGCATGTACTCACAGTAAAGGTACCATTGACTGGAAGTGTTCCATGAAAATAAGCTAGGAAAGTCATTTTGCTGCCTTCGTCTTTGCTTTTAAATTTTTAATGAAAATAAGCTAATCTTATTAATATTAACTACAATATAGTCAAACAAGCGTAAGAAGTTCGATAAGCGTGGCTAAGAACGCAAGGCAACTTTGCCATATCTCACTTATGCGCGTGGTATAACAGGTCTCAATCGAAGAAATTATATTTCTATCCGAATACTGAAAGTGCATTAGTTAACCGATTAGATTTGGCACAGCTGCGTTCAATTCAGCCCCGCCCCTAAAGGACTGCTTATACTGGCTTGACTATAGTCTTGAATTTCACGCAAACGGCGGCCTCAAACACAGGACTGAGCTTGAGGCCTTCTTGATGATTATCGGCTTGGCATTAGCGCCTGAAACTTGCTCCATATTAACTATCCTTGATGCAACTGTCCCAATTGAAGACGTTGTCAATGGAAAGAACGCTGTGCGTATCAATAGGTATGCGGACACCTACGTGCACACTGGCGGTTCTGCTGCTGCGGCAGGGGGATGAGCCGTTCACTGCCTCCTGGAGGCCTCATTGAAGACGGTGCGGACTTAATGTTGTCGCCGACTCCTGTACCAATAACGTAAACAACTTAGCTTCAGCCTCTCTAGAAGTACTGAGGCGTTCGGGAACAGTTCCTTCAAAAACTCAGTAAAGGAGAAGCCGTTGCACTAAAAAGTCGTTCTATTATTGTAGCGAGAATGGAACCTTATGGAAGAAGCTCATCACCAAGTTATGAACAACGATCTGTCATGGAGTTTTTGCCAGCACTGAATTTTGTTCTAGTGGCAATTCACCGGAGAATGCAAGCTTTTTACAGCATTGGATGCGTTGAAGCTAGCACAGTACGCTGTATCACTCACGAGATATAACAAGCACAGCTGAATCAATTCGGCAACTCGTTTCTGGTGAAACTCTTCGATTGCTTACAATGGTCGTCACGCTCTTTAACTTCAGTGTTGCAGCTTTGCAATCATTGTAGCTGTTGCTTCAACAGCAACACATCCATTGCCATGAACAACTTGCATGCTTCGGTAAATTGCCAGTGGAGGGAAACCCACGGCTGCTACGAGCTCCATGATAGCTCGTTGTTCATACCTTAGTGATGAACCTCTTCATACAGTCTCGTCACACTAACAGCTTGTCACCGCGGCGGGAAAGGTAAAGTTTCCTTGACCGCACAACCTAAGTAGGAAATCCACATGCACTGGTTCGTATCGCAGGTAGATAAATGCCCACATGAGCCTAGTAGATGAACGGCTGAAGTCTATACAAGATTGTTCGGCTCTGACGTCATATTGACGGAATATTCGACAGATAAATGAGCCTCCCCGGCCTTACAGCCAGCGCCCTCCCAGTGACTAGTACTATCTACGAGCAAAAAAATTATTAACGATATACAGTATATATACATTCCCAAGTGTTTGACTTTCCTACCCTGGTTTGGGCTCGATCTCCCGATAATCAACGAAGTCAGCAACCTTGTCACGGAGCTACTAGACTTGTTCAACACTGATGCTGCTACAAATGACAAAATAAATGAAAACATTACATCTCACATCATTGGCGTACAATAATTAGGGATGATAGCTCCACTCAAAAGAAATTCCCATGCCGATATACAAGAGGTGGAATACTCGTAAAGATTCGATACCAAGAAAAGTATTTATTGGCCATATTTTTGATATATGCCGTTTTATTACTACAAAAGTTGTCATAGTCAGCAGGGTTGCGGAGTCGGATGATTCAAGGTCCGACTCCTGGCCCTCCAAAATATCCGACTTTAACTCCAGGTCCTCAAGATTTTTCAACTCCCGACTCCAACTCCTAGGACCAACTAGGAAGATATTTGATGTAAACCTCAAACAAGTCCAAATAATTTTTGCTAGTATACATACATATTAAGTTGAAGATGCTTACTATATTGTACATTTACAATGATACTTTGCACCATTTGGGATATTAAAAAAAAAAAGTTGGTAGAACTTTCGCACCTGGAAATATCCAGGAAGGCAGCTCACAGTCGTACCATTTTTTCGAGTAAGATAAACTTATTTATCTAACTCGAAAAAATGGTAAGACTGTGAGCTGCCTTCCTGGATATTTCCAGGTGCGAGTGGGACTATTGATCTGTGACATTTATTGGGTAGTATTTATTTCGTGAAGACTGTGAGCTTCCATATAAGAGGTAAGCGCTGCAAGTTAAATCCTCACTGTAGAGATGCGGGGCAGGCTGCAGTACTCCGCGTACTACATGCTTGCCTTTTACGCATTCTCAGTGCTGGTCTTGTAGTTGCGCCTCGCTATGAATGAGGTCCCAGGTTCGTATCCCGCGGACCACCTATAGTATATATAAATATGTATAGCTACGTCATTATGGCCTGATAGAGGTACACCCCTCCGAGAACCTTTAAGGTTAGGTGCCAGGACTGGTTCTGCTATATCCTATATCAAATATAGGTCTTTTAACGGGTTCACAGCATTCTAAACTTATTTCACTAGCGGAACCAGTCTTGGGGACCTAACCTACAAGGTTGGCGGGGCGAAAGCTCATTGTAAGGGGGCTGGTACTAGGGTGGATGGTGTCAGTACAAAAAATTTTTCCCGTTTTACCATCGAAAAGTGGGCGTGCGTTCAAACGTAGACTTATTCTCCTTCAAAATGAGACCAAATTTGCAAAAAATCTACGGATTTTAATGCGCTTTTTTTCATATTTGAAGATTGAGCCCGTTACGTGGCCTGGATTTTGGTACCTCTATCGAACCAGAAGGCCACTCAACAGGCCGTATATGAATATTATTAGCCATCTAATAGCCCACTTCGAAATATATACCTATGTATTTTCGGAAATTTCAAAGGAATAGAACTCATGAGTTTTCAAGCTAGAATAAAAACATGACATTTTCGGAATCCTTAAAACATTCCTAACAAAACTATAGAGCTGGATTTTCCATTTTCTATTTGTTCAATCACTAACTGAAATAGCTATAGGGAAAAAACACAGGATTTGGTTTTGAGCTGTGATAGAAAAAATATATAGACTATACTGCTATATGACGGCAAAAATGAAAAATCCGGCTATATAGTTTTGTTAGGAATGTTTCGAGTTGATTGTAAAACTGTCGTTTTTATTCTAGCATGAAAACTCATTGAGTTCTATTCTTTTGAAATTTGAAATTTCAAAAAATATATATATAACTACTGTATATATATTTATACACTGGCGGCTCGTGCATAGGGGTCAGAGGGGCCGGCCCCACCAACAAATTGACTGAAAGATTACAAAAATGCAAATCTACGATAAGTCATCAATGATAATAATCTTTTCAAGAATTCACTACGTGAATTCAATACTGAATAGAAAGTTTTCCTCAGAATCACATCCAAATGAATGCCACGGGGCCAATATCTTTCGGCCCCATTTTGCCTTTTAATTACAGCGTGTAAGGAAAGACTGGCGGGCCGCGCGGTACCAAGCTCTTGTAAAACAAGTGAATGGCTACAAATTGGGGCCAGCTGAGCTTGGCCCCAAGGAGCAAGCCGGCAAGCAGGGCTGCCAAAGCTTGGGTTTTCTCCCAAGGTTTTGGGATTTCGCTCAAACACTTGGGTTCCATTCTGACAATATTGGTTATTTTCTTCCTTATGATGATACAAATACAACTAATGACGTCCAGCATACGCAGTATAAAACAGAGCACATGAATCTTACTAACTTCCAGATGTTGTTTCAAAATCTTCTTTTCTGCCATGTCTGAAATTTTTTCAGTTTGATGGTGGGTTTTTCAAAAATCCCATTGGCAGCCCTGCTTTCATGCGAAGTCGTCAAGGTCAAGAGCTCAGTGTGTTTGTTGCTAGTGAGGGTGTACATTGCTGTTATGCTTGTTGGCGGCAGCTGGCCCTCTGGCCCCGCAACCTCAAAGAAAGCCACTGAAGATTGTCTGTGCCTAACTCACCTTTGATAATTTACAGGTTTTTAAGAGGCTGTATGCACGCTAGTCAAAGTCTTGAGTGCTTTCTGCATCTAATTGGTTTAATACGACCTGCCTGAACAGCATATATAACAGCAACAGCCCGTTTACGTCACTACCATTATTTTATTTAGGCTCTGAACTGAAACGTAAGGATTGTAGGCGAGCTGGCCCCACCCGTTTGAAGCGCAACGAGCCGCCACTGTATTTATATACTTAGTATATATATCCCATTATCTCAAAAACTAAGGCCTCAATCAAAAACGTTGTAGGAGCAAAATGTTTCTTTTTTAAAAATACGTACCGGTATAGGGCTAGCTACAGTGCAAATATAGGTATATTTTTCTATATATGAGATTCCGGAGTCGCAGTCGGGCTAAAAATGCCGACTCTGACTCCTAGAGCAAGTGAGATACCAACTCCGACTCCATCTCAAATCCTCCGACTCCGCAACCGTGATAGCCAGAAAGTTTAAGCCTCCGTTTTCGAGCAGAACAATATCATAGACAAAAGAGCAAGGGACATGTAGTATGCTGAGAGAAATGGGGAACCCATGCACGAAAGTGTTCCCACACAGGATCAACGCGCATGAGAACAGCAAGTCGGGAAAGAAGAGGTTGAACAGAATAAAGCATGAGCAAGTACGAGTATGAAAATGGAAGGAAGCAAAGTGGGCACGAAAGACAAGACGTCCTGAAGGTCTAGCTAATGGCTAAGGTAACCTACACGAGCCCGCTGAGGTCGCCGCGCCCCATCACATAGGATGAGAGAGCCTAAAGAACCTAACTCTAAGGCCTATCCTATGCCCCCTGAGGGGGACCCCTGCAGTTCAGAGGCCATGCATCAGTGCTTCTAAACAAGACACATGCAGAGCTTCAAATTTGACTGGACTGGGTGACTGAGACGAGACAAGTTTGAGCAATACTGCTCTACATTTCGCTTTAAGTATTAGGACGATTCCCATTTGCTTAAAACATCAGTATTGGTTTCGTCAGCAGTGCTCATTTCAAGAGATCACTCTCCATAATGCATGATAGACGAGCCCGATCCCACTCTATAGCAAGAGTCATCAAAAGCGTTCTGAAGACAGAGGACGATAAACAAACAGACCTTTTATATAAGAGGAGAGCTTAGCAGCACGAGAAGGAGGTGCTACAGACCGCGGAGCTCCGGTGCTGGTGCTGCTCCTGCCATCGCTGTGTGAGTCTCCGTCCTTGTCTGAGCTGGGAAACGAACCTTCCCGGCCGCTGCCAGACCTGCTGGATCTGCAAATTTCCCACTTTTTATCAACACTGATGTGAGAAATAAATACCACAGTGGTTCACATAACATTAAAATATCTATTAAATCAAACAATTCAGAAAAAAAGGTAAAAGATAAAAACTCACTACTGGAGTGCATTTCCAGTTCTCGGATAGCCAAAGTTGGAAAAGTATATGCATTTGTCTGGAATACTGTCTGCCAACGCAGCTTACCACACACTCGAGACTGTCATCTGAACTACCGCCATGAGCAATACGGCGTTGCTTTACATCATAAAGCTACTTACCAACGAGACGTTCAAACCAATGTGTCTTTGTGCAAGCACTAGCTTGCCTTCACTTGCAGTCACCTGCTCAATTCTGGTCATTGTGTCCTTGTTAGTAGAGCATAATATTTTGAAAACTGGAACGAATTTAAAGTATGGCAACAAAATTAATACCTCAGCGGCGCAACAAGCTGAACAAAAGTGGTTTTCAGAAGCTCCGACTCCTTTCCTTCGAACAAGGAGGACTTGGGGGACATTTATCGAGACATTCAAGCAGCTACCTGAAGGGCTTCAATGACGTCCCGAAAGTAGGACTCTTCAGCAGAGATGATCATCTCAGAAATAACGGACAAAAATGAAAACCTCAACGTCGAAAAATTAAACAGGTTTGGCAGTTTTCTTTCATATCTGGGAAAGACTTACTGTGGAGTTGCTAGAAAGCAGATAACCAACACGTCATACATTGCCAGGACTAGTGTGACAACACCCTCCACAGCTTTGAATTCCTTCTTGACAGCTCATTACTAAGCCTCTCACCTCTTCACCCTTTCAAGAGCAGCTTTGCTCCATTGTCATCCACCAACACTCAAATGTAGAGTGTCAGTACTGCAACCTATCTGCTGCACTCGATTAGTTATATTGACACACTCATCTCAACATATTCATGTAGTCTTCCATTTGGTACAGATGAATTTTGCTATGTTCCCGAGTAACGGCAATAGCTCGACATGGTTCAAAGCCTTGTCTGCAATTTCATGGGCAACAGACCCTTTGGTCAATTTTTGCCCACTGTCTAATTACTTTATAATACACGTTGACTACATTAAGTTGCAGGGCGTACGCAATAAATACTGAACAACTCTCCCGAATTAGGTGAAGTTATGCCATACTGACAGTATTGCTACCTCACAGTTATTTCCGAAAAAAAAGTTAATGAAATTGAAATAAGATTTGTCTCAATTTCAACTAGTGTGCCAATTCTGAGAAAGCTTCCCGATTAGGGGTCGGGAGAGGAGAGCAGAAGAGCGAAAGATGGCTCCGCTTGACTACCACCGGCTGAAGTTAAATAGCTTTAGATTAGATCGATAAAAGCGGGTAAAAGTGCAGCGTAGTACAGGTACGGTGGTACCTTCACTTTCAATGCTTCATCTTTTTAGAAATGGTTTAACAAATGAAAGTTTTGGCAGCTGTTACTGTAACGATATTTTTATTCTTACTTTTAAAAATGGCTTCACTAATGAAAAGTTTCAGTACCCTTTTTTTTATTTTTTAATGGGCTTGACTAATAAAACGTCTGTGCAATAAAGAAAGCACGTAGCTACTAGGTTGCATCGAGGAGATGACGGGGGACAAGTAAATAAATAAATAGGCACATCATGCTTCAAGTGCTTGCGTAATGAAACTGTGGACATCCATTGAACTCACATTTTACCTAGCTGGACCATTATTATAAATAGCATTCCCACTGCATTGTTGACTGAGACAACAACATAAAGAGGGAACAGATGGTAAACATTGGAAGCACAAGACTAGCAAACGTTACACCACAGATAACATACCCTGTCGTAGCACGGGAGGATCCTCGACTGCCCGGAGTAGCAGAGCCGAGGTACAAGGGCGGAAGTGTGAAGAAATCACCAGCCGTTTCACCGACACCATTACCCTAACGAAATAAACAGTAACCACTAGTGAATTTCCACCAGGTACATTCTCAGTAAAGAAAAAGCACGTTCGCACCGACGAGCACATCTATTAAAGCTTGCATATATACTTTACAACTAACTATGAAGGGCACAAATGCTTGCATTCAAGTGCTGCCCTGTACGCAGGTTACTGTAATGCTCGACTCCCTTATCACCATTGGTATTATTGTAACAGCTGCTCAGGCAAGCATTCTGAATGCAGTAACCAGGGTTGGCAAAAACCATATTTTTTTGTTCAAACCAAAAGCCATGATTTTTTGCTTAAAACCAAAAAGACCCATGGTTTTTTGTTTTTTTTTTTTTCTTTGTTTTTTTTTTCTTTGAATATTTTGTTGTTTCTTCCAGTTTTAGGAATTTTATCCAATATTTAAAGGTTTTTTTTTTTATTTTGCTAACATGTACATAGTTACCTAGTAATCATCATCAATCTTAGTCGCTTCATTTCAACTTCCTGTTGTAGAAGAATGACCAAGAGAAGGGGTTAAGAAAAATCAGTTAGCAAGTACATGTATTTGCTATGGCTACATTTAATATCCAAACTGTAGAGAAGCTATGATTTATATTTATCGCAATATAAAAGCCTTTGAAAAAATTGAAAGCACTTTAAATTACAAGTACAACTTGACAGATTTAGCTAGCTTCTAGCTAATTAAAAACAGAGTAATGAACTGAAGAAAGTGAAATACCTAGCTATAAAATCCTTTGAAATAGCTCAGAAACACTTTGAATACAAAGAAAACTCGACAGAAATGGCTAGCTATCAGCTAATTAAAAGCAAAGTATTAAACTGAAGAGAGTGCAATAGCTATATGCCTACATCCTTCTTATGAGCTCAGTAGCTATCTAATAGCAACTATAACTAGCTACTACTTCTAATTTTCAGTAGCTTCTAGCTTACCAGCATATAATTAGACATGCATCTCTGACATGAAATTCATTAAGTTATAGGGTTTTATAAACATCACTAGTTGACCCTAACTGTCCTAACAGTCAAACGGACACCTAAATAGAAACACATTCTCATCCGTTCAGTTGTGTGAATAAAATTTGATACTTTCTAGAAGTAAAGCTGTTTATTTTACAATGTATATGAATAAAAAAGAAAAACGTTGAATAAAAACAAAAAACATGTTTTTTTGGTTGGTTTAAACGATGGTTTTTTATTTGGTTTAAACCAGCCAACCCTGACAGTAACACAAGTAGCTATGAGAATTATAAACTGCGCGTCATGCTTTATTGCAAGCTTGCTCTATCTAAAATATTTTCAGTCAGAGACCACACCAGGCATTGACTGCCAGACTGGACACTGAAATCGGCCTCTTGCAGTTGGACCTGGAAGCCAATTAACGTGTTAATAAAATGGGTTCGAATAATCAAAGAGACCTCAAACAAAAACTAATTTCTTCTTCATACCATAAGGAATGTGTTGCAGAGCAGGGAATCTAAATTCACTATCATATATCTTCAATAGACGATATGTATCATGTCTTCAGACACCAAGAATAAATGAAAATTCATCATAATTTCTGGAAATATTAGAATTTTATAGAAAATATTGAATCATAGATACTAGATGTAATGTATTGTAATATCACTTACAGTTGCATTTTTCCAATGCCGGATTTGAATCAATAACCTCAGAATTGTTCTATGGAGAGCTTTGGGGTCCTACACTTAAACAAGCCAAAAGGAGATGAAAAAAATTCTTAACTAGTAAAAACTAGAACGCCTTGTGGCCTAAGACCATCACCTGTGGTGGGGCAAATTCAACGAAGTCATTTTTGATGGCCAGTCAATCCTAATGTCTCATATATATGGATGCTCTGTCCAACGTGGTTAGCCTCCACCACACTACGCCCCTAGTATATTACCTCCTCAACATTAACATAGGAAAAAGAGAATGCCTTGTGGCTTACGATGATCTGCCACGGTGGAGGCAACTTCGCCCTGGTGGAGGAAAATTCAATGCCATCATTTTTTAAGGCCAGCTAGGTCCAGTTTTTTTTGGTATGGGTCATATCTAGGTCAAATTCCATACAAATAATTATGAAGATTGCTCAACTCCTTCAAACACTTTTTGGGTGGACAGACATATATATTTACAAATATATTTACATACAAATATATATAATTGAAACTTCAACAAAAACATTAAAAGGTAGCTACCTCTCACACTTTGTTTGTGGGTGATAAGTTCTAACTAATGAAAACTAGTTCTACTTGTGAAAATTAATTTTAACTTGTGAAAACTAGTTCAAACTAGTGAAAACAAGTTCTAACTAGTTTTCATCAGTTACAATTAGTTTTCAATAGTTAAAATCAGTTTTTACTAATCAGAACTCATCTTCACTATTTAGAACTAGTTTTCATTAGTTAGAAATAGTTTTCACTAGTTAGAATTAGTTTTCATGAGTTAGAACTTGTTTACCTTCTAGGTACCTAGTTAAAACTTGTTTTTACTAGTTAAGAAATTTTGCCTTCTTTAGGGTATTTCACCTCCTTTGGGTGATTCCCAGGACCCCAAACGCTCTACATACATCAATTTGTGAGGTTGTTGCTTCAAATCTGTCATTGAAAAAAAAAACACAATAGCATGTGATATTAAAGTAAATTACGTGTAGTATCCATGAGCCAATTTTTCTATAAAATTTTAGTATTTCTAGAAATTATGATGAATTTTCAATTATTCTTGGTATCCGAAGGTATCATATATGTCGCCTACTGAAGATATGTGATTGTGAATTTAGATTCCCTGCTCTGCAACACATTCCTTATGGAAGGAAGAAAAAATTACTCTTTGTTTGAGGTCTCGGTGATTATTAGAACTCATTTTATTAACACTTATGTAAATCGGCCTCAGGCCCAATTGCAAGAGGCCAGATTTCAGCATCCAGTCAATGTATGGTGTGGTCTGCGTTTTAGTAAAAGATAAGTGAGCTTCATTTGAAAAATGGCTTTACTAAGGGTAGGCTCATATTCATAAAATTTTCATAACAGTTGATGCAGTATACAGGTCTTCCTCCATGATTGCGCTCTCTATGTTCCAAGCTTAACCGGCGTCGTCAATGTGTGGCTTCTACAAATCACAGGTAAACTTATAAGTTCTTGTTAAAAGTTGCCAGCTTTTTTTGCTAACTTTGGTTTGAGAAAATATTTTTTTCGTGGGGTAACTAATAGAATGTTAGAAAGGGTAAGTTAAAAGACAGGTAACCCATATTCATTATGTTCCACACTTCAAGGGTATATAATTTACAGATATAGCTACATACTGACTTACTTGTATGATTAAAGACTAACAGATTAGAACAGTGGTTCCAAAAGTTCAGTTTTCTATGGACCCTCTGTGAAAAGGCCCTCAAGCACACGGACCTCCCGCCATTAAAATGTCATCAACTTTGTATATTACGTACTGAATGAGTATTGTAGCTGTCGATGGCTTCCAGGCTATTGGTTTCCCGTTAATAAAGAACGGCAGAGACATAACAACATGGCCAAACATATAATTAGAGTTGCGAGCATAATTAAGGGACAAAAATAAAAAATTTCATGTCTCAAAAACTGTAAAAGTTTCAACGCTGAAATTTTAACACAAAAGAGGTATTGGGATACGGTACCTAATAATATGCTAAGAATTTATTACGATCCGAAGGATAAGAGAAAAGTTATGTAGTCACTTTTAGTCACTTTTATGCTAGGACACACTGTTGTCAGGTATTTTGCTGTGCACTAGCTATAGTTTTCTTTTATGTTTCCTCAACTAGCTATAATACATGTTATTACAAAGAATTCTAGTGTTTCATTGGCTTAAAGATGACACTTTCAGCACTAGCAATACCGTAACGCATGACACATTAGAATACAAAACATAATAGCTACACTGATATAGATACATCCCTATCTCAACACAGGTAGAGCATAACAGGCTTGAAAATTCAGGGGAATATTAACCTTAATAGGGACCTACTTTACATTGAAGCTCACATTGTTATTCTATCTTATCCTGAAAATACTAGGGAAAAATGAACTTACAATAAATAAAGCGCAGTAAGCAGTTTATACAGATGACATAGCTACCTATCACAATTGAAACTGCAACCAATTTCAGTGACTCTTAAGAAACAAGTTATGAATATGACAACTGCAGTAATTATCATGCTTACTTAAAAGCAACAATTAGTTACACTATGCATACAGATCTCATACGGACAACAGCTGTAGCAGCTTATGCACATGGCACATTGTACCAACCTGTGAACATCGCATGGCAGGAGCACAACTAAAAAAAAATCCAATGCAAGCATTTGAAAAATTTTACCTGTAGGTTGCTGGGATGAGGCTGCTGGTGCTCTGACTCTTGCCCCAACAGCAGAAGCAAAGTCAAAATGCTGGCCTTGTTCTTTAGCACAGACTGAAAACAGAAGAGTTTTTTCATTCATGTAACTCAGCATGGACATAAACAAACAGAGGCTTTTTCACAGTATGCTTCAGCAAAAGCTGAACAAAGGAGTTTTTTACTCATTTTGTGATTGTGTATATACTGACAGACATGAAAGATATTTTTATGTTGCGATTGAGGGTGTACGGTATTAAAGAGAGGAAGAGTCTTCTTATATTGTGCTCACGCAAAACATGAAACTAGAACGCCTCGTGGCACATTATTATTATTATATTGAGTAGTTTAAGTCTCCGTCTCCACAGCAACGGCGATCTAACAGAGGAAGAAGCAAGGGACACATGGTGTGACGATAGATACGTGGAACCCATGCACGAGGGTGTTCCCANGCAAGTCGGGAAAGAAGAGTAAGAACAGATTGAAGAAAGATCAGTAGGAGTAAAAGATGGGAAGGAAGTAAAGTGGGCACGAAAGACAGCCGTCCCGAAGGCCTAGCTAATGGCTAAGGTAACCTACACCAACCGCCTGGGGGCGCTACTCCCCATAACATAGGATGGGCGAACCTCTTAACGGGCCCTCTTATCAGCTGCTAAGCACCATATCCCGGCCGGTCATCGCAAGGAATAAATCCCTCGACTCACCCCGGACGCCATCTTCTGTCGCGATCACCTTCGCTCCACGTTTCCCCACGACCCCTCCCTTCCTCAGCTACAACAAGAAGTGGATCGCCTCATCTGCGGTGCGGCGCAAGAGGCCTGGAAACAAATGATCCAAGACTGCGACCCCAAGAGCAACCCCAGTAAATTCTGGTCTCTGCTCCGCTCACTATCAGGCAAGCAGCCCTCTGTCCCTCGCAATCAGCCCATATCTTTTGGAACTCACACGTTCGCCCACAACGGCGACATA
>LQNS02278091.1:34902195-34913646 GCA_001587735.2 Parhyale hawaiensis | reverse complement strand
AAAAAAAAAAAAAAAAAAAAAAAAAAAAAAAAACTGGAATTTCCCTAATTTTACTCCTACAATGGGAAATGGGTTAAAAAGCAGATTTTTACATTAAACATCAAGATTTGACTACTACTACGACGAGCACAGAAATACACTTAGTCAAATTTTGACTTGTTATGTACACTTAAACATTGCAGAGTACTTACCTGTCATTAAATAGTGCGACGACTCAACCGTCCTCCTGATCTGGAGTCCCCTCGAATCGCGGGTCAAGGTGCTACCGACAGAGGTACTCTGCCGGGAGCAAACCACTGCAAAAAGATGGAATACAAGAAATCATGATAACCGGACACTAAACATTTTTTCAGGAAAGAATGATATATTTTAGCTTTTGATGAATTACAACGAAACCTTATATTAAATTAAAAACTTCATGACGAAGTATTTTAATAAATCTTTTACAAAACATAAATTAAACTGCATAATAGTCATTTTGCCAACTTTGTTCAAATACAAGTGCTGCACTCATAAGTAGGTATCAGTGTTAAGTACTCGGTCCTTTGTACATGGGACATGGATCCTTGGTTCCCGATGGGAGATATCGTAGGAGGCTTACAGCCTCATCCGCACTAAACCAGCATCCTGAACTGTCTGCTCGGAGGAGCAGGTTAAGTCAGTAATGACGCTTCCTAATTATAGGAACCTTACACTTCCCTTACCTCGTAGGCTCGGGAACACAAACCTCTGCTGTCCGGTAGACGCTAATCAGGGGAAGGACTTTTCCCTTGTGTTTAATGAAGGACGATTTCTAGTACCGAAGGTGTTTTCCACCATCGTAGAAGAGCAACTTTGATGGGACCCTCAGGGAGGGTCTTGTACTGAACTTAATTACTCTATGGTTAAGCAACCTTCCCTAATTCAGACAAGGTCAATAGAAACCCTCGATGAGGACCTTGTGAGTGTGGAGAGAGTACGCAATTTGGACTTACTTTGGCCCTGGAGACCTGAGCCTATTTAAGGCTCTGGTCTTGGACCCAAAGGGATCCTGGTCAGCTCGTTTGAGAAGGGATTTTCTCCGATTTTCCGGAACATAGGTACCTACCATTCCAGGCTTCTGTCTGAATCCAGTCTCCGCCTGGTGACCGACCCACTATCTAAGCCTGTTACAACTTTATTTTAGTATATACCTATCTATACTGCAGCTT
This sequence comes from Parhyale hawaiensis, assembly GCA_001587735.2. Taxonomy (NCBI): domain Eukaryota; kingdom Metazoa; phylum Arthropoda; class Malacostraca; order Amphipoda; family Hyalidae; genus Parhyale; species Parhyale hawaiensis. Next base: position 34,912,456 of record LQNS02278091.1, on the reverse strand, counting down.
TCAGCTGCTACTCCTTGAACCTGACTGGGTAGGTGACTACTAGGCGACTCTGGCTCAAGGTTATAGTTGCCCTGTTTTAGGTGGAGCAAAATTAACCTGCTCTTAAGAGGGCACCTTCCCGTAACTGGTGGATGGTCCTCGTCTATACTACTTGGCTCGGCCAGCAGCCAAGGGAAGTGTGCCTTACTCTGCCGCACTTTGGCTCGAGACGTTTTCCTATGTTAGTGAGGAACTCCGTAACATAGGCGGACGCAACCAGTATTGCAGCCTAACTTGGCCCCTCCTGAAGTTGTCAAAAGCTCAGCTATGTAAGACTGAGTCTAAACAGGCCCAACCTGGGAAACTTGGTCCCCTGTTACCTTCTAGCTAGGGGAAAACCTCCTGCTCGACCTAGTGTATCGTACACTAGTTACTTCTTCCCGGAAAACTATGCTTGGAGGAGAACTAGGGTTCACTATCGTGAACCCCCTTGGAAACCGGCCGGCGTTTTCTAACACAGCTCCTGGAAGTGTGAACTGTACTACTATCGGACACCTACTACTGTAGTAGTCCCCCTTCAGGATTTTATGCAGATACTAGCTGAACCTCTTCTGCTTGTTGAGAGGACATAGATCTGCCAAGCCAATCAGGTCTGCGAAAATCATTCCCTATGAACTTAGGGTAGCCCCTAGATAGACTGGACCTAGCCTCGGATGTATCGTAAGAACTCTTCTCCTGAGGTCTCTGGAGTAACCTGAGCCTCTGGCATCTTGCGCGGCCCTGCGCTGACTACGGTTTAAGAATAGATTCTGAGAGTTAGAAAGGTTGAACTTTTATAACTCAGTGCCTCTCTTCGAGTGAGAAGCCCGGCCTGCTGGGGGGTCTCCTTCCCAGTGTGAGGACCAGAGAGTACCAATAAAAATCTGAACTCTTGAGAAATCTTAATTTCATTCTATGTTTCCTGCAGAGCTAAGGGTAAGGGACAAAGCTCGTTGCTAGGTTCAGCTAGGTTAGTTACCAATCTACCGTCTCAAGTCCTGGGACTTAAGATAGCTCTCCGCCCATCAAGATTCTTTCCGGGCTTCGGGAGCAAAGGACATACGGAGCACTGTGTTTTCACCCTTAGAAGGATCCTAAGACTTGGGTGAATGAGCATTATTGAAACCACACGACTAAGCTTTGACTCCTCAATGCCCATAGTACGGTTCTATCTATCCTCCCCTGTCACGGCACCCTACCTTCCTAGTTGGAAAATGTTCTATTGGTTGCTGGCCTACTACAGCCGGAACCGAGGCAACTGATGTAGGCTTGCAAAAGCCCTCTAGGCAGCAACAAAAATTACCGGGAATAGGCAGAGGATAGTGGCCTGCAGGCACGTCAGCTAATGTCAGGAGTCGACCTCCGCCGACTATAACTATACTTAGGAAGCTTAAGCCTCAGTTTCCGAGCAGAACGATATCACAGAGGAAAGAGCAAGGGACATATAGTATGCCAAGAGAAACGGGGAACCCATGCACAAAGGTGTTCCCACCACACAGGATCAACGCGCATGGGAACAGCAAGTCAGGAAAGAAGAGGAAGAACAGAATAAAGCATGAGCAAGTAGGAATATGAAATCGGGAAGGAAGCAAAGTGGGCCCGAAGAGAAACGTCCCGAAGGCCTAGCTAATGTGGCTGAGGTAACCTACACGGGCCCCTGAGTTGCCTGGCCCCATAGCATAGGATGGACGAACCTAAAGTAACCTAACCCTATGGCCCATCCTCTGGCCCCTGAGGGTGACCTCCGCCGAGTAGCCACTGCGTGCCGCTCTATAGTGGGCCTTATCTCCCTTCAGTGGAGAAAGGATGGCGCCAATTTAGGGCGGCACAGTATCTCTGGACCAGACACTATCGGCTGGTCCTGATCACTCCCTGAGAGAGAGAGACCTATGCGCGAACCCTCCTCAGGAGGCCCGCCGTAGTGTTCTCATGGAAGACGAATTTATAATCTCCGTCAGGAAAATCTCGTCCTATCTTCCTCGCTCTCCGTGGCCTAGGATCCCTTATCCACAAGACTCAGGACTCGACGAGGTTGAGGTAAAGGAAGGCATCAGCCTTGGTCAAGGTATAAACTTGCTTCAATAAACTGGGATAATATAAGTAGGTAGTAGTTACTTATTATAATGAGAGTGCATGCAGAGCGCTGCTTTTAGACCTTCATAAGGAGGGGCCCTCTGTGTCAAGAAATGAATCATGTTCTATTAAGGCTTCAAGGAACCGCTTAAGCAAGGTCCAAGTGTAGGACAAGCTGGACCGATATTCAATGCTGAGCCTTCCTGGAGGAGTCCGGAAGAACGGTTTAATTCACCTTTCTTCAATGAAACTCAGTACTGGAGGAATTTTCCTAAACCTCCGAGTCCAGCCCAAGAGCTGCTGAGCATAATTCCTGAACCAAGTCAAGGACATTGGCTTCGACTATCATGGGTGTACTGTCCTCCTAGATTCAGAATGAACTCTTTCCAAGACTAAACCCCCAGATCCTGGAAAATAGACTAATTCGGAAGACTAAGTTAAAAGGGGCCCGTCAGCCCCTGAACCCTGGCATCCAACCTAGGGTATATCCTTCCGCTAACCATCGTAGCAGGGGCAATGATTCGCTCAGGCCCAACTGACAACTCATTCTTGTTTCCAATCGAATGCTTCCTTCCGGAGTTGAGGGTCAACAGCTCAAACGTACCCCATGTTCAGGTTCAGAAAGTTCCAGAAAGTTCGGAGGATTTTGGATATAACTCCCAAAAGGGCTTAAACAAAAACTATCAGCGTAACAGGCTTATCTAAGAGCTCCAGAGACTCTGGCGGTAGTCTCTACCCTAAGCAGTAACAGGTTCTAAGGTAAACTATACTGGACCTCAATATATAGCACTGAGGTAGAGTCCAAACAATCTTTAGGAAACTGCGCCCACGCGTCTGTGGAGGATTAAGTCCAAGCTTGAACTTCCTGAACTGCTTAATTCTCACCCGACTGTAATCCGTCGGAGCTATATCACCTGTCGGTTGATAATAGTTCGTATATCTCTGCACTTAGGGATATTGCATCCCGCGGCTGAGTCCAGCAGGACTACAAGAAAAAGGTCACAACCTCCTTGGGTCGCCTTTTGCTAGTACTAAGTCCATGAATCATAACTGCAGGGCTTCTGCAAGGTTTCTACCTATGTGTTTCCCGGGATTAGGACGCATGGTTCTTAGGGGTATACACTCAGCCCCAAGGGAAGACTCTCTTACGGGACCAAGTCCAAAAATAGGTCGCTACATCTAAGACCCAGCCTGCAGTGGCAGTCACAATCCCAGATACCAGACGAGAAATGTTTCCTTACAGGATTCTGAGAGGTCCCAACCTATGTGGGGGCAGGTATTATCAAATTTTGACCCTCTGTAAATCTGTTGAAGTCGCATTGACCAACAGATTCTTAGAATTAGTCACAAAAACAAGTGGTCACTCTTGTACTCCCTTAGAAGAGCAAGAGTGCACCTCCCGTTTGTTTTTTTTACCTGCCGGCTTTCTGGCGTCCGAGTGCCAACTTGGAATCGGCCCAGATCGAGAACTTGGCCGACAGTAAATCTGCTCGGCGGACTTGTTAGGCAACTAAGTCTCATTAACCAAGTGAGAATATAGCTACATGCTTGGCGGCCTTGCGAGGGCGCACAGCCTAACCAAGCATGTATAAATATATGAGCTTGGCGGACTTGTTAGGGCACTACGGCCTACCAACCAAGAGAGTACCTATACCGGATACATGCTTGGCGGAATTGCGAAGGCGCGCAGCCTGACCAAGCAAGTATAATTATATATAAGCTTGGCAGACTTGGTAGGGCACTAGGGCCTACCAACCAAGGTGTGAATCTCTATGATTGACGACCTTTCAATGGTTTCCAGCCTAACCAACCAAGAGATAATATGTATAGCTACTTGGCGGACTTGTTAGGACACTATGGCCTACCAACCAAGACTTGAGGCAATGATATATTTGGTGGAATTCTTGGGGCACAAGTGCCTACAACTTAAATGTATCGCTGTGCTAGATGGGATTGTTAGGGCAACAAAGGCCTACCATCCAGTCTTTGGCGTTACGTTAGGGTAGCATGTCTAGTACCCGTCCACCATGCTAGTAGCTGTCCACTTGGCTTTAAAAACTTCCTCTGTGAAAATTAGCAGTACTAGAGAGCCGTACATAGTCTTAAATTGTAGGGTACTACTTAGCCTACAGTTTAAGTACCTACCACCAAGTATTAATTCCTCTATTCAAAGGAAAAACAATTCATGTTAACTTTAATTCAAAGAAGAAAAAGCACGAAAAACACCATCACTGTAACTGGTCTTCAGAACAAAGAGCTGCCGCAGCTCTGTGAACACAAGGAGACATGGGTTAAGGATCAAAGATGGCGGCACCCTAGGCCGATCACACACCAAACACAGTCTCCAAAACGTATCACTAAAAACGGCAAAACACATTTCCAAACAAGAAAAACCGTATTAGAGCACTAATAAAGAGTAAGGGGAATATTTCCCAAGCTCTAACATCGATAAGTGAACACAAAACAGCGGCTGAGACCAAAGCATCGACGGAGATATTAACAGTAGCGCGTGTCGTAACAGAATGAGGAATGCTGCTGCTGGGCTCCTTAAGTACCAGCTTGGCGGGGCCTAAAAAAAACATAGAACACCGAAAGCTGTCTACAATGAGGCTTACGCCTCCAAACAGTCTAAGCTACCATTTAGAAGCCCCCAGAGTTGGGCGCTGTCGCGGGTCAGGTGCTACCGACAGACGTGTTCCTTTAGAGCGAGCCACTGAGAAAAGTATAAGGGGCTTGTTTTTTGTCTCAAATTCAAGACAATTCTGTCACCTTTGAAATGGACCTTGTAGCTACCATTTTCTGCTGTTAAAACTTTTGACGCAATGACTAAAAAACTGAATACTTTGCCACGTGCCGAAATAGCCCAACCTTACGGTACCTACCTATAGCCTATTAGACTGAATGTTCCAATGAACACTTTTGCAGTGGTGAAGCGAAGGCAGAGTACCTCTGTCGATAGCACTTAGACTCGCATAGCCGAGGCTTCTCCATGACTGGAGAACAGGTCAGAGTCGTCACACTCATAAAAGACAGATAAGTACTCTTTCAGAATTTTCCAAAATATGTTCAATTTTCTATGCTTTATGATGTATTTCATCAGTATTCATGCGAAAATCTGAGCTGAGTTCGCTGTTAGGCGTTTCTGGGAACTTTAGACGAAGTCTCAGATTTATTTTTTTATAGTCATGCCTCCTTGCAGCCTATATAAGGCCAGCCAGCACCTTCCAGCCTCACTTGAACTTATGAGACGAGCGATCCATTACTACTCAACCTCCAAAAAAGAAGGGCTTTGGGATGTGAAGAAAACGCCAGAGGTACTCTGCCTTCGCTTCACCACTGCATAAGTGTTCATTGGAACATTCACTCTATTTGCAGCGGCTCGCTTCCGGTAGAGTAACTCTGTCGGATAGCACCACGACTCACGTCTCCGCGGGTTTCTTCACGTCGGGAGGACTGGTCTAGTCGTCACACTTTTGTTAATTGACAGGTAAGTACTCTTGCAGTTTTTTTTTTTCCTTAGCCAAAAATGCAAGGTATGCTCTTGTGTAAGTAGTAAAAGAGCTATCCTGTTAGTAGTTACCCAGTACTTTGTCTAGTATGTTAGTATAGACTGTAGTACTGTATCGTATCATACTAACACTTTATTTGTGCATGTTACTATAAGAATTATAAAAATCTGTTAACTCTGAATCTGTTCTTTTTCCAGGTGATAGAGTTACTTCATCTCAGATTTTTTTTCCTCTGCCCCTTCTTCCCTCCCCTTCCGTCCGCGGCTATATAGGTAGGCACCAGACCCCCTGAGCCTCATTCCTAAACGACTCGCGTTGCGATCAACATCTCTAGCTCCAGCTCCTCTCCTCCTCTGCCTTAGAAACTAATAACAGTGCAGTGTTGAGTCCTTTATGGACTAAGTCTCAGTGCGTGGTGATACTTTTGACACTTAGAAAATTTTTCAAGCTGGTCCTTTTGGACTTTCAACTGCCACCTTTCAAATTAAGTCTCTGTCAGTGAAAGTGCTTTTGAGACTTAGAATTATTTTGAGATAGGCGTTTTGGGACTCTGTCTCAGAGAAGCCTTATACTCTAGAAGTGTTTGAAGTTTTCTGATCCAATATTGACTTCGTCTCAGGGACTTATATGAGATATCCCTTAGTAACTTTTGGGCTTTTTCCTAGTTTTGGAGCCTGAAATACTTAGAAAAATTTCAACAGTTCCCACTTGAGGGACTAACTCAGAGGCTTGAATGGCCTTCAAGACTTAAAATTATTTGGGTTTTATATTACCTTAGGGACTTTGAAATTTTTTGGAGTCTCATCTAAGGGACTTAGTCTCTAATTGGTACCGTCCCTGTTAATTAAAATACTTTTGTATTTCTTAAGCACCTTCAGTAAAGATGAAAGTTTATATAGTGTGGTGAGCCGCGGCCCTAGGCCCAGCAGTTCCTTGAACTCCTGCAGCAATGATCCGGACTTGTAGCTTTCATCTGAAGGGTTAGCTAAGACGTAGTATTCAATTTCTAATTTTACTACTGTTTTTCAAGGACTTTATCGGGTCAGCAAATGGTGTTTTCGAATCTTCTTCAGTGATAATTCAAACGCAGTGGTAATCTTTGTAAGACACTTGGAGAGGAGCTAGCAGAGGTTATTAAGAATCTGGGAGCTGATTTTAGACACGACTGTGTTGAGCCGGCAATATGATGAAAGTTTCACAGTCTGGTGAGCCGCAGCCCTAGGCCCAACAGTTCCTTGAACTCCTGTAGCAATGATCCAGACTTTTAACTTTCATCAAGATTGTGGGTTAGACCTTTGGGCCGAGCCTAACCAGTTTTCAGGTTTTTGTGTCGACACGCATATCCTGGTATACCTTAAAGATGGAAAGTTTTGATTTCCAGTGAGCCGCGACCCTAGGCCAAACAGTTCGTTGAACTCCTGCAACAATGGTCTGGGCATTAAAACTTTTCATCGGGATATGCGAGCTCGTTTGAAACACGCGAGCCACGCCACTATCGACAAGTACAAGACCGAAGTGAGCGTTTTTGTCGACACGCATATTCTTAAAGATGAAAGTTATGTAGTCCAGAGAGCCGCGGCCCTAGGCCCAGCAGTTCAAATCTTGAACTCCTGCAGCAATGATCCGGATTCTTAACTTTCATGGGGATATGCTAAGGCCACGTTCGATGAGTACCGGCTGGAGGTTCGGGCATTATGTCTCGAGTTCTCTCCAGTACCCTGGGAATACCGACGTGAGCCACGTTCGAAGAGTACCGGCTGTAGACAGGCGTTATGCCACCGAGCTTTCTCTGTCCTCAGTTCCGAGAATGCCGACGTAAGCTACGCCACTTTCGATGAGTACCAGCGGGGAATACCGAAGTGAGCCGTTCGAAGAGTAGCTACCGGCTGTTAGACAGACGCTATGCCACTGAGCTCTCTGTCCTCCATTATCTGGGAAAACTGACGTAAGCTACGCCCCTTTCGAGGAGTACCTGATGGGAATACCGAAGTGAGCCGTTCGAAGAGTACCTACCGGCTGTTGGACAGGCGTTATGCCATTGAGCTTTCTCTGTCCTCCAGTTCCTGGGAATACCGACGCAAGCTACGTCACTTTCGATGAGTACCTGATGGGAATACCGAAGCGAGCCGTTCGAAGAGTAGGTACCGGCTGTTGGACAGGCGTTATGTCATTGAGCTTTCTCTGTCCTCCAGTATCAGGGAATGCCGACGTGTAGCTTCGCCACTTTCGATGAGTACCTAATGGGAATACCGAAGTGAGCTGGTTGTCGACACGCACTTCTCTCTAAGGAGAGAAATCCTAAGGCCTCGTCCGAGGAGTACCGACTGGAGGTTGAGGCGTTAGACCATGGATCTAGTCCTGGCCTCCAGTATAAGGGAATACCGGCGTGAACTAAGCCTCTATCGACGAGTACCAGGTGGAAATTCCGACGTGAGCGAGGTCTTACTCCCGACGGAAGGAGCCAACATCAGTTCGAAGGGTGTCTGCTGGAGATATAGCAGATGGGTCTTTGAGCTATCTTTTTTCTCTCCAGCAGGAAAGATTCCGACATGAACAACGCCTCTTTCGAGAGGCACAGAACGACAGTACCAAAGTGAACGGGTCGAACTCCCGACCGTAAGAGATGGCCTGGTTCGAGAAGTACCGGCAGGAGACTCAGACAGACTACTACTAAGCAATCTATGGCCTTTAACTTCAGATTTATCGACGTCAGCTACGTCTCTAACAGAAGTACCTGAGGTTTTGTCCGATGGGAGGGGGGAGGGGGTTACCACTCTGCCCACCGCTGAAACCTGCCACGGTCCGTAGGGTATCTACTGGAAGTCAGGCGATTGAACATTGAACAATCTCTGTCCTCATGTAGCACGAAATACCTGCTGGAGCTACAACCTTGAGGAGTATCAGACGGGACAATAATTTCGGTAAGACCGAGGGGAGCGTCCTGAAGATCACCGATCAAAGTTCAGGCTGTTAGCCTTGGAGTAATGTCTGGTCTCCTGTTTCAGAGATACCCGAGTACCTCAGGGGTATACCGATGAGAGTGTCCAAATTTCGACGCTCTTATCTCCTAAGAAAGTTTTGTTAAGCCGAGTTTTAGACGCACTAGCTCTGGGAGGTCTCGGAAGGCTGGAGTATCTATCTCTGGCTTCCACTAATTCCGAACTGTGACTTCGGTCTAGTCCAAGGATGACCGGCGGGAAGTATTAAGGCGGAGACCTTAGTATACTTCGCGGTCTTTTCATACCAGCGAATAAGGTGTTAAACACCGATACCGATTTTCCTGAGGGGAGACCTACCTCGTACGGAGAAAGAGTCAGCTGGAACAGCAGATAATAGATTAGGAAACTTCAGATACCTCCCCTAAAGTCAGTAAAGATACCAGTAAGGGAAGCGGTCTCACTCCTTACATAGGTCCGAACAAGGTCCAGAAGCTCTGTATGAAGGGTCAAGACTTATGTTATAGAACTTCTGCCCTTCCTCTCGCGTATCATAAGGCCGACGGGAGCTATGACGTTGGTCGAGCCCCAGTAAGAAAGCGCTTTTCATGCCTCTTAACAGAGCGGAATACCGCGGGGAACAGTGTTACTTCCGACCGTAGGAGTCAACCCCATAGAGGGACAGAGGTGAATTTTGGAAACCTTTGTCCGTTTCTGGGCCTTCTAGGCCTCAGAGTTCTCGGTCGCGAAATGCGCCAGATCTATTACTCTCTATGGTATGAGCGATGAAGACAAGACCCTCTACTTCTTTTACTTCGGAGGAAGAGAGAGGTCCAGTTAGTATTCTGGCCACACTTGTGTTATACCGCCTGAGAGGTCAGTTAATTTCCTGTCCCTTAGCCAGTGATACCAAGCACTAAGCATTTACTCCGAAAATAAGGGTTAACGGTGGCACAAGGGGAGACAATCACTGTTCCCTTACCGGCCTTCTCCCTCAGATAGTTGGGCTTAAAGTGAATATCCACTTACCGAAAGCGAGTACCCTTTCGGCTAAGCTCCAGTAAAAGGCCAGATCACTCGAGTAATCTACCAATACTAAACGGTAGAGTCGACTAGGTAATAGTAAGATGATACAATCTTACCGGCCTAAATCCTAAGATGCCCTATAGGCAGCCAATTTTTCCTCAAAATAGAGGTTTACCGGAGAAGGAACTGCCCTGATCCTTTCACAATCGATCCATGACGGGTTGATAAATCAGATTATCTACCGCTTGTGCTCACACTACAACTAACGCTGCTAGCCAACTTTACAGGGGTCCAAAGTCCTACCCCTTAAGACACACAGGGTAAAATCCCTATGGCATGGCAGAGGCGCAAATCTACACATTCTTAAGGTACCGAAAACACAACGAGACCAAATATTCTCGTAGTAAAATAAGAGGTAGCTATATTCGTAGTCAAGGAAGGGATGACTTAGTTTTGACTCTTAACCCACGAGAACAGAGCTCCTGAGAGGCCTAAGACTTTTAGACCTACTTGCAGTGATGGGCAGTATTTAAATACAATTGTATTTAAATACGTATTTAAATACATTTTATTTGAAAATGTATTTACAAATACTTTCTAAAACGTGTAATTAAATACTGTATTTAACTACATTTTCGAGTATTTAAATACAATGTATTTAAAATTTTTTAAATACATTTTTAAATACATTTCGTATTA
>LQNS02278091.1:34878394-34889137 GCA_001587735.2 Parhyale hawaiensis | reverse complement strand
TGAATGTATTTACTGAAGTATTTAAATACATTTATGTATTTAAGTATTTAGTATTTAAATACATTTCAAAAATGTATTTAGTATTTAATTACATTTTATGGATGTATTTAGTATTTAAATACTTTGATGTATTTAGTGCCCATCACTGCGCTACTTGGCTCGTCGACCGATACACAGGAACAAGATGGGTAATTCACGGAAAAGCCAGCAGCCTTCCAGGCTTCTACAAGTATCTAGATGAAGCCTCTCCATCTTAGTCAAAACGGAGATCCACCATAACTTGCAGCTTCTCCTTAGAGAACATTAGCAAACCTGAAGGTGCTGCTGTAACCTTCAGGTTCACACGCTCCCAAGTTTACGAACTTCCGTCTCACTGAATGTTTACTCGCTAAATTTGACGCCTCCAAATCAAACAACACACCCGTAAACAGAACTAACGCCGATCTATCCGAACAGGCAACTCGCTGCTCGGGTAAAAGTTAACTGTAGAAGTCAGTCAAACTGTAGAATCTACGGGAAAAGTGGTCGCGTATGTTTGCAAAGCAGCAAATGACCTTTTACAAAGGCAACACTCCGAGAAAACCAACAACACACCGAGTAATGAATCAGATTCAACGTCAGGAATCTGAATCAGTGATGAAACTGAAGCAAATGATCAGTTAGATCCAATGATGATCGGTCGATAGCAACTCTGAATTCTACCAGACACTACGGTATCCATTCGGGGTCCTATAGATAAAACTCAATTCAACAGGTCAAAGCCAGCGCTCCTACCTGAAGTTCCTAACAAGGCAAGCCTCGAAGGCTTGAGGGCGGGCCCCAGTAAAATTCATCCTTACTCTCGGTAAGCGGAGTCGTCTAAAACTTCGTTCATGAGATGAACATTTGTTTAACTGCTTGGGATCAGGCCTTGGGCGACACTCCACACTAGTGACTGGAAAATAGTTTTCTCCACTACTTGTTGTGGCTTATGGACATTACTAGGACGGACAACACATTGACGCAGATGCTGCAACTCCACAGGTTTACACATTGATGATGTTGGAGTAAACTTAGCTTCAGCTTGCACTTGACTATCACCTTCGTAGCTTTCTAATAGACGAGCAGGGGACGTCGTGCAGTTGGTATGCTACGACAATAGGATACCGGCTACATTCTTGACTAGGTTACTCCCAAGGGAGATTCTAGTCCTCGGAGAGCATACAACTTCAGAGATAGCTCTGATAAATTGCTCTTAAAACAGCGTAAGAGGCGAGACTAAGACGAACTGACGTGCACTTAGCTGCAAGAACCGAGGCACAAAACGGAACGATCGCCAGTTTTACCTTCAGGTCAAATAATGTTAATCGGTAAAACAAAGCGGTAGTCAGGCACAAATTTCTTCTGGATTTTAACAGAGTTACAGTTAAAGAGAATTTTCGTCCAATAGCTGGGAGAAAACCAGCGACTAACTAGACGTCACGCTCATAACTTCCCAGTTGTTTCAGCAGTTCTGGTGATATTCGAGAAGGTCTTACTGCAAGAAGTTTACAGGGCATGGCGGCACGGACGTGCAGGCACGCTCAACTTCAATACTGGAGAAAAATGAAAGGCCCCAGATACTACAAACGTAACTGTTCGGCACATAAAAAGATTTCGATTTTCAGCTGTCGGGAAGAGATAAGATTCTCTACGGCCCCTCTTTGAGACTTACTCTCTGCTCAGTGAAAGTGCGTCGATACTTACAAATAGATTGGAATAGACGTTCTGGGACGTTGTCGCAAAACTACCTTAGGCCCCGAGAGGGCTTAAAAGCACCTAATCCTATAGGGCCTTAGTCTCAGTACGCATATAGATGATCTCCAATTTTAAGAGTCGGATTATCGGGAGAGTTCTGGCGTTATCCACCGGAGAAATTCCTGACTCAGATCCTCCTACGATATTCAAGATTAAAGGAAATTCCTTCTTCCAGCCTCAAGGGCTTAGAAAGAATTCTCTCATCCCACCTAAGCACTTAGCCTCAGACTATAACTACACGAGGGACACTTAGCCTAATTCCTGATAAGAAATTCGGCCTCTTCTGAGGTCATCCGTTTCTTTCAAGGGCTATTGGTAGTTGCGAAATTGCAGATGTAGAACCGCATGGGCAGCCCGAGAACTCCAAAAGCAATAACCTGAATTCTACGGTTTCTTCAGGATCCCGGTTAAAGTTAGTAATGAAAGTTAGTCATTTTCTTTAACTTGGAAATTCCCTTTTAGGGAATTCCAAACAGTTGCAGTTGCAGGCTTGGACTTAGCTGAATTGAAGTCCTGGGCCTATAGGTAGGTCATGGGACTTAGACTTATTTTTAAGTCTCATACCAGGAGCAGGGTATATAACTATGATTAGCATCGCTCTGAAGATCATGAGGCAGTGCGATGTGGTACCGAGAGTCCGAGACAAGGGAGAAACTTGTTCAAAAGTTTTTTTGCCCATATTCCAGATATATGAGCAAAACACATGAAGACTTGCTCTGGCATAGTAGTAAGCTTTGGACTTGAACCAAAGCAAGTCTTGATCTTTTCCAAGGTATAAGTGGTGGGACTTAGAATTATTTCTAAGTCCCAAACCGAGAGGTGATAAGGGCAGGGTATATAGCTGGGCTTAGCCTCATTCTCAAGAAACTGAAGCAGTGAGATGTACTGCCCAAAACAGGAGAAAATTTTAACTTGGTTTGTAATGTAATCAGCTGCTTTGGTTTAAGGATAGCTCAGATGTTTAAAAGTTGGATCCCCATTGGTTGATTCTGTATGGCCGGTAGACTATTTGTGAATCTCCGAACTTGTTTCGGCGGGGGCGTCGGAGTGCACTGCTGCGAGTTGGAGACAGTTGGAGTTTTGGTCGATTCGAGGTTTGTCTTTACAAACTTACGAACGTGTCCAGTCACTCAGGGTTCTGATCCAATATGGATAACAGATGGGGTGCAGGGATTTGTGTGTTCGAGAGACGCTTTGATAAGTCATCTTATGGCGTATTTCGTCCTGGCTGTTTAGCTGAGTATAGTCGAAAACTCTGCTCTCTGCCTTCTTGACGTCAGCAGAGGCTTTGGGTGTGTAACCTTATTTGCACTCTACCGCTTGTTTGGCAGTTGGTTGCCAAACAGCATGTCATGGGAGAAAAACTCCTGTTTTCTACTTCTGCTCAATCGCGGAGAAACGCTCTATGTCTTATTAAGACTGGTTCATTGTTTCAGGAGGTATAGACGGACGAGGGCTCGGTCTCCGACCTAGGCTTGTTCGTGCGTCAGAACCCGTATGGCGTCTGTGGGACTAAAAAATTTTATTCTCACTGACCGGTTTGTGGACGCTGACGAGATAGCGAAAAAGAATTATGTCGTGTGATTTCCCGCGACGCCAGAAGGTGTCATACCTGATCGTAGGATACTTCTTCTGTGCAATTAGGTGCACCTACCCCTGTTAGGGTTGTATGTTCCTTTGTCCTCGATTGTTCCCGAGGCAACGCGTCTTTTTCAAGATAAATTTCTCCTATATAAAAAGAGTAGTACGGAGGGGCATTTTGTGCCCGTCTAGCTACACACCCACAGTAAAGAAGAGTGTCTGCCAGGCAATTATCCTGTCTTTCCAAATTACGGGCAATCTTTACCGGAGGGTCTCCGATGTTTTACTGGGAGAGATTCAATGAGAAAAGGGGACCTCAACGACCGGGAGGGTCTCCTACGCTGATTTATGGCTTAAACTGTTAGAGGGCCGATCAGATGTGTAACGGCCTGTAGACTTCGTTGGACTATAATTGATTGAGATTGTTAAAGAGCCGCTTGAAAACTTTTTATATTGGCCCTGGCGCTTGTCTGGGGTTCCTGCGTACAGGAAGTGCGTCGCCTAGGTAGGCCACTATGCACAGCTCCTCACGCTATCTGAAGATGGTCTGGGCTCTACTAGACACTGATCTCTAGCAATTCGCAGGTCCTTAGACCACTCAGCCCGCTACCAGGCTCGAAATTGCTTCCGTGGTTCAGAACAATTCACTTGCTACATCCCCCCCTTTCTAGTGGAGGGCTCGGCCTCCCGGCTATAAAAACCGAAACTTTACCGCAGTGTGCTGGTGTTGTTGGAGTGCGCTATGGCCCGCGGCTTTTACCATGCCCGGTAGCTGACTAGGTTGCTCAGAGTGTCTATGGAAGATAGAATATAGAGCTAGAGCTTATTACAGAGTAGTCACCATTTCGGGGTCTATGTTGTGCAGAGGTGGGCAGGTTGGTGGTTGTCATAACGTCTCTGGCCCTTACCTCTTGGAGGTCTAGAACATCAGGTGACAAGCGGTTGTAGCCAGTCCGTGCTGTACCCGAGCTCTTTATCATATTAGAAGGTTTAGAAGATTTCCAGTTATAGTCAAAACCAATCAGTATAAGTGCCATCAGTGCCTGGTAGTGCTGGGACTAAGTTCAGTTGAAGGACTAAGTATAAAAAACTTCAAGGTTCCACAAGCCATCAGGTACTAAGGGACATCAGGAAAAACCTAAGTCCAAATCAGGATTTAGGCTAAGTGTACACCAGGTCATCCATTCTGAGGCTGTCAACAGGTCCATTCCTTCTGAGGCTAAGTGTCTACAGGGCCTTCCATTCTGAGGCTAAGTATAAGCAAAACCTTCCATTCTGAGGCTAAGTCTCAATAGGACCTTACCATTCTGAGACTAAGTCCAAAACGTTGCTTTAGAAAAATTTTGTAAGTCCATAAGGGTAGAAGAGAAAATTTTTCTTAGTCCCAAAGGCACTAATTGGTTCAGAGTTAGAGTCCCAAAGGTGGGACCCAAATGAAGATTAAGGCACTGAGCACTGAAAACTGGGAACTTGAAAAGTTAAATCTTTAATATTGCAGGTGGAAGAGGGCTATTGAGATGTTCACTCTATCGCGAGTCCTCAACAAGTGAGGCTGGAAGGTGCTGGCCGGCCATATATAGGCTGCAAGGAGGAATAAGGCTGCAAGGAGGCATGAGTGATTGACTGTATAAAAAAAATCTGAGACTTCGTCTAAAGTTCACAGAAACGCCTAACAGCGAATTCAGCTGAGATTTTGGCATGAATACTGATGAAATACATCACAAAGCATGGAAAATTGAACAAATTTTGGAAAATTCTGAAAGAGTACTTATCTGTCTTTTATGAGTGTGACGACTCTGACCTGTCCTCCTGTCATGGAGAAGCCTCAGCTATGCAACCCGAGTCTAAGTGCTACTGACAGAGGTACTCTGCCGGAGCAAGCCACTGCAAAATAGGTAATGTATGTATTGTAGAATCATTCAATATCATAGGCATATGGTACCTACCTAGGTACAATTGTATTCCTAATAGGTAGGTACCTATACAGCTTTAGCAACAGTGTCTGCTGTGTATCTTGAGAAAAGAAGAGAAATATAGTACGATAGGTATGTCATGCTAAACAAAAAAGTCAAGCACGAGGCTAGAAAACTAAGAAAGATGATCAAACAAATAGAGATCATCTGCTGAAGTAAGAAAAGTGCTAGAAGCGTACATCTCATTACAGCTGCAGGGGGAAAAAATGGATGATGGCAAACAAATCCACCTCCACCATAACTGGCAAGGACATCTACTACAGAATCAGACAAGGTACATAACGTATCTCCAACGTATAGCTATCTGATACAATACAATATTGATACCACATAGCTAGCTAATTTGTCAGCATACTAAAGAATGCTTTCATCTGTGTTCAAGTTTGCCACAAAACTGACACCCTAGCTTGTAGAGTTGCAAATTGACAGCTGCTACATGCAGTCGGGTAATGGGTTGTAATGTCAGAGTAGACAATTATTGAGTACCAGGCGTCAGAGTAGGAGTTGTACAACCAATTGATACAAGAGTATGAATTGGTAAAAATGGGCTTATTTTGTTAACAATTGGAATAAGAATTTTTTGTCTAGCTAAAGAGTACCGTAAAATGGGGTGACTTCGGACAAAAACTGGTAAAAGGAACTTACTGAAGTGATAGGAAAAGTATCAAAAGTTAGAAGGAAACTTCTGCAGCGTAATAAAGGTTGATATCTCAGTAACATATCACTAGGCCCACACTCGAACTTAACTAGCATAAACACAGAAAGGAATAGTTACACTTAGTAAAGAAAAACAAAAATATTCCAACAAACGAAACATATACCTTTCTGTGTATATGCTAGTCGAGTTTGAGTATGGGCCTAGTAATATACTATAGAGATACTGGTACCAACCTTTATTACACTGCAGAAGTTTCTTTCTAACTTTTGATACTTTTCCTGTCACTGCAGTAAGTTCCCTTTTACCTGTTTTTGTCCGAAGTGACCCTGTTTTACGGTAAAAGTTGAACACTGGCAGGCCCCAAGAGTTGGAAGGCCGGAAACACCTTTGTCCATCTAACTCTACAGCTCTGCTTTGGGATTTGTGATAACTGCTGCCCAACTTGTAGATAATTAGCTATAGCTAGAAAGGAAATTAGGCACTTCACAGGATTTACACTGTTTATAGCCAGGCAATAGACAGTGTAATCCACCTACCTGTATGTTTTTTTTACTTAAAATAAAAATTTTGAAGGTGATCTCCACCATGATTGCTCTTCAACTCACACTGTTCATGACATTGTTGAAGAGCTGCGAGAACTGCATGGCATGTTGCAGCCGGTCATGCCGAACAAGCCATTTCTTGATGCGCTCCCCAACAGCCTTGGCTTCATCAGCACTATGACTGCCAGCCGAGCTGCTGCCAATCCACAACCCACTGCGTAGTAGTCCAACACTGACCCGGTACTGCTCACTCAAGGTAGCCTCTGCAATAGATACAAGTACATACTTGAATATTTTACTAACTAGTACATTACACCATTGAAAATGACAGCAAAGAACAAGAATCAGGATTTCTTCATGTTCATGCATACAGTCATAATTCTACTACAAGAACAGACAACACCAACTGCAGCTGCAGCTACCAATCTTCACGCTTCGGTGAAGACAGTCTTTCTTTTCAAACTATCGAATCATTACTGCCAAAATAGATTATTTCTGCTTATGGAAACTTTGCAAAACTAATAAAAATTGCAATTATTTTCCTGCTGTCACAGGTAGAGTCTTCTGGGGCGGAGATGGCGAAAAATCTTGAATTTGTCCTAGCTTAAATACTTAAGGTACAATTTGGCTGAAACGTCACATGAATACATCCCTAACGTGCACCTAACTGCCCTATAAAAATGAACGTAATACCTTGTAGCCTATAGTTTAGTACTCACATGCAAAAAAACTATTTTGGATCCCCACAAATCGGGGCGGAAATGACAAACAACAAGGGCGGAAATGGCGAACCGCCAAAACGCAGGAAATAAAGCATGGACAAAGCTGAGCTATATACCATATGGAAGCCTCTAATGTATGGTAGTCTAATAACCAACTAAGGTTTGAAACTGTAGCATGTCTCTAAGTATTTTTTTTTAATATAATTGTGACCCTATGAAACAAAACACCCTATGAAAATTCCTTTTCCTTAAAACCTGTTTACAATTAGTGATTTCTTGAATTCTAATGATGCTAGAATAGTGAAAAGTGGAGTATTGGTAGCTGGTAAATGCATGTTTATTTCCTGTGTATCAAGACTCTTTACCCCAATTCGTGTACAAACGGTAGTACAAACATTGTTTGCAATTTCAGCCCCTGGTTGTGATCGTAAACAGAGTCGAAATGACAAACGTAAAGGCTCTTTATAACATTGTTTGTTACACATAACCCTGTTAAGATGCAGGTTATTAATGTTTCATATCTATTTCAGTGAGATTCTTGATCAAGAGTTGTAGCTAACTTCCATAATGGTGAGCTCTCATAAGAGAAAAGTAGATCGTCTTTCAGATGATAAGAAATGGATGAAATGTTAATAACATGCATCTATACATTGTTATTTGTAATAAAGAACGTTATATACATCAAAATACAGTGGAACCCCATTTTCCCGGACTATTTTTACTTTTCCGGGGTTTTCCCGGAGCATTCGGGGAAACTGAAACCAAGCCGGAATACCAGAAAACTTTGGTATTTACCAGAAAACTTTGGTATTTCGCGGAAAAAGTATGACAGAAGCTTCGCTTCTTCAGAAGAATTCCCGGAAATGATGCTGTGCAAATACTGAAATTCACCTATTGCGCAACATCTCTTCCGGGAATCGGAAGGCAACCTCCGCCATTTTCGTTCAGTATTTGTCTGCACATCGTGGTGTTCAGTTGAGAAGTGCTATTTCAATGATTTAAATTCAAATTTATGGGTTTATTTTTTGTTTTTTAAAGTGAATGTGATGAAAAATATTGACTGCTATACGATACTTAATAAAAGTAGGCTAGAAAAGTCACATTTTTTACTTCTAACAAAAACATCACTTGGTGAAATCGTAAGTCAACTCTAGCCCCTAGGCCAGCTTTGCAGTCATTCAAACACAAATGCATTAAGTACTGTAGCTAACTACATACATACATACTGCACAGTATGTATGCATTATGAGCAGTAATGCTCATTAGGTACATTAATGTTATTCATAGATTTTTTGGGGGTGGGGATTATATGTTTGAGTGTAGCCTTACTGTACTGTATACAGTAGTTTTCATAATGGCTAACGTTAATAATAACGGTGACTCCAGCCTCAACACTACAAATGGTGAGTACCATTATCTACAGTACTGTAAATTTATAGTACTGTAGTGTATAATGTATCTACATTATTACAGTACATAATGCACTATGTTAAGGAGATACAGTACTGTAAATTCATAGTACTGCATACTGCATATTAATACGGTACATAATGCACTATGTTAAGGAGATACAGTACTATACTGCGATGTCATTATGCACATAATGTACAATGTACAGTACTGTGTGGAATGGCAATTCTGGAAATAGTTTCATTTTCGTGCATCAACGTGCGGCAAACCAGGGTTTTTCTGGCATTGAATTTCCCGGAAATAGTTCCGATTTACCAGACAAACATCCGGAAAATAGGGTTTTTCCAGCAATTGAGATTTTCTCGTTTTCCCGGAAATTTCAGTTTCCCAGAAGAGGCTCCCCCCATGCTGTCCGGGAAAACGGGGCTCCACTGCATTATGTTCTACCAAGACAATAAGCAGAAATACAGAACCTCAACATTCGCCATTTCCACCCCGTGATATGATTAAATCCCAGGGCGGAGATGGCAAACGATGTTTGTGCTCCCGTATGTAACTAGGTACATGAAGAGGGCTAAAGAGTCGAGATGCAGAGGAAATAAACAAACATATACCAGCGACCAACACCCCAAGTTTAGCTATTCTAGAATCAATAGAATTTTAGTAATCACAACTTAAAAAAAAATGGGTGTCAGGAAAACGAATTTTTGTAGTTTTTTATAGGGTCATGATAAAAAATTTTTTCAAAATACTGATAAACATACTGGAGTTTTGATACTTAGTTGGTTATTAGACAACATTATAGGCTTCCGTATGGCATATAGCTCAGGTTTGTCCATGTCTTTTTTCCCTACTTTTTAGCAGCTCGCCATCTCCTCCCCAGCATGTAGCTCGCCATCTCCGCCCCAGAAAACGCTATGATAAATGGCTCATCTCAAAGTTATGCAAGCTCACCACCCTGTGACTGAGAAGCACATCTAGTGGTGCTTGTAGGGCAGCACTCTGTTTGTTAGGTAGCGTCGTCCGTGGCAGAGATGGAGAACGATATGCCGGGGTGGAGAACGCGAACCACCATAAAGCAGGAAATAAGGCATGGACAAAGCTGAGCTATATACTATATGGAAGCCTATAATGTTGTCCAATAACCAACCAAGTTTCAGAACTGTAGCATGTTTCTAAGTATTTTTAAAGTTTTTTTTTTGAATGAGACCCTGTGAAAAACGCCCTACGAAAATTCATTTTCGTGACACCTCGTTTTTTTTTTTTAATTTGTGACTACTCAAATTCTAATGATGCTAAAATAGCGAAACTTGTGTTGGTAGCTAGTATATGCCCGTTCATTTCCTGCATATCTTGACTCTTTATCCCACTTCATGTACACACGGGAGTACAAACATAGTTTGCCATCTCCACTCCAGGTTGTGATCATATCACGGGGTGGAAATGGCGAAGGTAGAGAGAGGCTCTGTATTTACGGTTATTGCATTGGCAGAACATAATATTTTTATATACATAACGTTGTTTATTACAGTAAACATTGTGAAGATGCATGTTATAAATGTTTCATTTATTTTTCATCATCTAAAAGATGATCTACTTTTCTCTTATTAGAGCGCACCAGTATGGCTGGTTAGCTACGACTCTAGTTCAAAAATCTTCCTGAAATCAATATCAAACAATAACCATAGGCCTAATCTTTGCACTGTTATGGACATTAATCAATGCTATATGCATGAAATATGGTGTTGAGCCAATGCAATAAGTATAAATACAGAGCTTGTATGTTCACCATTTCGACCCTGTGTTCCGGTCACAACCAGTGGCTGAAATCGCAAACAATGTGCCCCAGCTAGAACTAATTTCCACCAGTTAGAAATTATTTGTACAAGTATATACCTATATTTTATTCTACCAGGTACTGTATAACTTGTTTCCACCAGGTAAAACTTGTGCCCACCAGGTAAAACTTGTGCCCACCAGGCAAAAACTTGTGCCCACCAGGCAAAAACTTGTGCCCACCAGGCAAAAACTTGTGCCCACCAGGCAAAAACTTGTGCCCACCAGGCAAAAACTTGTGCCCA
>LQNS02278091.1:34817705-34841663 GCA_001587735.2 Parhyale hawaiensis | reverse complement strand
CGTCAGCAGGAACTGCGGCCAGATGCTACATCCCCTGCGGAGAAGGCACTCGGGACCCTTGGGTACGTGATGCCCAAACATATTGTGGCAGGGAAAGGGCCCGCCACAATATGCCCCTGAGGGCTATACCTCCGCCAAGGAGGTTATGTTTTCGTCGTGTTTGTCTTTGTCTGTTTGCCTCTCTCTGTCTGTCACCAAGATAACTGAAAAAGTTATGAACCGTTTTGGACGAAATTTGCAGGGATTGTTAGGCATGTTAGGAGGAACAGATGATTACCTTTTGATGAAGATCCGTCTATCCGTTTGTTTGTCGGCCTCATTTTTCTCAATGCCCTAACTCAAAAAGTTATGGACGGATTTTTATTAAGTTCACATGAGTTGTTAGATATATAACGAAGAGTAAATGACTAAATTTTGGTAATGATCCGTTTGTTCGTTCGTTTGTCACGGTTTTTAATTTTATGCTTGTTAACACAATAAATATAAAAATCAAGAATGGATCTCTATGATTTTTATAGAATTTGTTTGTGTTGTTAAAAGACATAGTCTAAATGATTAAATTTTGGTGCAGATCGGTTCATTCGTTTGTATGTTTGACTCATGTTTGTCATGACGTTTGTTAGCAGCATACCGTAACTCAAAAACCTATTATTACTATCAAAAGGTACGAATGATTAGATGTTGGGTTTGATTCAATGAAAATTATGGCTTCGGAGCCAGTTTGAATTCTTTTCCACCGTTGCCTCGCTTGGCAGAGGTATGCGCTCTGAGTGCTCTAGTTGACTTTCCATGTAGTTCCCATTGTTTCCATATGGGAGGAATTCCCTGTCGATTTAGGTTCCTGTGGAGTCGCCAGGTATTTTCTCCGATAGGAAAACGAAAATAATGGGAACTTCAAAGTCAAATATCTCGAATACTAAAGCATTTGCGAGCAAAATGGTATTTATGTAAACTGTGTTTTAATATGTCCCTTCACCAATATAAGCCCAACACCTTAAAATGTGGAAATTCTACTATGGACCTAAAGTAACAATTGACCCGAACGTTTTGCAGCGTCGCTGTTGGCACAACTTTGTGTACACCACAAAAAGTTACTAAAATATTTAGGTACCATCAAATCAGCATTTGGAATAGACTCCTTTCTGATGTTATTAGTGCGGAATGAGTCAACGCGTTTAAAAATCGTCTTGACATACATTGGGAGAGACGCCCCCTCAGCTAAGGATTCCTCCTCCTGGAGTCGCACACTCTTAACGGCAGGCTTCATAAATCCGTCTTCTTCTCTCTTTCGCTCCAACTACACTATATGACATTTTAAACTCCGCATATCAGCGGCTATTGATCGTGATTGCGTGCATTTATGATCGTCTCTTTTGCTGATACTCTTCTCCATTCTTTTTTTCTCTTCTCTATTCCCCAGTCATTTATATCCTACTAACATAATGGCAATAGCTCATAGAGGGCTGGGGCGTAAGCTGCGGTGTCTCTTTGGGAATGGACCCGTTGGTTCCTCTACTGCCGCCTATATAATCTAATCAATAGCCGCGCCAAGTGTCACTAGGTAAGTGATGGATATCTCTTCAATGTTAACGTCAAATAAAACTCAGGAAACGATGCACTTCTCTACTATTTCTAGGGCATAGTAAGGGCGCAGGCACAAGTTGTACCTATTGCCTCGCCGTTCTTTACCCGATTGCTTTCCAGCGCACAAGGTTTCTGCTTGGACGTTGCTAGGTCACTAAAAGAATATCTAAGGTATGAGTCGTTTCTTCAATTTATAGTTTGTACGTGCAAGCAACAATGGTCAAGCTTTGAGAATGCCTCGTACTTCTGAGTTAGTTTAAAGATGTAATGACGCATAGTTTTAGCGTGACATTCAAACGCCTCAAGTGGTAATTACGGCAACGTGACGACCGAGGTGAAAGCGGTTACTATGGATGTAATCTCTCAATATTGTCTGTTGGAATTAGGTGGTAAAACGTCTAGATATGTTTCAGTGATATATAGTTGAAGCAGGTCGGGCGCCGAGTACCGTACTCCCCAGACCGTATACGTGATGCCCTACCTCGGTTCCTAGGAAATCTTCCCTTCACTCGCTGGCATGGGGATAATCCAATCGGGTTCGCTTTCGAATCACTGGAGTGTCAATCGTTGGTTTCCGATTCATTGCCTTGGGCTAAATTACTTTCATCATTCGCAAACCGAATACGATTGAGACGACCAAAAACTCAATCCTACTCAGTTACTGTTTCTATTTATTTTATTTTTTCAGTACATTTTATTCGAGCAATCTATTATTCGAGGAATAGGGTCGCCAAATCGCTAGTCATCACTGCGTGTACTTGGCAGGTATGGTGTCACCACAGACCCCCGCCGCCTGACCCAGCACGCAGCGGCGCTCCCGTTATGATGCGCTCCTGCCGTCGCTGTCTTGCTTTGTAGCTGAGGTCTTACAGCTGCACTGTCGTCCCTGCAGTAAACAATGCAACACTTGATATTTTTACTGCTCAGCTGTGGGCTTTTGAAATCACTCTGTTGTTTTCTACTTTCTTGCCCACCCCGACGTGTGTTGCATGATCGATGTAGTTCTTCCATCTATACGGTACCGCCCAATAGTTTCCGTAAAATGGGGTGAAGTTGAACAATTCTAGAGCCTTATTGTAAAGTTTATGGAATTTTACAAAATTGAGATAAAGTTAAAATAGCCATCCTACAGAGAAAATGCAGTTTTAAATAATAAGTGTAATTATGAACCTGGTTTAAAAACGAAAGTGTCTATTGGAGAAAAATGTGATTTTTGAAAATACATCACAAATGGTACCTATAAATGTTATGCTTATTTTTTGCTACAGAACTTTCAAACTTTTTCTAGCTTGTAGTACTGGTTAGTAAACATCCTGAATGCATTATCAGTCTCTAGCTGTAAAAACTTATAATAGAGTTCACACAATTTAAATTTTTGACGATGGGACGAAGTTGAACACAATTATTGAACTTCACCCCGTGAGTGAAAAGTTATGAAATTAATTTAAAAGATAATTTAGTGTAGTTTTTTATGATAATATTTAGTGTTACCTAATAAAAAAATGCAAATGTTACGAAAGAAGAGCCTTCTGCAACACAAGAAAACCATCCACCTCACTCTAGAACGATGTTCAAGTTCACCCTCCTGGGGTGGAGATGAACAGTTGCCATTTTTAGTATCTTACACAATCAAGATGTCACCAAGAACTAATACTTCGGTGAATGTATTACTACGACACATACATGCAAAAAAAGTTTGGTAGATGTAAACACAAACAAGTGACAAACAGTTAAAGTTCACAGTGTTCATCTTCATCCCAGCCCCTACAAGTGCACCCCGTGCCTGGGGTGGAGATCAGAGCTTGGACTACCAAATGAAATTCGGTATTTCAGTAGTACCTACTGGCGGTAGATTCATCTAATGAACTGGGTACCGAATCTGCTTCCGATACCGAATAGTTCTACCGAATGACTTTCTTCGGTAGATCTGAATTTCCTGCGCCGACAAAAGAATAGTCTTCGCCTCCTATCACCCACCGTCCTTCTTGGAAGACATTAGAAAAATCCCATTGATTTTCGTTCGGTTGAGCTTTTTCACTCTGTATTGCACTTCATTGGAGATAAGCATGGTATAATAGGAGAGAAGACACGTTGCGCTTTGAGAAATGTGCGTAGTGTGTCATAATTTTTCGCTCACTCAACTGTCACGTGCTTCCGAGCTTAAGGCGTTTTTTGTGACCGCGCTCGTGATCAGACTCATCGTGATCACGATCATCGTGATCACTGAAGAGCACAAGAACGATAAATGATTTTGTAAACAAACAAGAGAAGCAATGTCTGTTTCCGAAAAATAGATTTCTGTCATGTTTCCGGAAAATGGTGGGAATTGATTTCTAAGGAACTTTTATATATTTTGAAGACAATGCATAAGTGAATTAGCAGTATTTAAAACATTTTAAATATATACAGGCATAATACTAATGAAACTACAATTCTGAAAATCAATATTACAAACAATCATAATAACATTATTCAATTTATCCCTAAATATCACGAACTTTCATTTCAAATTTTGAATTTTTACTAGTCCAACGGCTGGAATTACTCTTTGATCACGAATGATCAGCCCGCGGAGGAAATCATTCTGCGATCAATTTTCACCACTGATCACGGTTGATTGCAATCAGAATCACGTTAAAAAGTGGTCACAAAAACGAGCGAATCATGCGAAATCTGGCGGAATCATTCGCAAGAGGGTCACAAAAAACGCCCTAAGTGGAGCGTGAACTGCCAGTCACGCAGCCAGTGGATGATGTAGTTGAACGCTTTAAATAGGTGTTCTATGGGCTCTAGAATGTATTAAAACGCTTTTAAAGTTTTTTTTATACATATATATAAAAGAAGCTTTTTAAATGTACCGAACCAAAATACCAAATTATTCTGCAGATTTTTGGGAAATCTACCGAACCGATTGACCCGTTTTCACTTACCCAATACCGATGCTGGCGGTAAAAAATAAATACAGAATCCCAGCTCTGGTGGAGATGAACAGTGGCCATTTTCTAAACCTTACACAATGAAGACGTCACCAAGGATTAATACTTGGGGTGAATATAGTACTAAGACACCTACTCTCATGCATAAAAGTGGGTAAGTTTAATCACATATAAGTGGGAAACATTCAAAATGCAAAAGTATTCACCTTCACCCCACTTTACGGTACTACCCTGTTGTTAGAATTAGTGGGTGAAATAAATTATGTATATATAATTTTTTTCGTTTCTCTCTTGCTGTTTCGTGATGCGTGTTCTATGATCACATCACGTGTGGGATCTTACAAGATTGATTAGATAGCTGACAGTATACAGACCAACAGACCTCTTCCGAGAGTGCAGCTGGGAATCCGCTGGCCCTCTATGAGCTATTGCCATTGTCAAAAACAATTCAACATCTGAAAAAAAGGAGAATAAACTCAGTCAAAGAGTTGATCGTAAAGCACGCTTAATTACTTCGGATCCACGGTGCTCGGAGACTTGAAAGATAATGGATTACTGTGGCTTCTGAATCTTTGACCGTTAACGAGTTTGTGACTCCAGGAATAGTTCGTAGCTGTGAAGGGTGTTGCATTGGCCCCTCAGGGGGGCTTAGGATGGGCCATACGGTTAGGTAAGTTTAGGTTGGCCAATTTTATGTTATGTGGAGCAGCCCCCCAGAGGACCCTGTAGGTTACCTTACCATTAGTTAGGCCTTCAGGACGTTCGTCTTTCGTGCCCCATTTCTTCTTTTTACTGTCACACTCCTACTGATACTTTATTCTCTTCTTCTTTCCCGACTTGTTGCTCCTGTGTGGGAATACTTACGTACACGAGTTTCAAGTTGCTCTTGACAAGCTTTATATAGGTACGGGCGATCCTCCATTTATGCGGCATCCGCTCATGTGATCGCCTATTAATGCGGTAAAAATTTTGTTCCCGGTATTCCACGTATGCGGCGCTGAATCCTTTTACGCGGTAGGTACCATAGCGCAACTTTTTGGTTCTGGCATCACTGCTAATTACGTGCAAGTTAAGCCGGTTACTTCCCAGAGGAGGCGTCACTCTTTGTATTTGTGTGCACAATGGACCCTGCAGCTGTGAATAATTCTAAAGAGAGTAGGAATGAACTAAGTATCAAAAAGTACATAAATATTTCAAATAAATGTGATAAAAGTAAAAAGTGTTAGAAGTTGCAAACTTTAGTATGATTGGAAAAACAGTTGGAGCAATAAAAGCAAATGAAAAGCGCATTAGAACTTGTGCAAACATTTCAAATAGCACTGCAAATAAATATCTGAGGCGTGCTGCAATCAGATGCACAGTGTTACCCGGTGTAACCCCGTGCAGCAGTGACTGCGACGTGCGATCTCAGTGCCCCCAATAATGTTACGGAATTTGCAGAAAACTCCAGCACAAACATTTCTGGCGGAACCTTACTTTGGCTGCATTTTAGGATAAAAAGTTGCGAAACATACGTAGAAGTGCCTGAACTGCTAGAATTATAGCGCTATTAGGAAGTTACGCATTGTCTAATGCGAATTATTCAGTAACAAAGTCAGTGTTTGTAAACAAAGGCAGTGTTACCCAACTTATAACCTTACAATTTGGGAGGGTTGCCGTCGGTGTTACCGAACCTGCCTCGCATTGAATATGAAGGCCGGTGTAGCACAGGTGACACCGATGGCCTGATTGCAACACGCCTCGGAGCAGCCCCCCAACAGTGAGATGATTCACTTGGCAGCGACAGATGTTGGTCCGGACAGGCCGCATTAATCGGAAATCGCCAGTACTTTCTTTCGTCCTCACTTTAAGATTACATTGTACTCTGTGGGTATGGAGGCTTAAACTAGGGTACTTCTATACCTACAACAACAACAACAATTTAGTACTGATTTAGAACTAGAGCACTCTCACAGCGCATACCTCCGCCAAGCAAGGCAGCGGCAACGAAGAATTCAAATTGGCTCCGAAACCAAGATTTTCATTGTATCAACTGTACAATCTAATCATTTGGACCTTTTGGCAGTATTAACAGCTTCTGTAATTTTCTTGGAGGATCCGTTCATAACTTTTAGAGTTATGCTGCTAGCAAATTTTTTTCAAACATAAGTCAAACACGCAAACCGACCAAGCGATCATCACTAAAATTTAATCAATTATGTATTTTAGCATTATTAACAATTTCTGTAAATTTTATGAAGATCCATCCACAACTTTTTGAGTTATTGTGCTAACAAACATTAAATCAAACGCAGCGACAAACGAACGAACCGACAGATAATCACAAAAATTTAATCATTTACTCTTCGTAGTATAGGTACCTAACAACTCACGTAAATTTCCTGAAAATCCGTCAATTACTTTCTAAGTTATGGTGTTAACAAAAATAGGCTGACATACAAACGGATGAACAGATCTTCACCAAGAGTTAATCATCTGTTCCTCCTAACATACCAAACAATCCTTGTAGCTAAATTTCATCAAAATCTGTCCTCAACTTTTTCAGTTATCTTGGTGGCAGACAGACAGAATAACAGACAGACAAACCCGACGAAAACATAACCTCTTTGGCGAAGGTAATACTAATCATAACCGACATTCCTCTCAGCACTGACATATAACACCCATCTCATTATATGTTGAAATGGGAGTTTTGTTGTTTATTATTACCTTCCTTCAGTACCTGTGGTTCCTATCTCATGCCACGGTTGTACCTACATCCTATTCGCTTTGACTGCAGCAGTGTTCTTGATTCATAGGTATATTAACACGTTTTCGCCCATGTCAGTTTCTCAGATTTTGTAGCTACGCCTGCCGTCAGTGTCTTTAAGAGTTGCTTGCTCGTCCTTCTTGATTTCTGTCTCTCGAACAATAGACCCTGTTGAAATTTTGCGGTAATAAGTCATTTTCTCTGTTTTATGGTATATAGGTAATGAATGTGGTAGGTACTGATGCAGTGCATGTGCGATCAACCGCATTATTTTCTCAACAAGTTTCTCGTGTTCCTAAATCTGCTGAATTAGGTGTTAGCTTCTAGTTTTTTCCGTAGTGCTGTTTTCTTCCCTTAGACATATTGCTTTTTTGTAAATTACATGTCGGTGTTGCAACTCTTGTAACGTCGCAGTGTACATATTCTTTCGTGATATTGTCAGAGTTTGTATCTTGAAACGAAATCTCGTGTGTGTGTGTGTGTGTATTCTAAAGTTCTAAAGCTCAGTCTATGTATACTTTCTTCAGATGAACCCACAGTAGGTGTAAACTACTGAGAGACTGGCATTTGTTTAGTAGGTATTTCTGTAAGAGAATTTGTGATAGCGACGACTGCCTGTCGTCACTCTTTAACGATTGCAACATAAGGTCGTAGACACGATACGAGTTCAATGTCAAGAGCTCCTGCCGTGAAAATCTTCAATATAATAGGGACCGATGTATATTTATCTGTTTATTTGTCTATCTGGCAATTTCCTGTTTGGCGTGTAGAAAACACAGGCGAACGTTAGGCCGGGTTTAGGATGTGGTCATCCTGTCACGCTCACTGAAACTGATTGGTAGAATATAGACCAAGTTGCAGATGCATGGTAGCAAACACACTTTAATATATTGGAATGCACTTCTTCCGCAGTCAACGTTGAAATCGAAACAATGAAGATGTGTACAGCTTCTTTTACTGCTACCATTGGGTCTAATTTTTATTACTTTCTCGATTGAAACCATATCTGCTCTGATTTCACTAGGTACAAATTGAGTAGTTTCGTGCTCACTTTGCTTCATTCCCGTTTTCATACTTCTTCTTGCTCATGCTTTATTCTTTGCTGTTCCCATGCGCCTTAATCATGTGTGGGAACACCTTCGTGTATGGGTTCCCCATTTCTATCGACATACTATATGTCCCTTGTTATTTCCTATGTGATGTCGTTCCGCTCGGAAACTGAGGCTTAAACTTTCTGACTGTAACTAAGAAATTGAGTAGATGATCAACGAAGCATAGGAGAAGCTATTATCACGTGCAGTAGACGCGGTAGTTTTTTTTTCAGCTTGCTTCCTTCTTTTGACGAAGCATTTTTCGCTTGAGCGTAAAAATTTCGATGTACCGAAATATCATAGCCTAGACAGGAGACGCGGCGGGGAAGATAATTACATTCAGTGATGACTTTTTGCTTACTAATATAAATTTATTTTTTTCTCATGTCATCAAAGAGATAAAGTGAAAAAGAGCACTGTTATCTGATCACAATTGAAGTTGGCTGTTATAGCGTAGGCCTATTGTTCAGAAGCATATTAGTAACAATAGTGTGATTAATGAAGAAGGGTTATCACAAATTTTTCGCTGTTATTCTGGGCAGCGCGGGTACTCTGGTTTAATATTATGATTCTGCTTGTTCCTCAATACGTTCCTTCCTTAGTTCGTTAGTTCCTGCGTCAGCTTTCGAGAACAAAATTTCCTTCCTGCAAGTAAAGCGCGAATATTGGTTTTGATATGTTCCAAAGTTACGCAGCACCAAGAAAATCAAGTTCAATCAAAAGTATTTACTGAAAATGCTCAGTGTTTACTATAATATTATGAACACCAGCAGTTGAACCATTGGGATCGATAGTTGGCAGCAATAAGACTTGAGAATGTTTTGGCTTCTGCTTAGTGGAAAGTTTCAACTGCCACGAAGAAATATAAGAAAGGAAAACATGAGCGACATGAATTATGCTCGACAGGGAGGGAACTCTCATCAAAATAAGATTGAGCGGTCTCGTATACAGCGCTCAAAAAAAGAATGTCAAACCATAGGTATTTATTTACCTTACCTAACTAGTTACTTCACTGAGCGAAGCGGGCTTCAAAACATGCAGTAGGCAGCTCGAGCATATTCCAGAAACAATATTAGCTATAGTAACTTGGGACACGCATTTATGCCACCTCATCTTTTTATTCCCAGTATAGGAGTTTACTCCCATCGAAATTCTTAACATCGTGACGGAGAGACGGGCCAACTAACCTAGCGAAGGAGGGAACAAGCAACCAACAAAGTAGGTTTTATTATACGGTAGATATTACTTCTTTGTTTATACAGTATATAACGTACTCTCCTCTGGTCAAAAGCGTAGGACCAGTTGTAAGATTAGAAAACTTACTATTTTGCATGTCTAAACATAAGAAAAACTTCTCTAGCATAACTAAGGTAAGGATAATGGTTAAAGAAGGCTAAAAATTGTGTCCAATCAAGTATATTACAAAATCTCATTTAAAGTGAGGTAGGTAGTCGTTAAAGTGAGGTAGGTAGTCGTCAGCTGAACGAAATTTGAAAACCAGGTTGCGCAAAGGTCTAAATATCTGGAAATTCATGGATTTCGGTCATTTCACCTCAGTTTTAGATCTTGTCACTTGCGGTGGTATTTATTATGCCCAAAGCCAGCGTTTGAACGTGGTCTGGTAGTTAATGATAGCCAGCTTGAACGCAGTCTCAACTGGGAAACCCACAAGCACTGGTTCGTCGTACCGATATATGCAAACTGGCCCAGAGGGGTTCACGGCTGCAGTCGACCACAGTTTGTTAAGAGGCTAGCCCCCCCCCCCCCCCCCCCCCCCCCCCCCNAACTGGCCCAGAGGGGTTCACGGCTGCAGTCGACCACAGTTTGTTAAGAGGCTAGCCCCCCCCCCCCCACACGATCATCCCCGTTTCTGCCTGGTGTCAGTACCCCCGCAGTAGCATCCGGACACTGGACACCAATGGTGACTAAGCGAGCCAAGCACAAGACCTTGCCTGCTGGCAAGTCTAGAACCTCATTCTGCCTGCGACAAATACCACTCGAGTTTCTTGCTATCAGGGACGCGGAGTTGGACGTTTCAAGTCCGACATCTTCCAGATTTTCCGATTCCGAATCCTGGTCCTTAAGATTCTCCGACTCCTTGCTATAATTAGCATTTAATAGTGATAATAATAATAAGCTTTATTAAATACTTTTGGCGACATTGCAATATTGAAATGCTACATGGTACACAAGAGAATGTGTCTTTATTTCTAGGTTACTATACAGAAAGGACACGTCGCAGTGGTCTTTTTGCATTCTAAACCTCACTGGAAAGCCGAAGGCCTCGATTAAGTTTACCATCATCTGTTAGCACGAAGCCTTCCATTTGCACGGGAGCTAAATGTTTTTCTGCTAATTTTTTCTTTACCTTGTGGTGGGTGTAGTGTTGGCTAGCAAGGTGTCAATACGCTGCATTACTTTTTCCATGTAAAAAATACTGCTCACTCTGAATTTAAACGATGCTGTTCCTGTTCTTGGTAGGAAGTCGCGCAGGTGTCGGGACCAATAGATTGCCTAAGCCTCGTCAAATCGTTCACGTTATATTTCTTTCGTGCTTCCTTCTACTTTTTATACTTTACCTACTGGCAATCTTTATTCTGTTCTTTCCCAATTTGCTATACCAGAGCGCATTGATACAGTGTGGTATGCTCTCGTGCTTGGGTTCTACGTTCTGACGTTCTACATATCCCTTTGTTCCTCCTCTCGTTAGATCGCAATGTTCGCTGTGGGTAGGGACATTCAAATTACGACCCTCAGACTAGCTACTTCAAAAAGTATCGTACAAATAGCACCTGCAGAGCTGGGACTCTCCCGATCCTTGCATGGTATTATTTGGTGATGGACACACACTCGTTCAGGTAACGAACTTATTGATACTGCCGGTCATAAGCCAGTAATTGGTTGACGAGCCAACTGGCGGAATTGGAGCGAGGCGTTCGAGTCATCGGGCGATGTCAGTTATGGTGAGTGGCTGCATTGTCTTTGGGATCAGTCATATTTCTGGGCATCTTTGTTTAGGTCTTGTAGCATACAGCGTCTTCAGGGCGATGCAAATGTAGGATACCCTTCAGTTCGTAGGTCTTGGGGACGTCTTTCTTTCACGCTTACTTTGCTTAGCCTACTTCCATTTTCACTCTTTCACAACTTTGTTACGTTTACCTCTTTTCACCGACTTTTTGTACCTACGCGCGTTGATGCTGTTGGGGAAACACCCTCGTGTCTGTCGAACACTTTTATCCCACTATCTATATATACCTCTGAAAATAGACGAGACGGTGCTTCAAAGGGATTCTGTCCTTTTGATGAGAAGCTTACGTTAGAAGTACGTTCTACGAGTCTAGTGCTTCGAGTAAGATTGATCTTCCGCGTGATGCGAATGCTGTAATATTGATCTTCTGCGTGGTGCGAATGCTGTGTTCGGTGCTATAGGGACAATGTTTATGTATAGGTACTTCTTTGCATTCCTGCTATATTTATCTGGGCTTCGGTTATTGGCTGTCACGTGCGTCTGCTGGACCAAGTTGTTAGCTCAGTCAGTGGGCTGTGTGCTGAGAATGATTTGGTGAATGTTCCGTTGGCGGAGGGTAGCCCCAAAACTAAAAAACCGTGTTTTTAGTTCTGTGAGAGTGGCCTGTCTGTGTTTTATATGGTGTACAATAACGAGAGCCATTAATTGTATTCTCCTGTTCCTGCACTCGAGTTTTTTTCGGAGAAACGAATGATCTGCGGTTTATGCTCACCCTTGACACATCTTGTAGCACGGTTCGTAACACTGTATTCATATCCTGCACGTTAGGAACGTTTGTTTTGTGAGGTAGATCTATCGTTAATAGGGCCGTTGTTCTTACATTGAAACTCCCCTTATGCCGGCTGCACACTAACAACTTTCGTTGTCGCTAGCAGCCTAGACGCAACTTAGCTTATCCGACTGCGCAGCCGTGGCCGTGACATCAGCATGACGTTTATGAACATCGTGCTGTAATTCTTAAAATACCAATCGTTGTGAACACCAACCGCTCATAATTAAGAGCGATCGTTGAAAGTTCAACATTGCCACTCGCTAGGGTGTAGAAATTGCAGTAGCGACTGAAATATTTAAAAATTTTTGAAGCAGCTAAATTTTGTGCAAGCTGAAGCCGTGCCGTAGCTACTACGTACACGGATAAGTTGAGTTGCCTCTAAGCTCCTAGCGGCAACGAAAGTTGTTAGTGTGCAGCCAGGCTTAGATGTGGAATGCACCTGTTCAGGCAGACAACCTTGGAAAGAGAGCATGACATTCCGTCAGTGCATGGTGAAAGAGGTGCGTAAATTACAGTAGAAGTGAAAAACCAGTGCTTCAGGAGTAGCAGTTGCAAGTGAATGGGATGGTACAATGTTTTAATTTGTAAATTTAAATTTTGGATCGTATTCTGTAGTTTAGTGATTTGCATTGCATATTTTTTGGCCAGCAGTAGTGCGCAGTGTGAACTGCTATAGGCCTAAAGTCCGCTGCCGAAATTAGAGGCATAATTAACTTCCGCTTCCAAAATTTCATTTGCTCTAGTGAGCGCATTGTACTCGGTCGAGTCAGTATAAATTGCTTCGCATAAGCTTGTGAAACTGGGGAGAAAATGAAAAATCTGCGATCTCATTATAGCGTAGTTTTGATCCGTATTTATCATTGCTGTATATTAACTCCTTAGCGTACTCCAAATTGCAACGAATCCAAATTGCAACGAATGCTGGACGTAATCTTCACCTTTTCTTCAATGTGTTACCCCGTAAAGTGGCCTATAGTCCGTTGAATTTTGAGTAAGAAATTGTCAGCAATCTGAAGAAAACCAATTGGGAAATGCAGGTCTGTTGCTAAGATTTCCTTAAGGTTAGAAAAAGTTACATGTACGCTCTCAACGATATATGAATTTGCTTCAGTTTTCTGCACCCATGGAACTGTATATAAACGGAATGGCACAACCTGAAAATTAAGAGCCATTTTGCACGTGGCGCGATTAAGGCTAAGCAAAAACCCTGATACTAATTAACCTTAATGTCACGCCCAGTATTTTCAGTATTTGAAGACGATTAGCTAGCAGCTACAAAATAGCAAGCGAGGTATGTCGTCGTTAGGCATCTCCTAGTTTTTGACATCCACGTAAGTTATCTCGTGTTCTCATACGTAAGTGCATCACGAAGATTCTTCTATTCTTAAACTTCATGATATATTAAAGGTGTGTGGTAGTGAAAATATATTTGCAGTCAGATGTTCGATCCAGTTCATCTCGGAATGCTTGAGATCCAAAGTTTGAAGGGGTTTACACATTGTCATCGCCAGCCCCCCATTTGGGGACATTGTTAATGCTATTCTCACGAAAAAGAATCTGGCTTGAAGGTTACTGCAGTGATGCCGTTTTGCAGTTAAATTGTTATATCTCTTGTATCTTTGAACGCTATATGTGCTGTTAAGCATACGTGGTTAGAAAATATCACGCTCTGGAAGACAATTGACCAGCGACGAACTGAAGAGTTTTTGAATTAGATTCATTAGACCAGGGTTTCCAAAGTTTTTGTGGCCGCGCACCACTTGCAACTCTCACACCATTGTCGTCTAACATTTGGTGAAAAAAAAAACAATTCGACTAGAGATAAATTCATTCACCAGTAGATAACACAAATGATGTAACAACAAAGATCAGAACTTAATTTAGTTCCAGGTCGGCACCCTGCACTCCTACCCCAGGTTGGGAACCGTTGCATTAAACGGTCAAGTGAACTTACTTGTTCCCTAGCACTTGTTCCCTAGCTCCTCGTCCGAACGTCTTTCTGCATGGGTCTCGTCTAAGCGATTCGGTGAAAATGTTAGCCGTAAGTTCATGCACTCGGTAAATGTGACGAGTAACAATTAGGAATCTCTTCGTTATATCACCCGCGAACGAAGTGAGAAAGTTGATATTGTTTTCGTTGAAGTTTAAGTTTGTAAATATATCTGTCTGTCCTCCCAATAAATCGTCGGAGTTGAGCAATGTTCCTAATTTTTTGTAGTGAGTTTGGTGGGATGACCTAGATGTGACTCATGCCAAAAAAACTAGGCCTAGCTGGCCATCAAAAATGACAGCGCTGAATTTTCCTCCTCCGCGGCGAATTAGCCTCCTCCGCGGCAGATCGTCTTATGCCCAGAGGCGCTCTATTTTTTCCTATGTTATTATTGAAGCGCTAATCACTAGGAAGGAATGGGGCTGTGCCCTAACCTCGTTCATCAAAAATGAGTTCTTTGAATTTGCCCCCTACCGCGGGTGATGGTCTTACGCCACGAGGCGTTCTAGTTTTTTTTAAGTGAATTAGAACGCATAAAGCAGTGCAATTACAGTAATGCATTCAGACGCTGACTGTAGTGCACACTGAAACTAGCAGTGCGGTCTCGCCTGTACGCGCGCCTGCCGAGATGGCTGCTCCTGTGCAAGTACTGTAGTGCTGCTGTCGTATCGTGTCGTTATGGCTACGGACACTGCAATCGAAATAACGGTGCGTGTGTGACGTGTGTGGTGACGTTTGGTACATGTGTATGTCTATATATATATATTCTGTATCTATATATGTTCTATGTATCTATAGTACACCAGTGTACTATCAATTATACATTTAGTCATTTACTCTACCTACTCACATGCATACGCTCACCAGATGAGCTAAAAGCAGTCATGCACATTTTAGATTTCTATCTTTTATTTATTCCTAATTTATTTACTGCAGCTCTTACTGAATTTTGTTCATGCTCAAATCGTCGTGTTTCAACAGTGGAATACATAAATACTGATGACTGTAATAATATGTTACCAATAAACTATAGTGTAATGGGATTATTTGTTCAACCTGATGTTCATATGTGCAATAACACAAAATTTTCTGTATTATATAAATATGTCACATAATGTGATAGTACTATTTTTCGTGCACGGCCAGATATAAACCAAAGTATCTGCCACGTGATTCTTCAAAATTCCTAAACTGAGGCAGTTCTCAGCTCCAACCTTCTCCTAGATGTTATTCTAGATTTTGTCGGTGAACGCGCCCATCTACAGCAATATTTTCAGACTGCTCACTTATCGTAGCTATTGCTGAAGTTTTGAGTGCTATATTTTCGTAAAGCTGGCGTCGCTCGAGGGTCGTAGTTTTCCGTCAACAAAATCTGAAGGAAACTCTAAATGCTTAAATATCAGTCTTAGAGGCTGACAGCAGTACAGCATATGTTTGTGCTTATATAAATATAACTGTAGTTGTTCTTGTAAATGATGTAAAAGAAAAAGAACTGTCTTTTATAACGCACCATTGTGATCGTCAACATCCAATTTATAATATACGGCCTGTGTCATATCCAAAAATCTTCCTCAAACTTAGTGAAACCACTTACCGCAGCACTGACTTTCGTCTAGCCATGCCTATCTGGTGCAGTGACAGGGCAACATGCGGGTGCGCGTCAATACTGGTGAACTTATATCAGTTTTCCTCCTTGCAAATGTACTAAATTGGGTTATTTTTTGGCATGTATTATATCATCTGAAGGGTCTTGAAATAAGCTTTCATCGTCGGAATCTCGTTTTTTACGAGTGTGACTATTACTTTGCTTTGTGTAGCCTATTTTGAATTTGAACGTTATTTTCCTACACCCTGTATTTTTGCTTGTTGCCTCTGTGTTATTGTGGCTTCCGGCGGCATACTCAGAACGCGGTATTGCAACTTTCTGCTTCGCTCGATCGCTATTGCCTTAATATCGAGAAGAGTGCCTAGCGTTTTCATAATTGACATAGTCTCGCTGCTCATCAGTAAAGGTTGAACGAGTGATCATTTTCCATACGGAAACTTCTTATGTGCAAGAACTTGTTTTCTCTGCTCGTAGAGAATGCATCTTATTGGTCAAATTAATGCATGGTTGCCTTGAAAATGGGAACATAAATCTGAGAAAAATCAAAGGACGAGCTGCTGGAAATGCTGGTATATTGTTCGGGAAAAGAATCTACGCACTGGTTTTGCAGATTCACGGTGTCCTTCTGTTTGTTACGAACGGATCTCCCGATAACTTTCACTTGTTTACGTTTTACTGTTGCCTCGTGAGTGAGGGCCACCTCTAACACTTGGGCATGCTCTTCTTGTTGCTATGCGTAGAAGCATCGTTACTTTATTTTCGATACATTTTTTTAATAGCGTCCCATAGTATACCGTATATACTGTATAGCATAGGCATAAGTGACGTACAATCAACATGTGTGCGATTCGCATTTGATTTCGTCCTGAAGATACGAGATCTATTAGGATTTAGTAATGAATAGTTCGTTCTGTGGCACTGTAGAGCACACAAAAATCCATTTCATACCGCGTACCATATCGATCGTTGCATACAATCGAAACTTAATTATGGTATCTGTCCGACATATGTTTAGCAGCTGTTCTGTATCTTCTTGATGTTCCGTGTGGATCCATTCATAACGGCAGTGCTTCAATCACAGACTCATAATTGGTACCGTGCAGGTCGAGACATTAATTAAATGTAATTTGGAATTACCCTCCGCTGTTATGTAGGTACAAGTTTGTTACTTATTGATAGGTTTTTTCCTAAGTGAAATTTAGATTTCATACACGTACTAAGTTGCAAAATTTTGCACTCCGGCCGTAAAATTTTGTGTGGTGGTTTCAAAGTAAGCAAATTTTTTTCATTCTCAAACGGAAGTTTAACGCAAATTAAAAGCTTTGCTCTCAGTTGAACTTTCTAGTAATTTGTCTGTTTCTTGAAAAAATACTTTCGCATGAAACCAAATACTCGAAGTTGAATATTTATTCCTATTAAGCCATGCGCCACACTCTACATTGTAAATTGTTTCTGCGTGAGCAGCATGATTTTTGAATTTTTAGTTCGTTGTTTCTTTGCTTTTGGTGTGCGGTACGAGCATTGCGCTTACAACGAAGTAATTGGTGTATACGGTACCACTGGCCTGTTATTCTCCTCTGGTTTGGTTTTACGTTGCAATTTTACGTTATCTCTCGGAAGAACTGGCTTGCGTGGGGCGCAGCTCGTGGCAAGACTAAGCGGTTTTGCTCTCCCTCGCGTGCAGTCTGACGGTATATTGTATGGAGCCTGATATGCCTGATGGTATCTCTATGGTATGGTACCTGATGGTGTGGCTGGATACTGTACCGGGTGTCTCAGAATAAAGGTAATCCAAGTTTAATAATTTATTATTTGAATTTTGCTTTACTCGTACATATTTAGTAGCCATGGTATAAAATTTAGCACAAGAGCTTTCAAATGAGACTAGTACACGCCTTTTTACCATACCGGATAGATGAATAACAGCGACATAAACTTATGTCATCGAAACTGCATTGGTGCTCACATCGCCGTCGCATGTCACCAACTGCTCGCCTGATCATGTCTGGATTGTTCTTGAGATCATCCACTTATTTTCTTAACGTGCGTATTTTAGGTGCAACTTTTAGTATATTAATCGATCAAAACTTCAAACTTTAGGGCAAATCTTGAAAATGAATGTTTGAACACATTCGAAACGTCGATTATGTGTATTGATAATAGGTAGTGTACCTGTAAATACAGTGAAAATGACGCTTGAAAATATTATTTTCAATTTGGCGCCCGCCGCTAAATGTTTAGCAAGAAACCTCGAAAAGTGCAACAGAAAAATCGCCAGTTAGCAAATGTCCTTGTCTTCAACAAAGCTTGTTTAAAAGAGAATATATATTTGTACGTTTTGTGTCCCCCTCTTGAAGAAATAGGTGAAAATAGGCCAGGTTGTAGATTTTCTAATTAGGTTGCGTGTTCATGGAGATAAATGACCAGATTCTGGACGATAGCGAAAGTGGGATCCTTATTCCTTTATTTCAATGCACTTCTTGCTCGAAACTGTTCTTGACATCGAAAAAGTGCAGCTATTTTGAGCTTGTCTCAGCGGGGTTTTGAAATTGAAATCTGATTTTTAGCACTTTTTCCATACATCAAAAAATATTTTTTTTTGCGTCATTGAAAATTGGCAGGTAGAAAATAGGCCAGGTTGCAGATAATGGCAAAAGTATATCTCAAGGCAGTTCTTTTTTTTTCAAACGTAGAAGTTCACTAAATGGAGATACATACAGCTTCTCTAAACACTCTGTTGCATCGTGATTCGTACTTTCTTTCATCCAAACTTCACCTGCTCTGAGTTTACGCTGATGTCTTATTGGCTTCATGCTCATCGAAGCAAGTGGCAAGATATTCTTTAGCGGGCAGTAGGTGGGGAAAAACCTAAGGATTTCTTATCTGCAAACAGTTTTCTCCGATTTGGGTTTTTCTTTCAACAGAACAACAATTCACTTGAGGAAAAACTTCCGAGCTATTTGACAGCGTCAGTATCCTGGATACAGAGCTCAGAATTTATTAGTAGAAAATATCGATTGCGGGCCAAAGAAAAACATTGCTTCTCAGCATATCACCGAAAGAAAGCTTGGCACTGCTCAGCCCTAGGATTAGTGGCAAATAACGAAATAAGGCGGATCATCAGAAATTCTTCGCTGTCATTTTTGACTGCACGGGCACTCTAGTTAACACAAATATATAAACATATATATATAGAAGTATATTATCATATAAATATATAAACAAACACACGACGGTGTTTATTATTATATTATAAAGTATCATTATATTAAACAAGAAACAGTTCAATTTCCAGGGCTAAGGGATCCAGTATATATGTGTACCGTCTCTATTCGGACGTGAACTTCCTTCTACTTACAAATTGTTTGAAGTATTTGGTTGCATCATTGGAAATTTTCATGTGTGTAGCGAGGCTTAAACTAGGAATGTAACGTTTGCTTTTTCAAGTTGAACCCGTCAGGGATCATAGGATGGGCCATAGGCCACATTATTTTGTTAAGTTCCCTCATGCTATGTTATGGGGAGCAGCGACTTCGGGGAGACTCGGTCCGTTACATTAGCTAGGCCTTCCGGACATCTTTCCTTTGTGCCTACTTGGCTTCTTTCCGCTTTCATACTCTTACTGATATTTTCTCTGTTTTTCCACGTCTTGCCTAACCTACTTTTCCCGTGCGCTATAACTCGGTGTGGGAACACCGTCGTGCATGGGTTCCCCGTTTCGATCGAGATATTGCGGTATGTCCCTTTTTCTTCCTCTGTGATTATTACCTTTGTTGTGAAAACGGAGGCGGAAACTACTCAGTCTAATAGTGTTGCATTTCAACGATATTGGCGTACCACTACTGTGTATCATTATGAACTTAACGCAAGTCACACCTGCGGTCTGTGCCGCTTGTGTTATTTGATTTAGCAGAGCTTGGCACAGCTGTGCGGCTTGAGTGCGACATCTGCTGGAGCCAACTGGAACTTTGTTTTTGCATGTTTTTTTCGTAATCGACAGTGCTCGCAGTTCTTTGTGACTCGGTAATCTGTTTACTCAAAAATGCTAAATCTAAATGGAAACCGCCGTAAATGTTTGGCTACCATTCAAAGATTTCATTGGTCATTAAGAGATATAAAATTAGATTAGGCGGCTGCCAATAGACGAGACAACAAGCCCATATTCAGAGGGGAGCCATGATTCAAGCTCCGGCGCTTTATCCCATAATGATATCGTAAAAAGTTCGATGTGTTAATGAATACTGTGACCGAAGGAGTGTTTATGCAAGTATGATTCGTAGCAGTAGATCGCTGGGAATTCTGAGACGTGAGTGTTAATGTGAAGAGAAATATAGTGGAGCGAAGCGACCGCCAAAGCAGTTAGGAGTCGAGGAGTCTAGGAAGAGCGGTTCGAAGTCGTGGAGGGTGCTGCTCCCTGTGTCTGTACAGACGATTTAATTTTTGGACATAATTGTTGACTGTCTCTGCTCCGACAACTTCCGCGAGTTTAATGTATTCCAAATATTCATTATCAAGTCCAGGAAAAACTACTGACTCTGCGCTGTTCATATCGATATCGCTGTTTGATTAGTTTCTGTCCATTGTTTCAGAGGCGATCATCAACGTCTGTTGCTTTTATAACTAAATTTTCATCAAACTCAACTTGGATGAGCTGTTCGTTAAAAGGTCCAAGCTTCGATGCAATTGATCTTGGTATCTGGGGGCTCCGTCAGTAGCGAAGAAATTAATTTATTTACTTTGTATCCGCAAATTAGTGCTTCCAGCGAAGGCCATTCTACGCTGTTTGCTTGCACATCGTTCCCAGCGAAGAAAAATTTCTGTTCGCGAAGGTTTTGCTTGGGCGAATTTATTTTGGTGTGCACTACGTAAGGGGTTTTCCCAAGAAAGTGACGCCGCCCCTCAAGTGTATAGAAAGCCCTGTGGTGCTGGTAGTGGCGGCGGCGGAGAGAGAACAGGCTGTGGTACGGGATAGACACGACGGGATGGCGTTAGGAGTACTTGATACGTGTTAAGTAACCAAATTCAGTTTGGTTGTATATGTGTATCAGGAGGCACTGGGAACCCACCGGGAAACCTTGGCCTGAAAACATTGGGAACCTCTGGACTAAACTACGTTCCTGATTAAAATTATGTTAGTGCTTGATTTTGAGCAACCAAGAGAGCTATTGTTCATAGATGCCCAGTTGTAGAGTTTCTTTGCCGTCTTTTACGGAAGTATGCTTAGCTTTCTGAACTTAGGACGTTAGCAATGGCGATTGTGATATGAACGACCACGTATTCTTCGGGGTGAGTGCGGTAATGCATGAAGTTAAATACACTGCAAACTGTATCGCATAAACTCCACAATCTTGCAGTATTTACCTTGTATCCAAACCAACACTTTTGGTAGTTTATTTGTGCAAGACGGGAAACCTACTTCTCTGGTGATTATGAACTTTAGTTCCCACTAAACTGTAACGAACTTGGATCTTTTCAAGATCCAGAATATTTGCTGCGTAGCGTCATAAGAGCTGCTATTTGTGATATTTCCCGCTTGTGTTCATCCCTGTAGAACTGTCAATGGCCATTCAAACTTTTGGAACTGAATTTCCTCATTCAGCATTGCAGCTTCTCACCGGTCAGCAAATTCATTGTTATGTAGTACATGCAGGCAACTGGTTGATGCTTTATTCTGCGCGTCGCAAGTGTCCAGCAATTCAAGCTTCTTTCGTCAGCAGATTTTCTATGCAAGACCCGCGTCAATTGCATGATGATGACGCTGCGCTAGTTTTTGTCCCATCGTTATCATCGCTTGATCTGCTACTCATGTAGCTAAATTATTCGGTCCTGTTCCTCGTTTCTGATGAGCAGTTCCGGGGATATGAATGAACATAGGGGCAGGTTAGTTAGGTTTGCCCATCCTATGTTAGCGTGAGCCTGACGCTTTGGGGAACCCCATCAGTTGCTATGGTATACATATATACATAAAGCACACTGGTCTTTATCGGCTGCGCTGGGCAACTAATTACGTCTGGTACGAAGTCCAATATCACTGCCTGCCTTCCATGTCTTTCTCCTGTACTACCTTCGCTGTGTAACATCAGTTGGACCTGAAGGGACGTCTATTCTTTCCTGCCCTCTTGTGCTTGCATCCGTTTTCATATTCTCATTAATTCTTTGTTCTGCACTTCCCATCTTTGCCTTAATTGCTATGCCGCAACACCGTTGTCAATACAGCTGGTCATCCACCCTTGATCGAGTTACTCAGCTAAGTACACGTTCCTTGTTCCTCTTGCGTTTGGGTCATCACTGTCCTTCAAAATAAAACTTAAACCTTTAATGTAACCGCTGCAGTAGTATACTGCATGTTGTCTTACTTTGTGTTTTTGGATCGCAGCAAACCTGTTGGTAGGATGCCTGAGAGCCGTCTTTTTCGACATACTCTACGTCTCTTGCTCTTCCTTTTGTGGAACATCTTTGCCGCTGCTAGGGAGGCATCTTGAGGGCCGGGACAGAAGAGTACAACCAATGTCTTTCATTGTTGTAAACGTTGTAAAATATACTTACACAGTCCAGCCACCTCTCTATGCGACAGATTCACCAGATCTTTTTCGGCGCACAGCCTGCTGACTGAACTAACACGTCGGTCTAGCAGTCGCAAGTGACTGTCAGCAGCTGAAGCCCAGACCGGTGAGCAATACTCCAACACAGGTAGTAAGAAATCATAAAGGCATCTGCGGATAACCTCACTATCACCAAACACAGAACTCACCTTATGCAGGAGCCCAATTTTACTGAAAGCACGTGCCACCAGTCGCCCAATATGTGGCTCAAAGGTAACATTCTTATCAAAGACAACACCGAGAATCTCCATTATTACAAATATCGTAACACGTCACACAAAACAGGCAAAAAGATCTCTCAGACCGCTACATAGCAAGAAACTTGATATTAATGACTTAACAGTTTATTACATCTGAAAAAACCTTTACACTTATATTCTACAAACATTTATTTTCGTATTAACCGTGCATTTAAAGTAATGAACTCGTTACGTCAGGGCGTAAGGTTTTAAAACTATAAGAAAGCTAAAGCATCATTTAAAAGTTTAGCAACACTTTGACTGAACTAAAAATTTTGCTGCAGCCAAATATTCGACAAAAAAGCACCGAGCTTCGGCTGAAGCCGATTCTGCTTACCTGCACGTACCATCGCAATTATTCCACGATGTTGTAGAAGTAGGTACCGGTATTCGTAATGGAAGGACCGTCAACTGTACACGAATGTATCATGTGTTGACGCCTGACGTATTTTTCGTTCTTCACATACACAGGAATTTTATTTACGGTCAAATTTCTTGTCCCAAAAATATCTCCTTATCGATCGCCGATTCAGACGAGTCACTCTTCACTT
Organism: Parhyale hawaiensis; assembly: GCA_001587735.2. Lineage (NCBI taxonomy): Eukaryota > Metazoa > Arthropoda > Malacostraca > Amphipoda > Hyalidae > Parhyale > Parhyale hawaiensis. The sequence continues at coordinate 34,818,515 of LQNS02278091.1, read as the reverse complement.
CCGAAAATTTATTTATGCAAATTGTAATATATTAGCCTCACGTTGTCATTTTAGGAGCTAAATAGCTCCATTAAGATATGGAGAATCTCACTAGATATTCTTTCGCCTTATTCTTCATCCAGAGCGTGGCACTCAGAGAGGACAGACCACGCTAGATGCACTGCGTCTAATTTCCCTCGAGTCGCACTACTGAAGTGCCCAAATGAGGATGCAAGACCTTTCCGTTTGTGTGATGCTTTCTCTAATACTGGAATATTTGTCGAGTGAGATGTGTTATAAGTTACAGTTGCGGAAAGCTTTTTCGTTCGAAACAGAACCAAAGGTATTTTGTTTTCTCATAACATTGGTAAGACGTATCTAGATTATGTGTGGGGCCCATGGAATCATATTAAACAGACAGTACAAGGTGATAAAAGTGTAATAGAAAATGAACTAACCCGATCAAGCTAATGATATTTTTCGCTGGCAGCGAATCTTGACAAAATTTTAAACTCGCGTCTAACAGAACTGACAGAGGAGCTGGTGAGCTGCACAACATTTAACTAACTATATCTCGTTGCGATCTGTGTTTGGTTTGTTGGTGTAATCACTGAACAGAAGACGTCTTTGCACAATTTCGTATCAGACTACATGTAAGTTTTCAATTGAACTGAAACTATAGACTGGGTATAGGACGTTTGGTTGGAAACCTAATTCTAAGAATAAAAAGAAACACAAAGGTAGCGATTAAAAGCATCTACTTAGAGCATTCAGACCAGACTGGTTTCGAATATACTTTCATTATCAATGAATGCGTCTGAAAATAAAGAA
>LQNS02278091.1:34774761-34785034 GCA_001587735.2 Parhyale hawaiensis | reverse complement strand
TGGCTGAGGGGCCCCGAGGCCAATTTAACAGAGATGCTCTTAAGACCTTCCTTATTAGATGTGACCTCTACAATAAACTGTGATGAACCCATCACGATAGATACCACCACCAACTAAGACATTTTCCCCTTGTTCACTAAATACATATACTTTATGTAAAATTAATATTAGTCGCTCCTTAATGCTTCCTATTAATGTAGAATGAGACGTACTTCGCACCCTGGCGGTGCACGAGCCTGTGGATAACCACGGGAATAATTCGGCGCGATATAGGCATTGTGCCACTGAAGCGCTAGTAAAACCTTTACTACAAAAAAGGACCCGAGTGCCTTCTCCGCAGAGGATGTAGCATCTGGCAGCAGTTCCTGCTGAGAAGGTTAGTTTTGTAAAGTTAGGTAGGTTCTCTATATTTCCCCTTCTGTACTGCGAGGTGGGTCACCGAATGGTGGTAAGCGACCCATCCCATGGGACTCCTATCTGCTCCCGTGTAGGGGTCCACGGAAGGGACCTCCCGCACGAGTATTCGCTTTCTTCTGTCTTCTTCTCTTTTCGTTTTTCGTCTCCTTCTCTGCGCCGCACGACTGAGCGACTTCGTTCGACCGAGCCGTGTGGAGTTGGAGATGCTCGCGCCTTATTTCCTGCCAGACATGGTGCACCTGGCCAAGATTGTTCTAATAGAACTCATTTGAGTTCGACTAAGCTTCTAAACTTTATCATACAAAATTGGATCGCTGTTTTATAGTCTTTGTATCTAATACGGCGGGAAAACCCACTGTATAATAATAATTTATTTCGTTCAAACTAGCTTTGTTGCTTTTAAATATATCTGGCGGCTTTTCAAGTGCGTTCTATTGCTGTTTGCATAAGGCATTATTGGTGCTAAGTTGGTCCTGCTGCTGATCTTACTATTCATTCTCAAAACCGTTGCTCAAGCCTCTTCCGACCTTGTAACTATCTGGTTTCATCGGTCAGACGATGGATCACACACCGTAATATTGGTTTTGCGAGGCTCATCTCAACTATGTTACAAGGAGTTGCTAGATATTTTGACATTAGTGATTACTAAGAGTATAGCTTTAGTATGATCTTCATGTCATCTGTTTCTCCAGTCATACTTTGTTACATTTATCTTTGTAACTCCAATAGTGCCTCGCATTGTTACTCTTATTATTGTGTTCTACACTGTTATGAAGGACGGCCAAGAACTATTTTGCATAGGAGTTCTTCATGGGGTTCATGTGTACCTAGCTACTGTTTCTAACCTTATCGACTCGATTCAACTTGTTCATGTCCTGTAGCTACAAAATGCAGGTACTAACTGTCAGAAGCAGACTGTTCAAGCTCCTTAATTGACCAAAAAAATGAGTGTCTTTATTTCGTACGTGTCTCTCTTCCATCCAGATCTGCTCAAACGTGATGAAGTACATGTGAAGCAAGAGGTAAACAGAGTGCGGACAATGTATCGGGGCAGACGAAGATTTTGGAACAGCAAGAGGAAAAATATTATATAGAGAGCAGTTGAAACTGCAGGAGAAGCAGATCGGTTAATAAGCGCAGCGTAAATCGAAGTGACATGAAGACCCTCTCGCGAACTTTAAAGTTCGACGAGCTGTATGGGAACGAATAAATTGCTCCACAAATATAGAATAAAGTATTATGCATTTTTGAAATTGCTAATGATCTCTGGGAATGAGCCTGGAGGTCCGTCTACTGCCATGCTATTTAAGCTCATGAAGTAATCTTGGCTCTGAAGTGGATCCGTTTCTGCCCCAACTGTTTCTCTGTTAGACAATTATACATTCAGCTATCTAGAAACAGATCCACGATGTGTATTACTAAATTGGGTCGAGGAATGAGTCGTGAGCGTTTTTAGACATGCGCCATGTTTCTCAGCCTTGTCCTGTGAGGGAAAGTGGCTTAGTATGTATTTTTTTTGACGAACTTTATCTCTCCGTCCAATTCTCGAGGCGTCTGTCTTGAAAGAAGTTGGTTCAATTGTTTCTCATGAGACACAACGGGTTAACCGGAGCGTGGGCCGTCATCAGACTCAACGGGTTAACCGGAGCGTGGGCCGTCATCAGTGCAAATTCTCCTATTTAATGCGCGAAGTGGACGGTGTGAGCCACTGATCCTCCTGCTGCTCCCCACACGTCCCAAATCTCACGAGCCGCTTCGAACGGACTCGGAGCCTCTGTTAAATACATAAAGTTCGTGGTGTCGAAAATGCTCGCTTTTATCCACGTGACGTCCAACGTTATTGATCCAAAAATAATGAACTTAGTAAATCCAAGACGTTATCTTTACATTGAGAGAGTCTCATTATGAGAAGTGAAGGTTCCGTTTCTCCATACTTTTTTCTAAAAATAATGCTGACGAAATGTTCCGAAACCCCGTATATATATATATATATACTATATGCATACGGTAGTGAAAATTCCCGCTGATGGTCTTCATCTTATTTCCTGCCTTACTATTCCTATGTGGTTCACCTTCTTTTGTCTTTCTTTTTCGTGATATTTAAATGCTCTTCAGTCTTGCGCTTTGCCTTTATAGTGGTGGACACATTAAATAAAAAACAACCAGTAGAAGTGCTGTAATAACAAAGTTATTAAAAGATATTTGGGCGGTGTCTCATTTTACTGACTTCGACGACTTTGACTGTGTCAAATTATTTTACGAATGCTGCGACTTCTTAGAATAGCTGTGACGTAGCTTTTTTTAATGTGCTTCGGAGCCTGGAGGTAAATCCAGCGTATCCCGACTCTTACATCCAGCTGGTGTTTAACGTGCATGAAAAAAACGTATACTTCTCATACTCAACAAATTTTTTTATTGGCAGCACTGATTTTCTTTCTCGTCTATTTCCTGAGACCGTCGTTTGTTGGCCACTATGTGCCTCGAGATCTCCGACCCCAACACTCCAGCCCTGTCGCAACTATAGGTCTAAACACTCGTCACCCACAGGACATGTTCGTGCTGCTGGACCTGCTCGGTGTGAAGAATCCCACATTCTACAACTACTTCAGCTCCACCGAGCGCTGGTACACGCGCCTCGTGTCGTTTGAGAGACGCCTCAAGAGTATGGGACTCACCAGAGGCCTTAACGATATGTTCCTGCAGAAAAATTGGTTCAATTCTGGCATAGAGGACGATCACATTCCCTTCCTCGAGCGAGGTTAGTACTACATTTCTGCCACAGTTTTGGTATTGAGGATTCAAAGATAGTCACATGAAGTTGTTGCTATTCTAACATTTTGGTTGGTCACATGTCATTTCTAAACAGAGGTTAGTACAATTTTGGCATCCCTCGAGAGCCACAGGATGAGCCATACACTTCATTCGTTCTACATATGGAGTCGCTCACATTATGGGACTCCGTTGGTTACCTTAGCCTTACGTCGGCCGTTGGGCCGTCTTTCGTGCTCACATTGCTTCCTACTATTACCATACCTCTTCTAATTGTGCATTTCTGTCATACTGTGTTCCGCCTCTTTTTCCCCACTTTCTGTTTGGTGTTGCATGTGCATGTCCCTTTCTCTTTTTCTCTTGGAGCATCTTTACAGCGGCTAGGGAGCCTAGCCCTTTTATCACCGACACAGGTTCCAGTTTCCACCATTGATATATTTATAAACTGTCGCATAATAATAGCGTTTCGATTTATTTCTCATTGTGTGCATATTATTGATTCCGTGTGTAGTGTGAAAATTACCAATTGAGCCACGCCCACGCGATCATTAATTTCATCTAGCACTAACACGAAAATCTAAGAACAAAATACACAGGAACGTCAGTTTTCCGTCTAGACGGCGAGGCACACCTCTCACGGCATCCATTAAGCTATTAATTTTCCACCGCGACGGTCTGTCCGCGATTATCATTATGGCTAGTTGCTGAAACATTTCAATAACTTCACACAAAGCAACAATGGAAATATATTTGCTCGGAATAACCATCATCAGCAGGAGCGCGGTACCACGCGTTCAATAAGCTGACCAGTGATCTGCCAAATGTTTAAATGGCAATTAAAATTAGCATTCAATTCTTACTAAACAAGTCTCCATCGCAATTTTTTTCGTAGACATTTGTTTTACTTGTTACCCAGCACCAAATAAATGTTCTAATACTATATGGCTTACAATAGCTTGTCAGGCGCCAACAGTAGCTACCCGATAAAATTCGTGGGGTTTTAACTTTTACTTTAGATTACTTATTTTCAGAGTGCTTTCAGTTAAAGGTTTTCTTTGTTACCTTGCATTTAGGAATCAAGTATATTTCAGTAAAAATCTTAAGTTTATTAAATTTTCTTTCCACTGGTAAAATTGTTCTAAAATAGTTTACTTGAACTTACAAAGAATTGTTAACATATTCAAAAGGCTTACTGCACGTAGCTACTATGAAAAGATCTTGCTTATTACTCTCTTAACAATCAGAAAAGTTTAAAATGGCTGCCAATGGGGCTTAGGAGGAGAGCGAGAACCGACATCCAGCAAGATCAGGTGCAGGTTAAAGACTACCTCCAGGCACTGGCAGCGGCTGTGACGTAACAGCCACCAGCTGAACTAGGTCGCACATGCGATGTACCTGAGAGGTCTATGCAGTAAAACTTAGAAATTTGATTTCTCTCGCTCACACACTGATAACTAAGGGAGTAAAAACTCATTTTTATTACCGGAAACTAGAGCTAATAACTCAGCTCGTGGAAGCTCCCTACCTTATACGTTGCAGCAGATGACGGATCTGCCGATCTGAATTTCTTATTTGATTCATACATTGAGTTTCCCCATCCAGATGCACATCAGTAGAAGTACAGTTCTTTAAAATCCCTATAAATCCTGCTCTGCTGGAACTATTGGTAATAAAAACGGAAGTGATCTTGATGAAAGAGCTGCTGATATGTACTAATAGACAACATAGCTACCTATCTATAGTTGTAAAAATGCTTCCCGTTCCGGAGTTGCAATCAAAGTAAGATCAAATCAATGTGCAGATTCGTTTTGATAGAAAAAAACGTTTTTGTTACTGCGCATCATTGTAGAGGTATACATAAAATATAATATTGTTGATTACACAATGAAATAGCTATTTAACATAGTTTGTTGCTTCTTCGAACTTCCTGCGTATGTTTTTGGGCGTGCACGCCACCTTCAGTGTCAAACTCTGAGCGGCTCGCAGAGTGTGCTTTTCCTCGGAACCGAGAGAGGAACACGAACTTCGATAAAGAAAGTGATCGTTTAGATGGGGCCTTAAATAGAAAAATGTATGAAATGAGGTAAACTGTGACTGGGAAATTTAGTTCCACTCAGGATACGAAGTAATTGCAGTTCCCGTCTAAATAACAAATATTTTATTTTTTCAATTCTACAAGTATTAACGAGTTTGGCTGACAGTTGAAGCAGGTGGGATAGTTTTCAGGCAGTTATCTTTGCATGCATGTACCTGCGGTAGCAGCGGCCGTTGCGTGCTGCACTGTGGTGCTGAGGGTCCTTCGAACGATCCCCAGGCCAGGAGCGGCGTTTGTCGTGGCGCTCGGCGTGCTGAATCAGCAAATTTACTTGATGAGCATAGCTATCGTGGGAGTACTTACCTTAGGGTAGGAATGTGACGCGTCGTTGAAACTTTCTTTTCGGCGCTATGCTTCTGAGCGACTCGTCGGTTGCAGCTGTACTTACTCCTTTGGGGCCAGTTGGCCTATGCCTGTCGCACGAACCAGTGTGTGTGTGGGTTTCCCAGTGGAAAGTGCAGTTGTGGGGCATCGGGCTTAATGCATCTTATATACTCGAAGATACTTCTACTATACTCCAGCTCGTCAACTATGATGCATCTTGTCTACTCGGGCACATTTTGCCTATCTTAAACCATGCTTACGAAAACGCCCGCATGTCGACTATAACACACGGTTACACACTTATTACACCATCACTCACCTTCTACAGCAACGCATCTCGTCTCTTCGACAAACTTTGTCTATTCCAACTCACATTGTCACCCCAACACACGCACCTATCTTACCAAAATACCTCATTTAATGCATCACATCTCGCGTAATCCAAAACCACATTGTGTTACCTAGCGCGGATTATCTTAACCCTTCACACTTGGTATTAGCTACCTGAAGCAAGTACTATATGAGCATCCATAAAAAAAGCAGATGATCTGATTATTATTATCATCATCGCCTCACATAACGCACCTCATCTTACCTAAGGCACCCGCTGGAGACTAACATGTGCACTTTGTCACTTTGTCTAACCTAACCTAACCACACTTCTCGGTATCTGCTGCACCTCATCCCACTTAACGTTTCACAAATCAAGTTACATAGAGATTCAGAGAGGTTAACACGGAACGAAAAACTTCTAGACTTGAAAGGCAATATTATGGTCAAATTATCGCACTGCATATCTTTCAATACCTTAAGCACAAAGAGATTTCAACTTCTAATTGTGGTTGCCTCTCCTATGATTTGGAGAGCAGCGCCCCGAGTGGGAACTTATAGGTTACCTTTTCCTTAGCTCGGCCTTCTGGACGTCTCTACATTGGGCTCCCTTTGCTTCCTTGCACATTCGTAATTCCAATGATGTTAATTCTGTTCTCCTTTTTCCCGGCTCTCAGTTGATCCTGTGTGGAAACACCTTCGTGCATGGGTTTCACGTTTCTATGGATATACTGTACGTTCCTTGTTCCTTGCTGTGTGGAGACGCAGGCCTAAGCTAGTAATTATGATAATAGTCCGTAATTTTGATTACTGATGTTGAAATTAAATTTATTCGTACTTTTTGTCATTAAGTCCTGTGGAAATCAACAAACGCTTCATGCCTCCATCTCCTGACGGTGCTTCGATATTTTTTTCGAATATTATCTCTGCCAAGGAGGTTATATTTTCGTTTAGTTTGTCTCTTTGTGTTTTTGTCTGTTTGCCGGTCGCCAAGATAAGTCAAAAAGTTGTGAATGGATTTTGACGAAATTTACAGGGATTGTTAAATACGTTAGGAGGGACAGATATTGACTTCTGGTGAAGATCCGTTCATCTGTTTATTTGTCTGTCTCTCTGAATTTTCTTTATGCAGTTACTCAAAAAGTTCTAAGGATATTTATAATATGAAATGTACACGAGTTGTTCGGTTTATCACGAGAATAACTGATGATGAAATGTTTATGGTAATCTGTTTGTTCGTTCGTTTGTCGCTGTTTTCAATTTTATGCTTGTTAGCACACTAACACAAAAAATTATGGATGCATCTTGATCAGTTGTTAATAATGTTGAAAGACATAGCTAAGTGATTAAATTTTGGTGATGATCGGTTTATTTCTTTCTGATTTTGACTAATGATTGTCAGAATGTTGGTTAACAGCATAACTCGGAAAATTACGAACGGATCTTCAGGAAAACTACAAAAATTGTTATTAATGTCAAGAGGCATAAATGACTAGATTTTAGAATTGATATAAAGAAAATCATGGTCTCAGAACCAATATGAATTTTTCGTTACCGTTGCCTTGTTTGCCGGAGGTATGCGCTCTCCGAGTGCTTTAGTTGGGTTTTCTTTCTTCCTGTGCGTTTTTATCTCAAGTTTCGGTGTACCTTCATTTTCCGTTTTCTGTCTGTCGTATAGCTCAGATTTGATGACTGTTTCTCAAGTTTGAGCTTGCTTTCATATCTTACCAAGTTTTCGTAACTCCATTTCTTACATTCAGTGCCCTTCAGGGGGCATAGGATGGGCCATAATGTTAGGTTCGTCCATCTAATGTAATGGGGCGCTGCGATTTCAAGGGGCTCGTGTAGTTGTATCTCACTTTCTTCTTTTCTTCCTATTCTCTCCCGACATGCTATTCCCATGCGCGTTGATCCTGTGTGGGGGAACACTTTCGTACATGGGTTCCTCAATCCTCATATCTATCGACATGCTACAGTATATGTTCCTTGTTTCTCTCTCTGTTAGATCGCCGATGTTGTGGAAACGGAGCTTTAACTATTCAACATGATAACAATTGCATTCAATGACGAAAGTTACTGAAATTTTAAGGCAGTCAATTATTATTTGCTTTGGCAAATAATACCGTATGTAGGATACTTTTAAAAGGAACTTCATGTCTTGCATCGAAACTGACTAAATGTTTTCTAAGAGGCAGCGAAAGGAAGACAGATATTATTGAGCTCCCTCCCTGGGAAAAGTAGAACTTCTGGCAACTTAACTTGCCCCCCCTCCACCTAATACTGAAAAGCGTAACGTACAAACACTGGAGGGACGGATGGACGTACGGACGGATAGAGCCTCAAACAAAATTATAATACATATAGACTAGAGTGCCCGCTCTGTCAGAAATGACAGCGAAGAATATGACACGACCCGTCTTTATTTAATATGCCTCTGTCACTAATATGCTTCTCAAACATTCGCAACAACAGCCGAGTCTAATTGTAATAATGGATATTTGCTCTTTTACAATTCGTATAAAAAGCACAATCGTTTCCCACCATAGTGGGACACGGTAAAAATCTTGTATTAGCTAGCAGCAAAGCCTCAGTGAATTTAAATAACCCGCGGTGTATCCATGAAAGCGAACAAGCCTTCAATACATCGAAGATTTTGTGCCAGTAAGCTGAAAGAAATAATGTCTACTGCCCGTGAAACATCATCGCTTCGTCCGCCCTTCATTACCTCCGCCAAGGAGGTTATGTTTTCGTCGTGTTTGTCTGTCTGTCTGTCTGTTTGACTGTTTGTCTGTTGGCTGTCTGTCACCAAGATAACTCAAAAAGTTATGAACCGATTTGGATGAAATTTACAGGGATTGTTAGGTATGTTAGGAGGAACAGACGATTAACTTTTGGTGAAGATATGTCCATCCGTTTGTTTGTTTGTTTGTCTACCTCATTTTTCTCGATGCCCTAACTCAAAAAGTTATGGATGAATTTTGATGAAATTAACATGAGTTGTTAGATATATAACAAAGAGTAAATGACCAAATTTTGGTAATGATCCGTTTGTTCGTTCGTTTGTCACTGTTTTTAATTTTATGCTTGTTAGCACATTAACTCAAAAAATAATGACTGGATCTTTATGAAATTCATAGGGGTTGTTAGTAATGTTGAAAGACATAGATGATCAAATTTTGGTGCAGATCGGTTAGTTCGTTTGTATGTTTGCCTCATGTTTGTCGTAACGTTTGTTAACAGTATATCTCAAAAAGTTATGAACGGATCTTCAAGAAAATTAAACAAGCTGTTATTAATATAAAAATGCACAAATTATTATATTTTGGAGTTTATACAAAGAAAATTATGGTTTCAGAGACAATTTGAATTTTTTGCTACCGTTTCTCACTTGGCGGAGGTATGCGCTCTCAGAGTGCTCTAGTTAACTTCTGAATTTTTTTGGGGTAAACTGAGAACAAACATATGGTTCGATTAGATAGGCGGCAGTAGACAAACCAAGAGGCCCATATAGCAATTATAAAAATAAGACTGCATGATCGCGCTAAGAGAAGCTGTAATAACGTTATTGTTTCGATTTGAAGAAGTATTTCTAGCAAGAAGTGCATTGAGAAAAGGAATATGGATCCCACTTTTGCCATCTTCTAGAACCTGGTCGTCGATCTCCATGGAATCGCAACCTAATTACAAAATATGCAACCAGGCCTATTTTGTTGAGAGGGGGTGACACGATACATAAAAATATATAAGCATATAAATATAGAAACAAATAAACACACGACGGTGTTTATTATATTGTGTATCTAGTTTTCTCACTTCAAATATTTTTATCATTATGTGAAATTATTCATAGCACGACGCGGATGGCTGAACAATGACGTCACAGGAATCACGAGGTAGAGTTGAGCTGTGCTTAGAAGCTGTCTGTCTGTGTTTTCATTAGTCTACGGTAACGCCGGAAGAGAAACAAGTAGCGGGAACCTGCGACAATTGATGCGAGAAAAGCTTTGTAATTAGATTAGATAGGCGGCAGTAGACGAACCAAAAGGCCCATTCCCAAAGAGACACCGGGACTTACACCCCGGCTCTCTATGAGCTATTGCCATTATGTTAGTAGGATGTAGAGTAATGGAGAAACGAGAGGAGAAAAAATGGAAGACGAAAGAGAAAAAAGAAAGGAGAAATAAAAGAGAAGGGGGAGAAGAATCTACGCCAAAGCGATGGTCATGAATGCCCGCAAGCAGGATCGAAGGCCTCTGATATGCGGAGCTTAGTTATATAGATGGAGCGGAAGTGAGAAGAAGTCAGCTTAAAATGGCCTGGGAAGCTTTGGCCGTTAAG
>LQNS02278091.1:34753084-34773919 GCA_001587735.2 Parhyale hawaiensis | reverse complement strand
TAGCCGGTGATGGGGGACTTTATCAAAAGCCTTTTGGAAGTCTAGATACACAAGGTCCACACCCTTTTCTTCATCTTTAATATCTGTAACTTTTGAGAAAAAGTCTAGTAGGTTTGTTAAGCAGCTTCTACCATTTCGGAAGCCATGTTGAGTGTCGGATATGAGCTGCTGCATCTTCAGGTGATCAGTGATGCGCTTTTTCAAAAGGCGTTCGATGATTTGGCTGACGACCAATAGCCGCTGATATGCGGAGTTGAAGATGTCAGACAGTGTAGTTGGAGCGGAAGAGAAAAGAAGACGGATTAGGGAAGCCTCGGAGGCTTTGGCCGTTAAGAGTGTGCGAGTCTTGGAGGAGGAATCCTTAGCTGTGGGGGGATGTCTCTCCCAATGTATGTCTAGACAATTTTTAAACGCGTTGACTGATTCCTCACGAACAACGTCGGAAGGGAATCTATTCCAAATGCTGACTATGAAATACAGAAAGCTCTGCTGTCTTAAGGTCGTTCTTCGAGCTTTATGCTTGAGTTTCTGACCGTTGTTTCGCAAGCGATCATTGAGGTCTCTTTCAAAGAGTCCCGTTATAGGTATGTCGTTGAAGCCATTCAAATGCTTGAATGTTTCTATTAGTTTCCCCCTGAGTCGTCTTTGCTCGAGAGAGATCAGACCCAGTTCCTTTACACGACAATCATACGGCTTGTTGGTATTGTGTTCAACAGTACAATTTTTTGGTTTTCTATTGTGTTGGCTGAAGAAAATGTATGAATGTTGGGGAAACAAGTGTACTGTATAGAACTTATCATTTTAAAACTGAGACTCTTCCCGCAACTGACACGATATGCCCATCTACGTGTGTGGAGCTCCGCTGTATAAATAGAAAACGACTTGCAAACCGACCTTGTCTGATGACTTTGTAAGGACTCCCAAGTTTATACGTGTTACATAACTAGACCATATCACCCAACCCAACCTAGTCTCATGACTTTTTTTTTCCTCAGGAGTGCCCATCCTGCACGTCATCGCGTACCCATTCCCGCGAGCTTGGCACAAGGACGGTGACAATGCGGCCAGCCTCCACATGCCAACCATTGCCGTGCAGAACATTCTCTTCCGCGCCCTGGTGGCGGACTACCTGCACCTGGACGTATAGGGACTCGCCCGGAACTCTGCTAGCGATGCTGCCTACCAGCACATGAGGGACGACCTGTGACGTGTGTGATCTGCACTTGAGGGACAACCTCTGACGTGTGTGATCTGCGCTTGAGGGACAACCTGTGACGTGTGTGATCTGCACTTGAGGGACAACCTGTGACGTGTGTGATCTGCACTTGAGGGACAACCTGTTACGTGTGTGATCTGCACTTGAGGGACAACCTGTGACGTGTGTGATTTGCACTTGAGGGACAACCTGTGACGTGTGTGATCTGCACTTGAGGGACAACCTGTGACGTGTGTGATCTGTGGGTAAAGGATGATCTGTGACTTGTTTGAGTCGCGAGAAAGGGGTGACCTGTAATGCGTGGCACTTCACAATAGGCAGGATGTGTGACGTGTGTTGCTTGCACAAAAAAGATAACCTGTGACTACTGGGGCTGCACGTAAGGGATGGCCTGTCACGTGTATAGTCGGTACATGAGGGATGACCTACGACCTGTGTGGTCTGCACGTGAAAGATGACGTTGAACGTGTGTGGTCTGCACTTAGGGAAGCCTGTGGTGTGCATGGGTTCTGCACTTTCTGTGCGTGAGGGATGACCCGCAACGGATGTAGTCTGCACACGGGTGAGAGACATTGTTCTGTGACGTGTTTATACACATGTGACAAATGACGTGCGGAGTCTGCACCTGAGAACCACACATAACTGAATCACAAGTTCTTAGTCACAGTTTTTCTATCAAGTTAACTTAGTATTTTCATATGAATCTATTTGAATAAAATTACACTAGTAAGGGAATGAACCTCTCAATTTGTGCGATATTTTATCGACAGACTTCCATTAATCTGTAGTCACTGAATTTATCATTGCGATATTTTTTCATAGAACATAGCGATGCTCTCTCATTGAATAGGAAGGAGTTTTGCTAATTTACAACACTTGTCGGAAGGTTGTCGTGCTGCAGTCAGCACTGCGCCCTCACATGCTGGGATAGCATTTAGATTTACTGTCGCTTTGTTATTCCTTGCACCTTTTGTTGCGTTTTTCTGCACTTTCTGCTCCTGCGCTCACCGGCCAGGCAAGGAAGAATTATTCTTTCCTTTATTGGCTCTTGCTTTATTTCACACAATCTTCCTGTTTGCTTTTCACTATTTTGCTATCTTTTACAAAGTTTTGATTTCTGTGCACTATTACTTAACTATGATAGACGTGTGTAGGTGTCTCGCAAGGTTTGTTTCGCTTCGTCGTAACCTCTCACACATTGTCAGTGCTGGCAACATTGGTGGAGTTCCGGATATCTTAACCTAAGCATTTGCATGCAGAGCGTCGCAAATATCAGTCGCTATTGTTACGGTTTAGGTGAATTTTGTTGCGCTTTTCTGTGTTTTTGTGGCTGCGAACTTTGTATGGATGACCCTGACTCAAATTACTGACCTGCTCGTGTCCGCTTTCAATTTGAGTACTTTTGCTTCAGTAATGCAGGCTACGTAATGATATCTGGCAGAGTTGATTTTAGAGACTGGAAGGCTTATTTGGCATGTATATGAACCCTACGACTTCTGCTTTGTAAATTTGAGTAAGCAGACGCTGATCCAGTATTGACGCAGCGTAATAATAGTAATAGTATGTTTCTACGAGAAGATACCCTATATTGCACGTTAGTTGGGAGGATTTGAGTACCATAGGGTTTTTTCCTTGTCAAATTTGCCCTCCAATCGCTCTTCGCATCGTGAATGTATTTTGTTTGCATGCTCGTATCAAATACCTGCTTATGACTGGCTCAATAGCATATATGTGTTGTATGAACAGTGCGCTGCCCTGGCTACATGTCTCGAAGATAGGATAAGTTTCACGCTACCATATCCGTGTTGCAAAAAGTCATTGGTGACAGTGATAGTATAGCCTTGCATTCACCAGAGCGCAAACCTTACTACGGTATTTCCCAAGAGCTGCTGATGTTCTACGCAAGCGTCAGGTCATGAGTGTATATTATCCTAAGCTGACACATACATAAGTCGCAGTGCAGTGAGTGTCTCGTAAGTGGGATACGGTTTGTGGCACTGCAGTTGTAGCACTACGCGCGATACGTGTCTGCTTTATAAGCTATGTGGACATTGATTCTGTATTTCATTGATAAATGAAATGAGTGTCGTGTGTGCGGCAGCGCTAACCGATAAACCACTGGACTCCATGTATAGCTATAGGTAATATGCGACGTATGGCAAACAATGGTAACAATTTTTTTTCTTTCAATGTGACGCAAGTGAAGGAACAATAACAATACTTGCAATAAAGAAACGACTGGGCATATCTATCGTTGTGGCAGTCAGTGTATGTGAAATTAGAAGATTTCCTATTGTTTGCCTTGTCGCGGTTGGATCCGTATTATAAAAACGAGGACTATTATAATTACTTCAGTATATTGAAAGTTGAAACGCTTCATAACAGACATGTTGTTGGTTGTCACGAAACGATTGTATCCATGCAAGTAATACACTGCTCGTACTCGCTGTATTTGCTTACAGGCGACGCCAAGGATGGCTGTGCTGTGTGGCCGGCGTTGGGAATATCGATTTGCCGCCTAAGGATACGAGGAGGCGTTCCGGGGGAGGGTGAGGGGCAGGAGAGTGGAGAGGGGGCGCCGAGAGGCGGCTTGTGATGACTTGCCTCCGGCTGCTCTCATGCATTGGGATCCTTCGTGCAGTTCCCTCATTGTGCCTTGACGTTTTTCTTGACACTCTGCTTGTCCCTTCTCTTCTCACCCCACCCCTTGAAACACTGCGTAGTGTTGTAGGGAGGCTATAACCTAATGGAATCTCTATGAACATCCCCTCAGGGAACATTGGATGGGCCATAGGGTTAGTTAATTAGGCTCGCCCATCTTATGTTATGGGGCGCGGCGATCCCAGGGGCTCGTGCAGGTTACCGTAGCCATTAGCTAGGCCTGCGGGACGTCTATCTTTCTTGCCCACTTTTCTTCCTTATATTTTAATACTCCTACTTGCTCATGCTTTATTCTGATCTTCCTGGTCTTTCCCGACTTGCTGTTCCCATGCGCGTTGATCCAGTGTGGGAACATGTTCATGCATGGGTTCCCCATTTCTAACGTCATACTGTATATCCCTTGCTTCTCCCTTTCTTAGATCACCAATGTTGTGGAAACGGAGGCTTCAACTATTCAATAATATAATATGTATGAACATTGACACATACTCGGTGATAGTTGCTTCCAATTGTAAGCTTCTCTCATGAGCTTTCCTAGCGTCGCCTTATCAACGTACATCGTAAGTAGAGTAGCGAAAATAACACCGTAGTACTGGTGTAGACGCTTTAGATTCTAGTGGGAACGGCTTTAGTCACGTCATTAGATTCGCGCTTTGAATAATTCGCGTGCGAATTGGCAATCGTCGACTTCTGAAGGCTATATTCGAGGAGCCCCTGGGTCAGAATATGTGGGGGTCATTGCATCTGGTCGCAGCTTCTGCTGTCAAGATGGCTTGCAAAGTTAGGTTGGTCTCCTGCTGCTGTGAAATTAGAATTTCCTTATCGGCTGCTTGGGACGGCCGCTAATGATGGTAAGCGGGAATCCTACCTGCTCCCTTGCTGGGGAACAAGGAAGGTACTCTCCGCGCGCATGCCTTCTTCTTTCGTGTTTTTCCCTCTCCTCCTTTGCTTCGTTTCAGAGCTAGTAGCAGTGCGCTGTCTTAATGCTGAGACCTTCAAGCAGTAATGCTTAAATAAATACCAGGCCTTGGATGCGATGCGGCTGGGAACGGTTGTGCTATCAATCTTTTATGCTACTTACTTACTTACTCTCGGCCGTGTTACTTTAAGTAGTACAATAAGTATACTTTGATATATTATAGCTTTGTTGAACACATTATGTATCTGTTAAATTAAGTGAAGATGAAATAGCTGTATTATTGACGTGATGAAATTCTTTTCTTGAAAGTAGCACTAAGTTTCTACATTGCCTAGGATCTAATGATGGTCTGTCTACGCAGTAGATAAGAACTTGCGAAGGTCTACTTAGTACGGTTGAAGCTACATTCCTTCCTAATATCTGTTTGTGTTGTATGCTGAAGTGATTGGTATGTCCGTGTTAAATTTAGGGTTTGGTATAGGGCAGTGCAGTTATGGCTGACACTTTGTTTCAGGGAATCTTATTTGAGACGTGGTTACGTCCATGCCCTGCGTGTTAATTTTACTGAATTTTATTTTGATAACATGTTACAAACATTCAGAAACTTGTATTGAGATAGACCGTCCTTCAGATTTTGCCCGTCCCCGATGAAACAAAAGTAAAGTTTGTAATAAAAGTTACTGTTCCACTGACTCAAGTTGTCAAACTGGAAGTAATAACAGTAGTTCTCTGCTTTACTGGAGCTGTAACAACCTGTAAAGGTAAAGTCAATTTTAACTGTACCATCCACTGGGAAACCCACACGCACTGACTCGTGCTGCAGATATTGACCAACTGGCCCCAGAGGAGTAAGTACAGCTGCAGCGGTTCACTAAGAACTATGGCGCCGTAACGGAAGGTTCAACGACCCGAGTCAGATACTCTCCCATGTCTGGTCAGGCAGGTCCCCCACCCAGCTCCGCATACCAAGCAATTGCCCGACTCAGCACTCCAGATGCCACAAAGATCGCTCGGCAGGCTCGTCGCTCACTCCTGGCACTTCCAACATAGAAGTCAGGCACGCGTGGCATGCTGCTGTTGTGTGTGATAGCATTTGGTTACCCCAAAGAGGGTCCGCCAACGTCTGTGGTAGGAGTGTGTATGTAGCATAGCCTCCCGCGTTGCTTGCAGCCAAGCGCTGGATGGCCTGGTGCATGGCCCCAGATATATATAAATAGGAAGGGAAAAATGGGAAGCGCTATTGTTAATGGTCCTGCACTCCGACGACCCTGCAGAAGTTCACCGCATCCCGGGGTCGCCGCCGGGGGTCTAGTGTGCAAGAGATGCCAGTTTGTGGTGGCCCGAGTTTCAGGTAGCGGGACAAAAATGCGACGTAGCAGGTCCAAACGGACTTCACCGTCGCTTTTAACACCGACATTGTACAGGGTTGGGCAACTTCTTCAAAGGTTGAGCAGGGATTGTTCAGTTTCTCGACCGTAATGGTAGGGGCTGTAAGGTTCATTTTACAGTACTGAGCTTGAATGCTCGGATTGGTGCTAGTTTAGTGTGGGTGTAGTGGTTAGATAAGAAATTTACATGGTTGTATTTCCTGATTGTCTCCAGTCTGAAAGTTGCCAGGCCGCCAGTTGACAATAATGTCATGATTTTGTTCTACTGTTGATTTAATATTTGCATGTTTAATATGAAATTCTATTGGGTCCTTTAATTTTAAAGGTAAGGCCATAGTTGATGACATGACACTGTTTTCTATTTACAAACGATGGGTGGTCAGGCGCACGTTTTCAATCATGTACGGTGTTAAATACTACATAGCGCATCAAAGTTAACATAATTTTTGTATTGTCTGCAATTTCTTGATAACTCCAATGATGATCTGTACACTAGAGCTCCAAATCGCCCGCAGGGGTATATTCTGGCGGGCCCTATCCCTGCCACAATATATTTGGGCATCACGCACCCAAAGTTCCCGAGTGCCTTATCCGCAGGAGATGTTGCAGCTTGCCGCAGTTCCTGCTGACGAGGTTAGTTTTGTAAAGTTAAATAGGTTCTTTATTTTTCTGTTTCGTGAGGTGGGCTGTCGACCGAGATAGCCGTCCTGGTACGCGGGACACCTCTAGTCTCTCTCGTGTGGAAGGACACAAAAGGGGCCGACCACTTGAGTGTCTCCTACTATACTTTGCGCCTTGTTTCCCTGCCCGTATTAGCGCACGTGGCCACCACGCCTACCCAATGTGCGGTATTTGAATACCGCACAAGTAGTGTCTCTGTTGAGACGCCTGAGTTGCGGCTATGGAGGTTAAACGAAATATATAATAATATATAGAGCTTCAAATCGCCGCCTACGTACGCGCCAGGCGCCGCTGTCGACTGTCAGAGCTGTATTGTACACCTACGTCGTATTATGGGTCGTTAGGTTAGGTTCAACATCCTTGGTTAGGTTACCTACGCTTGGCCAGCCGATGGTGTGGGGGTCGCCCCGACTGGTGGTGTGATCCAGTCGCCTGCTTTTAGCATTGCAAGGCATTTGCGGCTTCGGAACATTTTTCTGCGCCCGAGTTGTTGAATTCTTTGTTTCAAGTGAACTCTTAATGACGGATTTTGTTTTGCTTTTTCTTGTCGTCCCCCACTTATATATATACACGGTGATCCTCCACACGTGGTTCCCCGTCTCTCCTGAGGCATTTCCTGCCCTCGGACTACCATGTTCTTAGTGTAACGGTTACATTTAGAAACTCCAAATTCAGTAGGCTTCGTAGTACACTAAAACGTTCGATTAGGCGCCAAAATTAAGCCTTCGAGACTCGATACCTAACCTTTGTCATTTTGAACAGAGTTGCAGGTGTTCCATGCAACGCCATTACGAAGAACCGGATGAAAACTTCATTTTACGTAGCAAGATGGAATTTCTGGAAGCGTCTAGGGTTACCTATTGAGGGTCAGTGCCTGTCAGTCAGTTGAGCGGGTCGGAGCCAGCGCTCCGGCGTAAAGTCCAACAAGTCCAGCCTGTAAGACCCAATTTTGGCGCCCCATCGAGCATGCCTTTAGTAAAACAACAATGATCGTAGCTGAAATAAATTACTCAAGTTTCCTTAAAGAAGAATGATTCAAGTAGTTTTTGTAACGAAACCAATGACTAGTGTATGACTGTTTCCCTGCCACAATATGTTTGGGCATCACGCACCCAAGGGTCCCGAGTGTTTTCTCCGCAGGGGATGTTGCCACTTGCCGCAGCTCCTGCTGACGAGGTTGTAAAGTTAGGTAGGCTCTCAATACTTCCCCTTCTGTTTCGGGAGGTCTGGCTGCTGATAGAAGTGGCTGACCTATTCCCGCTAAACTCCTACATTCTTGTATTTCATTTCCTTCTCCTGTGCGGCGTAGCCGAGCGAAAGCGTTCAGCCGTGCCCGGGGGTTGGAGATGCTCAACTTGCGCCTTTTTCCTGTCAGTAGCGCAGTGACCACTCTGAGACCTACCGGCGGAGAAGCAGAGACAAAATCATTGACAATTTAAAACGCGCCCGAGTCGGCGCGCGAGCCTGTGGTTAAACACAGGAATAGTTCGGCGCGATATAGGCAGTGTGCCACTGAAGCGCTAAGTAAAACTTCTACTACTACTACTACTAGTGTATGACTGCATGTTGGTGATCTGCATGCAGCTCGGGGACTGCAGTTTACTTAAGTTTGATCCATGGAGACTCAAGTAAACCTGGTCTAGCGAGACCTGATAATGTCCTGCACCGTAGCACTACCTCAGCTCGTCTGACCGTAGACCGCTACAACCGAGCTTGTGTGACCTCCCAAGTCGCCTGTGATGCTCTGTTGGGTAAGAGAAATTATTTTTCTGTTGAGTTGTTAAACAGCAGCTAATGCTCGTTACAGAAATATATTTAATATTTTCAGTTATGTGGTATTTCTTTTTCCATTCCAGTCTCAACCGTTCAGCGTCCCTCCGGGATAGTAAAGCATGTACTGAAAGTACAGTGAACTACAGTAGCTCAGTACTACTGTTTTTGGTGGCAGCTCCGTGACGCCGCTAGAACTCTAAGCGTAATGTCAGCGTGCGCGCCTCCTGTTGGAACCTAGGATAATAACAGCGGAGAATATCTTCATGAAGTCTTCAAATATAATTCGCGTCTTGAAACCTTCTTGAAGTTGGACAATAAAGACGAAAGTAGCGGGAATGGGTAATTTGACACAAAAATCGCATTTACTTTCATACGGAAAAGCTGCAAGTTTTGCGAAGTCAGTGAAATATAAAATTATTGGGTCAATCATTAAAAGTTATAAATTTTCAATGGGTTTAGACTAGGGCTGGGCAAACTTTTCAATTCAGGGGTCACATGGATTTTTAAAAATTGACAAAACAGGCCGGGCCAGAACCAATAAATACATATTGAACCTTAACAGAAAAAATTAATAGTGTTAATGATTGCACTAAATTTTAGCGGGAATAGTGTAGTTCATCACCCTTTTTCATCGGCGAATCGAAGACTGGTGTTAGTTGCTGTAGTTAGAGTACTTCATGGTAGCCTACATTAAATCACTTCATGGCTGCCAGTGCTGCATCACTTCACAGCTGCCAATGCTAGACCACTTAAGGGGGCCTTTTCACGGAAAATGGTCAAAATTTTCAATTTTTTGTTTTATGCTCAAAAAGTGTCCTCAGGTATGGGGCTATAACGTCCCAAATTGTTAGGGGGCTAGCAGCACTAGAACCCCCTGAAAGGGGGAGCAAAGGGGGTCCGGAGGGAGTCAAAATTGACTTTTTTTTTGCTGCAAAATGATCTGTATACCAAGGGCTATTACGTCCCAAATTTTTAGGGGGCTAGCAGCACTAGAACCCCCCCAAAAAAGGGGGGGCAAAGGGGGTCCGGAGGGGTCAAAAAGTGACTTTCATTATTTATTCATCTAAAGGCATAGCTATTTCATACTTTTATTCGTGAATGATGAATGTAAGGTATTTGTAGGTGGAAATGTACCATAGATAAAACATGTCAAGCGCATTTCCACTGCAAACAGCGCATGTTTTACAAAATTCATCCGCAAAAACATAAAATTTGCCGCCCTGAAAAATTTGATTTTTCAGAATAAAAAATGGTCGATGAGTTTTTATGTTACACTAAAAACAAAGACAGTTTTGGAATCCTTGAAACATTCCTAACAACGCTAATGAGGGATTTTTTTCAATTTCCTTTTAGTTTCTTTTATTATATGAAATATCAAGAAAATTTACATATTTTTGAATTCTTCGGTAACCCATCTACAGTCTCATGGCAATATAAAATGAAAAGGAAATTCAAAAAAAACCCTCCTTAGCGTTGTTAGGAATGCTTCAAGGATTCCTAAACTGTCTCTGTTTTTAGTCTAGCATAAAAACTCATCGACTTACGTTCTTTTTAAAATTTATAAAAAAAAAAAAATGAGAATCTCATTTCCTGAAGAAACTAATGCCTAAACTGAAAAAGTTACACGAACAAAATGTTTTTATTTTTTAATTCTACATCTTATTTGCAAATTTCAGAGAAATCGGTTCAAAATAAAAAAAAATGAAAAATTTGGAATAGGCCCCTTAAAGGCTGCCAATGATATATTATTTGCCGGATGCCAATGCTAGATCATCTAACGGCTGCTGATGCTACCGGTATATCGCTCCACTGCTGTCAATGCTACGTCACTTCATGGCGGCCAGTGCTTTATCATCCAAATCACTTGGCCGCCAATGCTATATGACTTCACTGCTAGCGATGCTACATCACTTCATTGCTACTGATGCTATATCACTTCACTGCTTCCAATGCTAGATCACTTCATGGTGGCCAGTGCTTCATCACTTCACTGCTACCAGGGCTTCATCACTTCATGACTGCAAGCTGCTTCCTCTCACATTTCAGCTCTGTTGTCTGTTCTGATTTCCTCGCTTAGCCTGTAGCTATACCTAATAAAGTTTATTAACATTTCCATCAGATGTTTACTTGACATTTCATGACAAATCGAACATACCACGAACATAAGAAGCTTCTGTTTTACAACACGAGACTATTTATTTTACAATTGCGAAATAATCCTACTCTACTGCAAATATCAAAGGATGTCAAGAACAGTTGCTCTACGTAGTTACACTTCAAGCTTCAATATTTTTGTGAATTTGTTGCGTATAGAAGTTTTAGAAGTAAGTACAGACTTGCCAGTCATTACTGGGTGTAAAAGAATTACCGTAAGTCAAAAAGCCTGAACAAAACATAAAAAGCAGGGTTGGCAAAAACAATGTTTTTTTTTTTGTTTAAACCAAAAGCCCTTCTTAAACGTGTTTTTTTTTTTTGTTGTTTATATGATTTTTTGAATCATTTGTTTTTTCCAGTGTTTTAGGAATTTTATCCAACATTTAGAGGGTTTTCTGCTGTGCAGACGCATGTCGCTAGCTAATCATCAATAATCTTAGTCACTTCATTCCAACTTCCTATTGTCGAAGAACGACTTTAATATAAATGGGTTTCGAACAAGCAGTTAGCCGAGTACAGTACTTGTAATTGCAATGGCTACATTTAATAAACAAACTGCAGAAATGCTAGGATTTAAAACTGCAGTACAAAATCCTTTGTAAAGCTTGAAAACACTTCAAATTACACATACAACTTGACAGAAATAGCAAGCTTCTAGCTAATTGATAACATAGTAATGAACTAAAAACAGTGAAATAACTATAAAATCCTCTTAAGAACTTAGAAACACTCGAATAACAAAAACATTTTGATAGAAATGGCTACCTACTAGCTAATTAAGAGTAGAGTAAGGCCGGCTGCACACTAACAACTTTCGTTGCCGCTAGGAGCTTACAGGCAACTCAACTTATCCGTGTACGTAGCTACGTGTCGTAGCTTTAGATAAGCTTCAGCTTGCACAAAATTTAGCTGCTTCAAAAATTTTCAAATATTTCAGTCGCTACTGCAATTTCTACACCCTAGCGAGTGGCAATGTTGAACTTTCAACGAACGCTCTTAACTATGAGCGGTTGGTGTTCACAACGATTGGTATTTTAAGAATTACAGCACGATGTTCATAGACGTCATGCTGAAGTCACGGCCACGGCTGCGCAGTCGGATAAGCTAAGTTGCGTCTAGGCTGCTGACGACAACGAAAGTTGTTAGTGTGCAGCCGGCCTAAGGAACTGAAGAAAGTTAAATAGCTGTATGCCTACATGCTTCTCATGAGCTCACTAGCTATCTAATAGCAACTATATAACTAGTACTTCTAATTTCAGTAGCTTCTATCTTACCAGAATATAATTAGCATGCATCTCTGAAATGACATAACACAAAATTCAATAAGTTATAGGTTTTTAATAAACATAAGCAATAGTTGACCCTAATTGTCCTAACACTCAAAACGGATTCCTGAAAAGAAACACATTGATTCCTCCTTTCTGTTTCGTGACCTAAATTTGATACTTTGTAGAAGTAAAACTGTTTATTTTGCAATGTTTATGAATAAACACAAAAAAAACCATCATTTTTTGATTGGTTTAAACCATGCTCTTTGTGTTTGGCTTAAGCCATTTGGTTTAAACCAGCCAACCTTTATATATATAAAGTAATGGGAGAACATATAAAAATGCGTCTGCGACACTGTGCAGTCAGGCCCAATTGCGGGTCCGAAATCTGCCTAAGGGTCCAGTGTCTCTTCAATGTATGGTGTTGTCTATGAGCAAACCTATCGATTATTGTATGAATTTTTTCACGCACCGGTTTTTTACTAGTCTATAATACTATCCTGCTTGAGGCTCCATCCGTCCGTCCATCGGTCCATGTGTCTGCACGTTAAGCTCTTCAGTATTAAATAGGGGGTAATCTTCTCTTCGCTTGCTCTTGAAAAAATTTTAGTCCTTTTCGAAGCAAAACATGAAGTTCATTTTACACGTATCATACATACCAATTTTCGCATCAAACAGAATTCACTCTACTGGTCTTGCATGACGATCCAAATATGGAAAAATGCGTAGCCAGAATATGGTGCAAAGCGAGCTGTTCTGGACTGCTTCATTCTAATGAATTTTTAAAGTGAAAGTATGGTGTTTAAAGAAATCATGTAAGCTGACAGGAAGGGGGATTATTGATAAAAATGGGCTGAGCCTGGTGTATATTGTGGTGATGCTATCGCATTAAATAGAACAAAAAAATGATGGGATACTGTATAAGACAGCCACGGGTCACGCTATTGAACTGAAATCATCAGATACACCGATGAAGAATAGCAAAGTTCAAAATGTGAAAGGCTAAATAATGTTATCTTCAGATGATAAGAAACGCAGAGTATACATTTACAGAAGCGGCCATAATGGTTCAGCCACCTAACAATATATCAAGAAATCATTAATATCTCCGAAAATATGTAAAATACCTCTTTCAAATTTGGCACACATCAAGTAACATATTATACCTGCATTGTATCAACATTTCACCTGTAAAGGAGAAATGAAACCAAAAATACAAACGAACAAATAGTCTGAAAAATTGGCGTGAACAAAATGGTTCGAACATCTTAATTATTCTAGATTTTTCTACACGTATCAACGAAATTTCCAGAAAATACATTACGTCAATTGCTCCTAATAGGCTCCCAGTTTCTCTGCAACTTTTGCCCTGTCAACATGCCTAGAGGAGTGCCTACACCTGCTCCTGTCCGGGAGTTAATTGTCAAGTTGCGCCATGATGACCACATGTGAATACGGCATATAGCCGAACTCGTAAAGCGGCCTAAAAGTGATATACTAGCTAAGTACAACAAATGTAACTCTACCTCTACGGGAATTTCTTCAGGAAGACCTCGAATTACCTCGAAAACCTAAGACAATACTCTGGTCAGATTATCAAAGAAGGATCGTTTTCAAACCCCTGCATCAATTTCTCGAGAAGTAAGCCAATCTCACGTAATGCAAGTATCGAAGAAGACTGTTTCCCGTCGTCTGAAGGAAGCAGACTTGCACCCTCGTTCCTCAGGAGTCAAACCTTTGATAAGCAAGAAGAAAAGGAATGCTCGCCTGAGCTTTGCATCGAAGCATGTCCTATGGGCTGATGACGACTGGGCTAAGGTGTATTTTAGCGACGAGTCAAAGTTTAATTTGTTTGGTTCGGATAGCAAGAGATTCGTTCATCGATCAGCTGGTGAAAGACTGTCGAAAAATTGTGTAAAAGCAACTGTGAAGTTTGGCGGAGGCAGCGTTATGGTGCTTGGCATGTTCTTGGCAAGCGGTACGGGAACTCTTCTCCGATTACAGGGAAAGATAAGCGCAAAAGTGTAACAAGGAACTGTTGCAGATGCATGTCGTACCTGTTCTAAGCAGTTCTTGAAGCCAGAATCCCATCGCCCCCTGCCACACGGCGAAAGTTGTTAAGTCCTTTTTACAGGAAGTAGGAGTGGACGTTATGGACTAGCCTGCTCAAAGCCCGGACATGAATCCCTTTGAAATGTATGGAAAGTATTGGGAGAACGTACAATGAAGAGCAATCCAAAGAATATTAATGATTTGTGGACCACTTTACAAGCAGAATGTGCAAAAATAACGCCTGAAGAATGCAGCCGTTTGATACAGTCATGTGGCAGCAGTTACCAAGCCGTTATTGACAGTAAAGGGTGCCACACAAAGTACTAATGTTGTAAAACTATTTTATATGTTTAATTTGTTGTGTATTCTTCGTTTGATGCATTTAATTCAATGTTTTAAGGTTGGTCCGAACCTTTTTGTCCCCACCAATTTTTCATAATAATTATTTGTTCGTTTGTATTTTTGGTTTCATTTCTCCTTTACAAGTGGCATTTTGACACAATGCAGGTATGATATGTTACTTGATGTGTGCCAAATTTGAAAGAGGTATTTTACCAATTTTAGGAGATAATAATGATTTTTTGATAGATTGTTAGATGTCTGAACCATTATGGCCGCTACTGTAGAAGAAGAGCAATGAGAGACGTACCCCCGAAGAGTGAGACTGTTATATTTGCATTGTGCATGAGTCAAGTTTTCTCATTTTTAGGTTTCATCTGTTCGCAGGTCATGATTAGAATATTTGCTGTTTCATTTGGAACATATTTTGACGAATTGTAATTTTCACACTTCAGAATTTACGCCCTTCGTTTGTTCTCATACGATGCGGGCCTCAAACATTGAACAACAGTGATTCTCCTCTTTGGAACTTCAGCAATCTATAGCTGTTTTGTAGCTCTCTTTATTGTACACTAGCTTCCCAGTCTCAGCAGATGCAGCTAAATATTTTTAGAACGGCGTTATCCAAGAAGTTTTCGGTGGGAAATCTTCAAAAAACGGCTATATTACAGAGCGGGGACGACAGGAGATGAACGCGCCGTGAAAGGCTATATTCGAGCTAAGATGCTCCTGCGATATAAGTTTGTAGTGCACAGTAACTGGTTGTAATGTCAGTCATCGTGACATATCTGGTATAGGCCAAATATTTTTTTTATTTTCAACCACTAGCAGACGCGTACTGATAAGTGTTGACGTCATCACATGCAAGACTGTCTGAATGGCGGAGTCAGACTTTGACCAGCAGGGGCAGATTTCTCCCTGGTTTATTGACATTGAGTCTTTTCCTGTAGAGCCGTGTGCATATGAGAGACTAAAGCTCACGCTACTGCTCTAAGGTCAACCTTATGCTCAGCCTGCCGTGAGCATCTCTTACATCACAGCGTCTGAACGCGAAGATCAGCCCAGAGGCCTGTTGTAATCAGATTTCCACAGAGTTACTCGGTGTTAGTCAATTACAAAGGTGAATGAGACAGGATTTCTCAAAGAGCAGGCCCAAAAGAACTCAAATAAAAACAAACTTAGTGTAAACACAGACGTTTATTCACAATTATTCCTATTAATGACGACAAAGCCCCCTAAAATTTTGTAATAGGTCCTTGCAGATAATTCTTCCATAAGAAATTGATGCATTACACCAATCGAAGGCTTTTCTCCATTAACTCAATAGACCGACTACGCGAGATCTCAAAATGTAAACGAACCAGCAAGCGCAATTGAAATATCTAATTACTCTGTTAAATAAAGAAATGTTTTGTTTTATTTTTGACGAATATGAGTTAGCAACGAAATAATAATACTTGTAACGCATGTAGAGGAAAAATGTGTCTTCACATGTCACAAGACGTAGTTATAGGCATATTTATTCGATGCATATATGGTGAGACTTGGCATCTATACGGTGTTACTCCGCTCGTAACCCACTTTTTTTGCAGGGTAGCGAGTTTGTGTAACACCGGGTAACCCTGGCGTGTCTCATTGACGGAAAATGGCTCAATGCGACACGGATTTTCGGGACCGAGTTACCCTCGAGGTAACACACTTGGTAACTCCGGGTTACCAAGCGAGCTAATTACAACAAGCCTCGAGCAGCAGGTCCGATGTTGCCATCGACGCCCCGCTGCCTTCAGAGGCAGCAGTAGACAGCAGCGATCTCAGAATTTTGCAGCCAGCTTCTTCCAAGTGAAATCTCAAAGCCTGAGACGGCAGCGCTGCGGTTTTGGAGTTATAAACGAATGCTCCAAAATCAATTACCTGCTCCACAACCATACTGAGATGAAAAGCGGCAGATTTCATTGCCCAACCAACGCAAAAGCTCCACGCAGTGGGCAACATGCTAATCAGAAAGTTTGGTCACTGCTCGGATGAGGTTAAATGCCAGCTCTTTCGAAGCTACTGCTATCCCCTGTACTGTAACTCACTCTGGTCTAACTTTAAGCAGAAATCGATTGGACGCCAACGTGTTGCCTATAATGACATATTTCGGCGCCTGATGAATATGCCGAGGTCTACTAGTGCAAGTATGTTATTTGCTCAAAAGTATACAGATTGTCTCAAAATCAGGGCAAGAAAATGCGCGCTGAGTCTCCAGCTCAGGATAGAAAAATCTGATAACGCCTTGCTCAAGGTGATCCGTAACGGGCCTGGCTATAAACTATCTAACATGTATAGCCGATGGCAGCGCATACTATTTCCGAGCAGGGGCCAAACAATGGGCCGCAATGCAGTGTAGTTTGTAATGATAGTATTACCTGATCTTAGTATCTAATGTAACTTTAGTATTAAGCTGTCTCCTGTGTACCATTCCCTATGGGTACCTAATAAAGCATATTATTATGATACGCTCAAGCCTCGCATCCTTTAGCCACCCCCTGCACCCTACCTCTACCCCTCCCCTGTTCATTTTATTTATTCACTCACCTCTCCGTCTCTCCATCGGTTTGCCCATCCGTTCGTTTAACAATCCATTCGTCCATCTATCCATAAATCCAACCGCACGTCTGACCATGATAGAAGTGGTATAAGTTCGAGTGGATTTCTTGAATATTAATTAATACCTGCTTAGGTTATGTTTTGATAAAAATAAACGAAGGGACAAAGATAGATACTATTAAATACGATCAGATTATCACAAAGCGTGGCCATTCATACCTATAAACATTCTCAACTGTTCCTGTTGATTTTATGAAAATCTGGGCACATCTTTTTGAGAAATGTTGTCAGATCACTACGGGAAGTGCATCATTGGTATATTCACCGTAATAGTTTAGTTTGGCTCGTTATATTGCTCTGTATGTTTCAACTACACATTTTAAAATATGTTCAGGTTTAGCAATCCTTGAGGGCAACGGCATTAAGCGGGCATTTATAAGTAACATATTCCCCGCTATTTTTATACTGTTGCCACGCAGCACGATAATAACATACAAGTAGAGTGCACTGCGCTGTGCAGATGAATTAAATCAGAAAGCACTCATTACTTACGACCATTTGATTTCACCCTTGTAACGTAGGCATTCTTCAGAAACGATGATCAGTACAGAAAAGTCAACACAAAATTGCTCACTGTCATTTTTGACAGCGCGGTTAGTTAGTATACTTAACAAAAATTCCGTTTTAAGGGTCGACAAAGCTATAAACAACCTGACTCCACCGTGTACTGTATGAGAACGTTCCGCTATGGATAACCTGGTCAATTTGTGTTCACGCGAACACTGATAGAGCAAATTGATCCTGAATTCACGATTTCTTTTTGACACGAAAATTTGATCCTGAGAACAATGGTATCAGTTCGTGCAAATGTCTGGAAAATCAGTTTATAACTGCTTAGGTCATGTTTTTTGCAAAAAAATGTAAACCCTAGGACAATAATACAGTTGCGAGCATAATTAAGGGACAAAAATAAAAAATTTCATATCTCAAAAACTGTAAAAGGTTCAACGCTGAAATTTTAACAAAAAAGAGGTATTAGGATACCTAATAATATGCTAAGAATTTATTACGATCCGAAGGATAAGAAAAAAGTTATGTATGTTTAACCTTTTAGCACACAAGAATCCCGTCCGGGCTACTCAATGACGTCATATTTATATTGCTGCACAAGAAAACAGGCAGGCTTTTGCACAAAAAGTTAGTGACCAAACTCTAGAGAAACTCCTGGCGGTTGTTATACTCTCGTCCCAATCTTGTCACTTGCCTCTGTAAGCCGTACGAGCGTGTTTCCCCTCAGTGTCTCACCATACTGGCTGAGGGGAGGTCGTTATTGTGCATTCATCTGTGGTTCCGGTGCTCCTCGGCATCCAGCAATTGCGGTAATTCAGTTTAATTGTAGCTTATCATTATCTTGAATGCTTTTACTTCAAGGTGATAGTGCTGCTCTAATGTCATACTGTAGCGGTACGAGACAATAGACGATTATTTTATGGTGTATCCCGCACGGGATATTTGATCTCTAAGTAGTGAAGTAGACATGTCCCGTACGGAGCACTTGATCCTTTTTACTCAATCCAGCTAAGCTCCGCATGGGATACTTGTGTCTTGAAATGATGTATTTAGTCGTGAGAATCTACTGTATCATTTTCTTTCAAATCAAATTTGTGGCCGTCCCATGCATAAATCACTTTCTGCTATATTATCTGTGTGAAAAATGTAAAATGTGGTACATATACATTCATCCCAAGCCATTGTACTGTACGTACTAGATATTGCAATAAAAGGTGAGATTATTCACAAGTTTTTATGTGTATCCATAACATTAGCTCTGATTTTCTTTGTAGTTTTCAGTGAAATCCTTCTGCAAGAAGGCTGCTGCACAGCCTGCAAGATGCATTGTTGCAGAACAGTTTCAAGATAGTGACGTTCAATTTTACGATCATGATGACTCTGTTGACGAACTTGCCTTCACTATAGCTACCAGTGCTGCTACAGACAAGGAAACAGAGTGTGAAATACCACAAAAAAAAAAAAAAAAAAGAAACACTGCTATGACACTGCTTCCTGAAACTAAAAATGAAGATTCGCATACTATTGTCCAGCAAAATTGGATGAAAGAGGGTATTTCTTAGGAAGAGCACAAAATCCATGAACACGATACACCTCTTGTTTTGAGCCCGTTTGTGTATTTCAAGCAGTTTGTATTTTTTTCAGAGGATTTGATCAAACGCACTGTTAGTGTATGAAACGAACCTTTTTGCCGAACAGAATGATGTAAATATTTCCTTCTCAAGAGATACTGTAGAAATTGTTGCGTTTATCGGCATTATAATTTACGTGGGTCATGATAGGTGTCATTTCAGCACTATCGATCCGAGCTTATTGGGATACTTTTACAACGATACACCAGGTATCGCCATTGATAACTGACAGGTGGTTCCAAAAAACTTCGTGCAACTGTTCACTTCAACAACAAACGATGATACACGGCAGTCCTCTGACCAATATTTCAAGGTTCGTTCACTATTTGATATCATTGTTGGTAACAGTTTGAAAGTCCCGGAAACACGATTGCAATCGATTGACTACGTTCTGGTTGCCTACAAAGAGCTGGAAATTTGTGACAATACCTTACAGATCAACCTGATGAGCTGAGCTTCAAGTTGTTTAGACGTGCAAGATCGGAGACCATCATTGATGACATAGCACTATACCAAGAAGGACAAACTTGTCAACATCATTTCGCTAAGTTGACCGCAGAAGAACGAAAGATGAACTTTCAAACTAGACCTGAGATCGTGTCAGTACAGGCTCAAGAGCTCGCAGTCAACTACATTATTTGCTGTAAATCCTTTTTTAGGAATTGAGATGGTAACCACTTGAAAATGAGATACGACTGCCGCTACACAGTAACAATACAGGACAAGGGACTGAATATGAGATTCAGCAGAGAAATGCATTTCCCTCATATCAGAAAAAAAGACACATAAACATTACAGTTGTAAAGGAATCATACATCGTTCCCATTGGTTCTGCACAGTCTGCAGTATTTCATTATATGTAATTGAATGAAGAACAGAATTGTTTTGCTGAGTTTCACACTAAATAACTAGGCATAAAGTGAAATGAAACTATTTTTGTGATTGTTAGAAACTATTTTGTTTCATTGAGATACATTTATTCAAAATATTATCCAGATAAAATATAATATTCCATGATGACGTTTCAGTCATACAACGCATAAGTATCCCAACCGGGATGCTCCTAGAACTACTGTATTGATACAAGTATCCCGTTTGGGATGCTTCAATTTTTATATATATTATTAATACTAACGAGTTTCATGAAAAATGTTCTTCTATAAATATGTCTTGTATTACTCCAAAGAAGTGTTTTATAATGAAGAAATCATCAAATTAATCCTGTTTTTGGTACTGATCCTTAAAGGGTTAACCTATAATTATGAATTTAGTGTGAGCAGAATTAAGGGACACTTGACAAAAAACGCAACAAAACAACAAATTTAACGGAAATCTTCATCCTTAATCAATATTTTGTGAACGATCCTTTATGTTTTATGACTTCAACACATCTTCGAGAGCAAGATTCAATTAAATTGCGGCATCGTTCCATATCAATCCTGCCCCATTCCTCTTGAAGCTTTGTCCACAAATCCTCAGTGTTTGTTGGATTTCGAGCCGTGACTTTCTCACCCAAGACTTTCCACAGGTTCTCTATGGGGTTGAGGTCAGGACTTTGAGCAGGCCAGTCAGGAGTCTCCACTCCTTCCTCATC
>LQNS02278091.1:34720454-34737481 GCA_001587735.2 Parhyale hawaiensis | reverse complement strand
CCTCCACCAATATCGACCTAAATATACTAAAATCAACGTTATGTTATGGTCGACATATCTACCATATTGTTTCATCATCCATAATCGACTTTAATCTCTCATACACGACTATAATCTACTATAATCACAACCATAATTTCCGACTGGGTGGACAACGATGAGAACTATTTTTGTGTCCTTCTATTCTCGTCATCTCGTGTTTGTCATTAATGTAGTGATTGATGGTGTAGACCCGCTTAAGAATGACAAAAATTAACAAAAATAATATGATTATTGATGTTGGTGCGTTCTGACGCTATCGGGGTCTGCCAAATCTACACCAGGGATTATTGTCAGTTGGAGTTTTTCATTAATAGATCGGGGCAAATCTGGTAATGAAAACCCCATTTGTTAATGAGGAGTGATTGGTTGCCTGCTATGAACAAGCTTGTAGCTGGTAAATAAGTTTAAATGCAGGCAGATATGATGATTCGAAGTATAAATTAAACGCGCTTTTGCCCCCAAGCAGTGTTACGTCAGACACATGAAGTTATGAAAGACTTTATGACTTCATGGTCAGACATGTATATCTTATAAATACACGATATCGCGCTAGATAGCGGGGTCTTGAAGAATGAAAAATGGCATTGATTTGGTACTGCCAAGGAATAGTAACGGACTAATTTCGTTCGCACAACCTTCGTTAGATTCTAATTTCCAGCTTAGAAGCTGTGTCTAGAGTCTTTTTACTAAAACGCAAAATATTTCTGTGTCTTTGCGCGTATATGGTCGTTTCTGGGCATGTGGTTTCAGTTAAGTCTCATATTAGCAGTAAATATATGGGCTAAGTAAGTTTGGTGACGAATCTGACAATTGCTATCTGGGACTTGGCAACCCTGACCTATATATACCGCTGAAAACTCTGTACGCAGTCGTTATTTGCCCTCATAAAGCTGTGGCTTGGCCTTCAAATAACTTTTTTATTCACTTCAGCGTATGTTCTTCGTAACATCTTCCGAGCAATTATAGAGAAACTGTAATTCAAGAACAAACTGCAGCTCCCTAAACGTCACAACATGATGCCAGATGCTATGTTTCTCCCAAAATGACGAAAATTATGGTCTATCTGTCGTTCCACTGTTATTCTACCCTGGTAATGAGTGGCAAGGGCAAAGAAATTTCTAACCAGGACTGATAATGGTGGCATTTTCAAGGAAACGAATTGTATGTACTCTTCCCAAAGAAAAGGCATTACAGAATATTTTACGTTATTTTTTTTAGTCATCTTGTAGATAAGAAAGATGGAATATGGGACAAGAATTTTTGACCCGTTCTTTAGCCCTGTTAGGGTTGAATAATTTATTTTCTGAGTGAATAAATTACCATACGCAGGCAAGTAGAGAAAATCATATCGAATGTCTAACTAAAAAATGATAAAAGTCGGACCCATACTACAAAAGCAAAGATTTAGAAAAAGATATTAATGTTAAAATGAGCCTTCAGGAAAAATAAGTTTTCAACTCGTGTGGGAAGATGGCACCACTTTGAGGAAAATGATTGGTGCTTTTCAGGGAGGATGGACAAGATAAAATTCATTATGATAAAAGTTTCTATATTTATACAATAGGTAAAATAAATGAAACGTTGAGCAAGCGTATTTGACCCTTATTTTTAAGCCTGAAGGAGGTTAATACCTTTCAAGAGTTAAGCCAATAACGTATACAGCTTGAGGATATAGACGAATGTCTTGAATTAAAGATGATAAAAATTGATATAGTAGTTTCGGTAATGAACTAATCACTGGAAGTCTGGTGCAAACGTGTCCCAGCGTAACTGAGGCGAAACTATGGTGATAACAGCGAACAAATAATTGTTGACCAGAGTTCCACACAAATTTAGAAAAATTGTGCAAAAATACTTTCTTCTTAACATAAATATAATCTCATGCCAAATATATGTGTGAAAAACAAATGCATTAATATAAAAATCAATCTCAACATTGTATGGGTAACTTAAGTACTTATGTACGACTAAAGGCGAATTCACATGTTAGTCAGAAGCTTAATTAGAAGACACGTAAGGAACGCGGAATATTCT
This sequence comes from Parhyale hawaiensis, assembly GCA_001587735.2. Lineage (NCBI taxonomy): Eukaryota > Metazoa > Arthropoda > Malacostraca > Amphipoda > Hyalidae > Parhyale > Parhyale hawaiensis. Next base: position 34,735,405 of record LQNS02278091.1, on the reverse strand, counting down.
ACTGAAAATATTTTTTACTCTGTTTACATCATAGAATAGTCCGATGGCCTTTAGGGAGGGAGCTTCTTTCTAATGCGCATCGTTACCATGGCTGCAGGCTAAACAACAAGATAAAAATAAAAAAAAATAAACCTATTCACTTCAAAACTAATATTAGCTAGAACTTTGGGATCTAATTTTTAAGATATGTTAATATTAGCAACCACGGAGTAAAAGTAGGCTATCTACGACGCTGATACTCTAATCATAACTTGTTTGCAATATCGGCGTACATGACAGGCGAAGGCAAGTTTCGTAGAGATCCGTTCATAACTTTTTGAGTAATCTTGGTGACAGACAGAGAGGTAGACAAACAAATAGACAGTCAGACAAATATGATAAAAATATAACCTTCTCGGCGGAGGTAATAAACAACCGCGTCGCACACTTCGCCTCATGAACATACGACGCCATTGTGGAATTACAATGGCATTACAAAATGCCTCAGTTTTTGGATTACCCAAGATGCCTCGGTGGGAGAAGAGTGACGCTATAGGCTGATGCACTTTTGTATAACGTCACTATGCTGCAACTACAGACTCTAGTGTCTGATGTAACTTCTAAAGTTAGTGATATGTGTTGTCAATTCGTTAGAGCTAATTCACATATTTAAAATAATATATTAATTTATTTTTAAAGTGGATGCAGTGCTCAACAAGTGAGGGGCGCAGCACCCTGAAGAATTCATTCATAAAGCTAACATTGGCAGCAGATTTACATAATTTACATAATTTTGTAATAACAAGTTGGTTTAATATTCTTTATGCTAGATACTGTAAAAAGAATAAATTTAAAGCTCGAGTAGACCTGTGGAATTAGACGTACGGTGCGCATAACAAATTAAATGCAAAATTTTGACTGTGACTCACTACTTCATGATTCTACGATTACAACAGTGCCATACTATTGGACGATGCGGCTATGAATATTACAGGAAATCGGTAAGCCATATAGGCCAACAGCGCAATGATTCTGTGAATATAACAGCAAATTGATAAATCAAACAATTGAGCAATATAAGTCAGCGATTACAATAGTGAATCCTAAATAAAACAAACAAGCTACCATAGGACATTTGCAGAGGAAGATACTAGTTTAACTTTTTTATCTTATACTTGTAAAAAGCCATGGTTAAAACAGCATTACTAGTATTAAACAATACGGTGTGTACTGTGTAGCGGTAGTTTAACTTAATGTATGTAAGTACCATTGATACCTGAGAAGTATCTGTACAGATATTTTTATTTTCAATTGAGAAAAGACAGAGTCCAGTGACTGTCGCGTTCATTGAGCAAATGTTTGGCACACTTGTTTTGAATTCTCAAAATGCGATAGCGTCATTTTGGTGAACTGATTAAAACCAGTCGCATACTGTATCGGAGTTGGAAAATCATTTCCAGGATCAGTTTAAGGAATGGAGAGCTCTTTCTTGCCAGTGGTAGTGTAGGTGGACGCACTTTCAGATGGTTTCGCCTAAGAGATCGTTCACTAGTCTCATTATTGAGAAATGGGGTTATATCTTTGCCAAAATGAAGCCACTGAAGTTTGTTATTATTAATAATAATTATTAATATGCCGCCACGGTAGCAGCATGCTTCCGTTCCCAGCTTCAATACCTTGTATCGCTCGCAGCTAGGTTCGATGCCCAGCCAGGCAGCGAGCTCTTTGCAGATCTTGGTGTGCTGACTCGGCAGTTGTGTCTGCATACACGGCGCCGTGACGGAACTGCCTTCCTTCGAGGTGAGGGGGTGGGGGTCTCGGGTCAGTTGTTCCTTCCGTCAAATTGGCGCCATAGTTCTTGGTGACCCGAGGTCGACTGCAACTACACTTGCTCATCTGGGGCCAGTGGGCCTATACCCGCAGCTCAAACCAGTGCATGTGGGTTTCCCAGGTGAGAGTGTGGTCTAAGTTGACTCTACCTTTTACTTTAAGGTTATTAGGGTATATGAACATAAGCGGGTAAGTTAAGTTATTCGTAAATGACCAGAATATTGGAGTAGGGGTAGGGGTGCGCTATGACGTCAGTAGTGACAAAATCTGCAGGCAGACAGTGTCACATATAAAACTCTGGAGAGCATTTTAACTAATTTTTACGCCAGATCTCTTCAGTGAGTCTTAACTCTGTTCACTTACATACTTACGGTTGAAAAGAACCTGGAATGAGTTATTGCACCTCACCGAAATGCTTCGATATTAGCAAATCGATGCGTGTTAGAAATATTTTAGCCCATGGAAAGCGTGTGTTGCCACCAAACCCAAACCAAAACGCTGCCCAAATACGGTGCAGGTGTCGGCACCACCGTGTAAAAATATGAGCTGTCACACACACGGTACCAAAATAGTGGTAAAAAGCTTTCTTTCGTTGTGTTATTGATAGCATCTAACTTATGACACTTATATAAGTGAGACAAATACTTTAATGCTATATTAAACACGCAGATGCTTTTGCTTTTTGTTTTTCTACTCTGGTTACTACTAGATCTTCCACTGAATGGTGTGACAACACGTTGTGTACCTAATTTGTTATTCTTGCCGAAAAAGTTAAGATGAAGACACGCAGTGAAGGGCTAGTGTCGAAGATTACTTTTTTTTTGCCGATACACTTGTAGCTACTATTTAACGAGCCTTACCCGATAATGTTCCTGTATCTTGATTGTATCACTCTTATAAAGACAATCATTCTCCAATCAAATTATGATTGTAATCATTTTGGGGCATAACAGTTATTTTATTTCTACTTGGCGCGCACTATCAAGCAAACTATCCATGTCATGGGCTTCGTTATTTTCTGGGAAGAGCCTCAAGATTTCCTAACAAAATCAAGGGGAAGGTGGAATTCCAAGGTAAACACGGCCTTCTTGTCTTCCATATACATACTTCAATATATATATCTATGTATACAATATATACATACTTCAATACATACATAGGTACTTCAATATACATACTTCCAATATACATACTTCAATATACATACTTCCAAGGTAAACACGGCCTTCTTGTCTTCCATATACATACTTCAATAAAACAGCACAATGATGGGAATTTGTTTGCACTTTATCAGGCCACCCACAACCGGTGCCCTGAGCGGCCAAGTGACTCGGACGCACCCGCCTTGTTTACTTCCAGACGGCCGCTCTAGACCGCCCAACCATTGTTTCCAGGGCAGCGCGGCGGTAGTTCACAAGGCTATTGTATTTACGAACCTTGTCAATATCTTTCAACGTTTCGAATAACTCTTTCTTAAAACTGTGAATACTTGTCATCATCTTACATTATTTGTATTCCACACATCTGCTACTTTGTTTAAAAATTGTAATTATTGTTAAGCATTGGCATCCTTTAAGAGGTTCGGTACTCTCTCGAAACAAGCAAATTAACGGAGCGGAGAGGGGGCTGAGAGGGGAAGGACCGCTCTGACGCAGCCTACAGCGCTCCATTGCATTCCACAAGCCAGCGGCTACAAGCGCAGTTTATACAGTATTTAACTAATTCTTTCATGCTTTGAGCATCCGTGGGAAAGTTGTCATGAACACTGGAATTTACTCAGAAAACAAAAAACGTACTATTTTCGCACTACTGCTTATTTAGGAATTTTACTAATACAAGGTTTTATTTATGCAGTAATTGAAGATTGATAGCTTACGGTATTTTAGGGTTATGACATCCATGTATAAAACCACGTCAGAGCGGAAAATGAAGCAAGACCAGAAATGCTTTCCCCACGAATATTTTTTTCAACACTGGACACCTAAACCATACATTGCTCCAAACCACTTTGTCTCGTTGCTAGTAGCAATTTTCATTTTCACGCAATATATTCTATAATCTTGCCAGGGATAAATCGTGAATTGTGGACCGAACGAACTTCCTACTTGGTCAAAACACGTTTTGAACTACTCCTCTGAACTTCCCTTTGTTTTCGTTGCTCTGCCCATTTTGATCATTCATGCGCAATAAAAGAACTTCTATAGTTTCGTGCATCCGCGTTCAATACAGCCCTAGTAGACAGACAATACAGTCTTGTCAGAGTTGAAAAGGTGCTAATAATGCTAGTCTTAGCGTTTACTTTTCACCTATTAAACGTGACATGATGGTAAGGACTGTGCTGTATACCCCTCAGGGGACATAGGATGGGCCATAGGCCATAGGGTTAGGTGATTAGGTTAGTTAGGTTCTCATATCTTATGCTATGGGGCCAGGCAACCCCAGGGGGGCCTGTGTGGGTTGCCTTAGCCATTACCTAAGCCTTCGTTACGTCTCTCTTTTGTGCCCACTTTGCTTCCTTCCCGATTTTTTTTTCATACTCCTACTTGCTCATGTTTTATTCTGTTTTTCCTCTTCTTTCCCGACTTGCTGTTCCCATGCGCGTTGATCCTGCGTGGGAACACTGCCGTCCATGGGTTCCCCGTTTCTCTTGGCATACTATATGTCCCTGGCTTTTTCCTCTGTGATATCGTTCTGCTCGGAAACGGAGGCTTAAACTTTCTGACTATAGCTAACTATGCTGTACGCGTTAAGTTGATCATGCACACAAGAAAAAAATGAGCTCAGCCAGTTTTTGTCGTCAGAATGAATAAATTCATTTTAGTGGTTCTTGATGTAAATAATTTGTACAAAGAGTGTTTAGGATGAAAAGGCACGTTTGCCCTGACTCTGTAAAGCCCAATGCAGACGGGAGGCAAAAGTTACCGAGAGTGGCCTTTCGCCAACAAATGCTCAACCAGACTGGGCGAAGAAGTTGCTCGAGGAGCGAATTCACTAGGATGGGTCTAGGCTAAGCTTCTTCGCAGCTTTCAAGCAATTCAAAGCTACTTGCAGTTCAATTTTCCCAGTTATCTGTTCACTACTATGGTATGTAACGCCTCCGTTTTTCCTAGAACTTGAAGTTAAGTTGTAGCAGTTGTAACTGCAGTGCCAAAGATATAAAATGCAATAGTCTCCAGCTCACAACGATGCATCATAGCCACAGAAAACGTACATCTCAGAGTTTTGTTTACAAACTACAAGATGGTATAAAATATTCAGTTACTGAGTACTGTTGGCAGTGATTAAAAGAAAAACACGTGTAAAGAGGCGGTAAAATACATCAAATAAATATTTACTATTTTTTCAGGCAACTTCTAAAAACTTTGCCAAGGAAATTGCGACTGGATGAACGTTTCCCTCGCTAGGTGTGCATTGAAATGTCATGCCAAGCCTGCGCTATCAGACAATTATGCCTGGCTAAAATCAGCGAAGATGCCGCTCGTCCGCGCACGCCTTAATTAATGGAAGCCTTTTTGGGGGAGGGACGTTATTTTCTTCTGCCGAGGAATGCTGTGAAGCGGTTTGTAGAGATACATATAGGTATTTTAAGGTGTCCATTATTAAAAATATACTATTCGTGGGAAAATAGTTTCATATCACTACTATCAACCTTGATAGGGAATATAAGATTACAGAAGGTTAAATTAATTAATAGGGCGCGCATTTAGGGATGAAAAAGATAAATATTGTGACATAACATATTCAGGAGTTGTTAAGAAAAATTACAAAATTGTTGTTTATTGCATGTTGAGGGTAAAAGGATTTTAACCCTGACAGGATAAAAAAAGTTCTCTTTGGAAAATGATTGTCACTCACCGCTTGAGTGGGTTGAGAAGGTGAGGTATGTTGTGATATAATTTTTATTTTTATCATTTAATTATTATCGTGTGTTATATAATCTTTACATGTCGATTTCTCAGCTGTTAGTGGTGTAAGGACTACGATTGGGTTAAGCTGAAGGCGCTTGAGAGTACGAGCGAAGTAAGTAATTCTTTTAGCTTATCAAGTATTGAAAGTGTTGCAGCAGCTTTCGAAAAAAATTATTAATGAAGCAGGAAGTTCAGTTTATGGCTAAATCTCAATATGTGTCACCGGATTAAGTCAGTCACACAATCTGGCCACACTTCAGCTGGATAGTAGGAAAGAAAGAAAGAAAGAAAGAAAGAAAGAAAGAAAGAAAGAAAGAAAGAAAGAAAGAAAGAAAGAAAGAAAGAAAGAAAGAAAGAAAGAAAGAAAGATTGAAAACTCATGTATTTTCTCATAAGGATGCAGTGGCAAACAAATCAAGGCGCTGCCCTGAGGTATTCATGTTTACAAGTAACATCCTTAAAACTAATGCATGGGCCAAAATTCCCTGGTGACTGAGAGTAATGTCTTTAGGATAGGATTGCGTGGTCAAATTCGATCAAAGACAAACCCACTCGATTTGCCTGGTCCATGACTATAGGCAGGAACTTTGGCTTTGACTTCGTGACGCTGAATTGTGTTGCGGGTTGAAAGATGACCGATTACGTCGAGCAGACTTAAATCTCAACTTTACGGAGTAAGACTGAGTTCTTAGAAGTCTCAGAGGTAGTGAACGAAGGGTCAACGCCTGAAACTTAAAAGCAGTGGCTTGTTTGAAGCCAGCGCACCTGCTTTATTGACAGATAAGTTTACAACGTGCGTACAGTGTGGCGAAATCGCATCGCGTTAATCGAATCCACATTGCAATTTTATTCATATGGGTAATACACTTGTAAATCTAGATATGCCTTTTGACACTTTTAACCGTTGTAGTGCATTAAGGTGCATCTTAGTAACCACTGCGTCATAAATTTTCTCCTTTTTCACTTCGGAGTTCAAGTAATGCAAAATAGTTTAATAGTAAAGAGATTTCATGCCAATATCCTGAAAGTAAGAAAAATGAGTAATATCATTTTAAATAGATATTTTCATTTATAATATTTATATTAAATATACATATGTTTATAGGCCCTAAGTTACTTTCGCAACCGAACAGTTGGCAGGCGTCTGACGTCAGCGTGGCCCACGTTTCTGCAGCAGCTAAAAGGTGCTAGATAGCTATAAGACTACTATATATTTTGGGTAAAAGTGTTTATTATACTATGCTGACAGATATATAGCTCATGCTAATTATTATGTTCTTAGAAAATCCGAAGCTTGTTTGATTAAGACAACAAGGATCACCACTACTTTCAAGGCAAACTTATTTACGATATGGGCTGTATATACTAAAACGTATCAAGATGTGACTGTATTGAGCGTAATCTGTGTACTCTAATCTAATCTGCTAATGAATTATCTGCCTTAGCAGGTCTGCGACGCGTGGACAGGAACATGATGTACGAGTCTGCCACTTGTAGATTATAATACTGCGGACGACTCGCAGCATATTAATAGCAATTACTGCGAAAATAACGACCCGAAACTGCAAAGTAGACGAACATTCTAAGAAAGCAGTCTCCTATCAAGTGCAATGATAAAAATTAACCGTAATACCTTTTCATTAACGGAGTAAAGACTCATTCTCATGTAATGCATCAGTGACGATAAATAAATGACCTTGCGTTATCTTATCAATTTTCCCCAGTTTAACTTATCATCTAATTGCTCTCACTGACGTTAAGCTTTAACTGTGTAGATTTCCTTTTTTTACTCAGGCATTATTTTTCCTTTCTGTTTTTGACGATGTTCGTTTTTCGCTGAAGGAAGTAATACGTCGTACGCACATTTTGTCACGAATGCTCCACTTTCCGAAATTTGCATATGAACAATAAGGGGACGTTCAATTGGATGCTGATCTTAGGCGTTTGAGGCGCGACTTGTGCGACACTTCAGACAGAAACGTCGGCTCTGTCACTTTCAATCGTGTAGCCATTACGTTGAACCTGCTGCATGAAAACTACATTTTAGTGACCAAGATTAAGTTTCCAGAAGCTTCAGGGGGTAACTTATTGAGGGCGCGGTCGAGTGGGCAGCAGACTCAAGCGTTTGAAGCTTGCCTTGTCTGAATCTTTAGACAGGTACCCTGGCTTCGACTAGATGGTTCAAGGTTCGGTCGTTGACTGTTCATCAATTATCTGTGAGATTTCCATGAACTTAGTCTCACTCCGTGAAATGAAGATGTCTGTCGGCTCAACATATCGGGCTCCTTCTAGCACTTAAATCGCGATTCAAAGTGACAAAGCTGAAGTTCCCGTCTGCATTTCCGAGCGAGTCGAGTCTAGTGGACTTTGCTTAAATCGACTTTGACCACCCAGTCCAGACACCCAGTGCAGCTTTCGTCAATTTCCGGGCAGTGTTTTGATATACTCGAAGTAATCTTTTCCCGTTCTGGCCATAGTTAGTTTCGACATAATTCAAGATACAAAATTCTGATTTACTACGCAGTTTTATAATAAAAGTCAGTGCCAGGATTATGGAAAAGGGAGCAATTTCACTACAAACTATAATAAAAATAGAAAAGAAAACAAAATACACGTCAAATTATAAAATTCGTAACGTCAGATTATAAAATCGGTATACGTTTCGGATTTCACCCATCATCAGTACCTCTGTAAATGAGAATAAATAAAAAAATTTCTCTTAGAGCGAATAACTAGTACATAAAGGAAGGACTGCCAATAAAATTTGAAAACTCCTATTGGCTGGCAATAAACAGGGGGTGAGCACTATTTTGGTCATTTAAAATTGGTTTCTGTTTAATAACATAAAGCGATTCAAGTAATCTTAAGTCTAAGCTATTGCTCAAAGAAAGCGTTTTGAAATTGTCTAGGCGCACACGTGAACCGCATGCCTCAGCATGCACTTGCACAGAAGAAAATGGGGGCTGTGTAAGAATGTTGCCAGTACGACAGCTCCTCCCGGCGTGCTCAGAAATTCTCTTGAAAAGCATACGCGAAGTAGATCCAACGTATGATGATGAACAAAGTTCACAACAATATTGATAATTAAGAGACCTCTGCACGCCACGAGGAAGTCTGTCTTTGTACTAAAAGAATCACTTTACCGTACATTTATTCGACAGAATGATCGTAAAATCAAAGTTAGAAAAGTATAATCTTAAGAGCTGGGTAAATTCGCACCGCAGTTTTTCCGATTGGCTACCGAAAAACGGTATGGCAAAGAAGCTACTGGTTCTAGATGCAACTACAGCACTATTTGGCAGATAACAATTGGAAAGGAATATTTTGATATGCGAGTAGATCATGTTTGATGGGTAACCGTTCTGGCGGAAGAAGTTAACAAGAAATTCAAACTTGGAATGCATAGCCTAGTGTGAAAACTTAAACAACTCTTATAAGCGCGTGACAGAAGCGTTTTAATGCTATTGATTTTAAAAGAACAAGGTGTAAAACTGAAATAACTTGTTCCCAATCCCATGAAGGTGGATTTACGGTAAACCGAGGTTTCAAAGCGTTGAACCTTTTTTGAAACTATAGTGCATCCAGAAATGAGAGTGCCTCATTTACCTCAGATTCCATAGTAAATTTAATACTAGCGTGCTTGTTATTAAAATAATCCCAAAACTTACCTGCATGGGATGTGTGTGAAAATAATAAAAAACGTATCGTCTACACAGCGTTTGTATAGAATTGGGCGAAACTCGGTTGGGCAGTCTTGTAGCCAAAGGGTTTCGTGGTAACACATAAAGACATTCGCGAATTTGGGGCCTAAGGGGAGGCCCATTCCTACACCATCAGTTTGTTTGTACAATTTACCGTCAAATATAAAAAAGGAATTTGAGACAGAGTGGTCAAGCAAGGTTTTAAAATATGAACGTCATAAACCAATGACAGTCGACACAGGATCAAGAAAAAAAATGTTGTAGAATTATATCAATAGTATCTTGCAACGGAATATCGCTAAAGAGGTTTTCAACGTCAAATGATGCCGTAAAATATTGGCTCTACATCAGTGAAAGAGCGAATGTAGTCAACAAATTTGTACGTGTTTTCAACAGTATAGTCGTTAGGCGAAAGAATAGGCACTATAATTTAGCTAAGCGATAGCTAGCTGTATTATAGGAGGCGAAGATTGGGCGGAACTGGAGGGCTGTTGAGAAGTTAGGTTTGTGAATTTTTGGTAAACCGTTCATAACTCCTGTCCCAGACCCTGATACATACAATTCTTTGTAGTTGTTATCACTGAGGAGTTTTATATTTTTCAGTTTTCTCATAAAATTGTTTATTTTATCTTCTATTTTCACTGCATATTTATGTACTGGCTCTGATGTCAGAGAAAATTTGGTAGTACTGTATCACTAATTATTCCAACCATACTGCTAAGGTAATGTTTTTTTTTTTATCTAAAAGCACAACCAATCTGCCCTTGTCAGGCTTAAATACTACGAAATTTTTGTTGGTGGCACTCCACATTTATTGGTTGTACCAATGCTAAGTACAACACTTTCCTCCAAACTTTCAACGTTCTGCATACGGCACTCCTACACATTGAAACCGCTACGCTTAGAAAGTGACTGAACGTACTGGGTGAAACAGTGTTGTAATATATTCAAGCAGTAGACGCCAAAACGCCTGCTGTAGCCATGGCAACATGGAGACACTACAGCATTTCCAACAAAAGAAAGAGGGGCCTTAGTAAAACTACCAAATGAAAACAAGCCTAATGCTTATTTTCAATAACTTATCGAGACGACACTTACGACAACAATATATAATTGTGTAACTTGTAATAATTTATTGTATGTTTTTTATTTAAACAATTTTATGTTTTCGATAGAGAATGGTCTGTAGAATGGCGGTATCTGGCAACTTCAGAAAGTTAAGGCACTATACGTATGCACGAACGCACTTGCATGGGTCCTGCACTCAGCTTTTGACTCAAACGCCGCCCGCGCATGGTGGAAGAGTGACGTCACAAACTAGGCACGTCCTAATCTGGAGTCACAGGCCAATAACAGCGGAGCAAGGAAGTTTAACAGTTCTGTTCAATCTCATTGCAGCGGAGCGTGCAGTCGTCACGGAAACCAAGAAAATATTGCTCCTAATTAAACTCATAAACAGGCACAAAATCTCTTCGATAACATAATATAGAGATTGAGAAAGAATATGAAAAATTTGCTATCACTGAACCCAGAAATCATGCTTACTTTGTGCAAAAATTTTAGAATTGCGGTACTAGTCACCAAAAAAAATTAACTTTTAGTTAAGTTATCCCTAGAAAGTGAACGAAGTTTTGATGTTTGTAGACCATAATTGTTGAGCAGAACAATAAATTGTACATTTTTATAGTGGGAGGTTATAATGCAAAAATGTTATTAAATTATTAGTTTGGCGAATGAATCTCATATATAGGATCAATAATCATTACAGTACAGTTTGTGGATTCATAGCCTTTTATATGCATAGATGTACAACGGATCTCGCCGTTTCCAAGCTGTGAAAACTGAAGACAGGTGCAAAACGCATGAAGATATGATCGTTACAAAACGAAACATTTTTGAGAAATCTTTCGATATTTTCCCTATCAGGATGTTTAAATTCCGCCTGGCTAGCTTTGGTGGCGTTGAGCTAGCTCGCAACTGTGACGTCATCGATGACATGGCAGGTTGGCACTAGCCAATCACAGTGGTGAGGAGAGATGACGCAGGCCGCTAGACAACGCCCATCGGCCAAAATGTGGCCCTAATTTATCCCTTAGAATTTCCCTACTGTACTTTCTTTCAATGCACTGTGGTGAGTGTGAATGCAGGCAATGGTCGGGCCCTGTCGGAAGCCCTACTTGTACGTTGAGATGACCTGTGTTAAGTACACTGTGCTGAAATTCCATTCAGTGGCCAAAGCCAGTGCACCTGCTTGACGTTTCAAACAAGTCAAGCCGTGAAGGCTTAATTTTGGCGCATCTGCAAACATGCTATATCTGTTTTAAAACAGCTTTTCATCAGCAATTTAGGTAAACACGTCTCTCAGTAACTTCTTAACGAAAGCATTTTGTGTATACCTACATATATATGGCAGCTTGATCTCTTAGGTCGACTCATGTTCGCAGGAAGCAAAGAGCGTAACGGGAGGACTCACGAAAAATTAGCACCAAAAAGTGACGTCATCATCGATGAATCTATGGCTGAGCAGCCTAGGAGTATTTTAACTAATTTCACCTGGAATATCGTCTTGAATTGAAAAATTTATCTCTAGCGTATAAATAAATGAAGATAATATATACGAATTTAGCAATTAACTGTAGAAAATTGCAGTGCATGTTGGTGGAAACTTTTACAACACTTGCACCGAATTTGTTCCCTTTCGGCGACTCAATTTACCTTCTTTTTCTTGATTGAAACCTTATTTGCACTTCATATTCACTTCACAGTACTCTTCACAGAATATATATTCCTTACTAACAATTATAAGCACCATTATAGCCAATTCTGTACGCGAGAGAAACCACAGTAACAGTTAGCCGTTGCTCGAACTTTCTGAACTTGGCGACAACATTTTTCGATATTTTGCAGCTCAAGTGGCTGGCCAGTCTTGAGCGGGAGACTGAATGAAATAAATCGAAAAAATGCGATGATATGTTCAAGAAAACCATATACGAAGGTCTGATGCCCCACACCTAAAACACTTCGACTCGTCGATGTGATGTAAGTTTGCTACGTGCGGTCACAGCTATGTTTTATTTCAGTCCTATTGAGTCCTCCCGTTGCATTCTTTGCTTTCTGCATGTTCGGGTCCTTGAGAAAGCCGGTGAGAGAAATTTGATAACGAACCGGCAACATGATGTGCACATCAGCAGTCCGCGTCCCTCACCTGTTTACAACACCACAGAGAAATGCGCTAAGAAGGTAAATATTGACGATTTTACAATTTTAAGAAATATACCGTTGGGCTATGACCGTTTAATTTATATAATCACTTCATTCCTAGTATGAGATATATATGCACAGTTCATCCTGACAGACACTTTACACAATAATTCATCTACCAAACAAACTTCTAGCAATTTTTTAGTTTCACATGCATTTATTTTTAATTTTACAGACCTATGTTACTTCCTCTATTACCGATAAAACTTATTTTTATAATCGTGCTAAAGCCAAATACGGCGTAGGTATAGTGTTTCCTCTAGTATTCAAATTTTCGAAATCTTCATAGTAGAAATAATTTTTTGATCCACTAAGATAGCTTTTACAGTGCGTTACCTTTGATTATGCAAATAGAATTTTTTTTTACTTAATTTTTCAAGATGAGTGTCTAACTTTGAAATATCAATAATAACTAAATGTATGGCTATGTTGCTATTATAAACAGCACTTGTAAAATAAATATTTAGCCATTGGTTAAGTTTATCATACAATTTGCTTATTTGCGAGCTTTTTGCTGTTACCTCAGATTATGCAACAAGCTAATAAAAACGTCATGAAGAGGAAATAAATACAAGTGAACAGGAATATTGTCATTAAACGTCCAAAACCAAGAAATTATAACCAAAAACAATTCAATAAACACTGAAATAAGTGTTCAGTAGTGGTAAACATAAGAAGTTAATTTTGAACATGGCAACCTCCATTTTTCATGATTTCTTAAGGCGATTATCAACAGACTTTGTCAGGTTTGATATTTCAGATGGTGGAATAGAATCTGCTGCAGTTTTTACTGCATTACACAGGCTACTTTGCTCGAAACCTGCCGAGCACCTTCATAGACCTTCCTTTTGATCATTGCCCTGAGGTTCTCAATGGGATTGAAATCGGGGCTATTCGCATGCCAGTTCATAATCCTTTTTGATTTGAATCCTCCATCCTCAAGCCAGTTAGCAGTGTACCGTGCTCGGTGTCTCCCTCGCAATAGCACGACTTTATGGTTAAACCTAGACGCACGCTATCAGACGAGTAGTTCGGTACCTTAGTTCAACCGAAGTTCTTTGACCCAGTATCTTTCTGCATTCAGTTCAACTCCTTCCGCCACTTCAATTCAAATGAACCAATAAATGTGTTACCTACTATCCTGGACCTACTATCCTGGCCCAAAACATTATACCTCCACCACCTTGTTGACGCTTAAGCGGTGTCTGTTGAGGTCGGTCATGGAGGACCCTTCCAGACGCCCATTCATCTGGACCATCAAGAGTGGCTCTGCATTCGTCAGTAAATATGACATTGGAGAAATCAGCTTTCATGTTCTCCTCAGCCATTTGACCCTATTTTCTTGATGAATTTTTGTTAGAAGTGGTCGTTTAATTGCCTTTTTCACTTTCCCTAGCTTCTGCAGAACCTCACATCTTGTCTTTCTGCTTAGTATTGGGGCTCCAGCGTCTTCAAATATCGCCTTGCTTGTAGAAAGTTGTTTTCTAGCGATAGAAGCCTTCAAATTTCGCATATCCCGAGCAGTCAGTTTCCTCGTAGAGGCTCTATCCGGAGTTTTCCTGTTGACTTTACCTTCAATTGCATAAGCCTTAATTATTCGGTGATCACGCTGTAATTCCTTGGAAACTTCTAGTGTTGCCTTACCAGAAGCTAATAACGAGGTCACTTTCATCTTATCTTCACTTTTTAAGCCGCATTTCTAGCCCAGATTGACTAGAGTGTGCTGTTGCATAATCTGGGGTAACAGCAGAACCCCGTGCGATAAGCAAATGTTGCCAAAACGTGGGAAATTGTTCCGTTTTCTTTTTCTCTAGTTGTTTTTATAGTTACATCATACCTGTGCACTAACTTACTATTCAAATTTTAAATGCTTGGCACTTATCTTGAAAAATAAGTAAAAAACAATGTATTTGCATAATCAAAGGTAACGCACTGTAGAAGCAGCTGAGAAGATTCAGGGTAGTATTATTATTTGTTTATTTTTTGACAATGATTCGCTCCTTCTGTTTTGCACTTCTCTATGAACGAAATATATTACATTTTCTACACTATAGGAATGAATACATAAGTCATGTCGGACCAATTTGCGTTATTGAAATTCATTGCATATTGTATTAATGATAACTAGCTGGACCCGTGAAACTTTCACGGCATTGCAAGGGCTTTCAGACAGACCCGTGAAACGTTCATATTGTAGCATGATAACACCACACTTATTCTTCAACACAGGGACTCGATATGTGATATATCAAGTCCATCCTCTTGGTTGATA
>LQNS02278091.1:34699999-34719035 GCA_001587735.2 Parhyale hawaiensis | reverse complement strand
CCTGGCCTGTGGCCGAGAGATAAGTCACCAGCCGTATCACAGATACGCCAGCTTCCCGAACTGAATAAAGCTCGAATTTCCTTCTATCTATTAATGATGAAGAGCGTGACACAAAAAGTACGTACGTAGGTACTAGCGCATTAATATATAGATAAGCTTATAAAGTACTCACGGACACATTACAAGAAACTCACTGATATGTTACATGGTCTTATTTCTGTACTACAAACAAACAAACCAACAAACAAAGGACATGTAGTGGTCTTACCTTATAGCCCTCATTACTCCCTATTGCTTGGCTTCCATCAAGCAACAGTATACGCTGCAGTCGTAGATGCTTATTAGATCGTTCGTAGGCAGGGCGATTACGGATAACCTTTCCTAACGAGTTATTGGTATTTTCAATTCTGACTTGAAGGCTCAGGGTGCATTTCCTGGTCATGCATTGGAAACAATCAGTGTAGTTATGAACCAATATTAGGCTCGTATTATAGAATACGTTGGCACATTCTGCAGCGCACAACCGCTCGGTGAAATTGTTTTTCAAGCTACACCAAGGCGAGTTACAGTACAGAGGCTAAGAATAGGTATGGAAAGACCTGCATTTGGCCTTTTCATTGTGGCGTCCGAATTAACGTATTACCAACTCTTTGGCGATTTTACGTTTCTTTCGCTATGTCTTGGTTATCACGAAAATCATCAGTAATGTTTATGACCCATGTAAGAGAAGATGTTTACATACATGAGCTCTACACCAGAGAGAACAGAATATTTTTGACCAGAGAGGCTACATCTCTTAAGCCTTATAAAAATGCATATTATTTTCACAGTACCTATTAAGCTCAATACAGACTATATTTGGTTCGCTTTCGTAAATTGCGAGCAACTTTTGTAACTGGGTAAGATGAGGAGTCGAGAGCCTAGCAATATGTTGTCAGCATAACTAAGGGCATTAACTGCTTCACTGTGAATATGACAGCCTACTCAAGTTGCATTTAACTTGGTGTGGATACAGTCAATATAGATATTGAACGGAATGGGTAAGATTTAGCCTCGTTGTCGTATACCGCTAGTCATGCCAAACGCTGGTGACATTTCCACCCCACCCCTCTTTATATAGCATTTCTAAGTTTGGAACCAATACCTTTACGTTTTTACAACATAAGGAGGTATTTGTTACAGATATATACATTGAAGAACCACTGTCAATGAAATGACCTACATATAATTTCAGTTGGCCGTCGTAGTTCTTCCTCCTCTATGTGCATTTTAGTGAGGAAAGTACAATCAATGAAGAAGTGTCATCAGTCATCACAAATTATGAAGAAGAAGTAAGTCAATGAAGAGAAGATTTTCTACCAGCCTATATAAAAGAAATATTTCGATTATTGCGTGAATTTTTTCTTGCGCGGGTCCACTAGTGAACTTATAAATTTCGAAATAATGCGCAATAGAGACCGCTCTTACAGTCGTCACCTGGTGCATCTCACCCATTGCAAGATTGCACAGCAGTGCAGGGAGACAGCAGCGATATCGTCAGCTATCACTAATGTATATAGTTAAAAAGAAACCAATTGCTGCTGGTGAAGACTGAGGCGTGAGAATTCGGGGAATGCTGATAACGAGAGCTCCAAACTAACTCGAAATGCGATTGTCGAAGGCCGAGACGCCAACATGCTATATATTTATGCCTCATCACGTCCTATACGCTTCTGTTGACGTGAGTAGAACAGAGATGACGTGTTACTGTCGCTTTCTGTATATATAGAGCTGTTGGTCTGATAGCGTAGACATTTGAGTAGTGCCTATCAAGCGAGGAAGGAGTAGGTGTGAATAAATAGGTCAACTTAGCACCTGACTGGCTGTCACAAGCGTGATCATCACTGAGTTGGAGTTACTGTCAGCTTGTTAAATGAGTTTGTTTCCGCTCTACAGATGGATATTTATTTTAAAAACTACCGATGTAAGAAGAGTCAATCTAAATTACTTCTTTTGCAGCTTGAGAGAAGCTCTTCTCCAATCAATTTTTGCAAATTATCATAAAAAACTGCATACCCATAGTGACGAGAAGGTGGAGATTCTTTTAGCTCAAAGTTTTGTACTTGAGACGGGATGTTATTTTTTGTGCCTGCTGCTGGTGATGAAGGATACTTCACTTGCTTTGCATGATTTCTGATTTGTATTACATAAAAAGAGGAGAAGATCCCGGCCATTTCTTTTACTGTTGATTTAGCATTCCATTATTAACGGTTACAAAATGTTAAACTATCATGGTAATGATAACCAGTTATGGTGCGGCGAACTGGAACGTTAAAACTAATCTGGAACGCATTTTCCTTACATTGTGAACTGTTGCAACTCCAACTCATGGCTTGCGCTCAGGTTCCAGCTGCCTGAAGTACTGACGAACTAGTTCTTCCAATCAATAGCTTAGGTGAAGGAACCTTACTAAGCGAATGACATTCCCTTATTCATTGCAAAGACGCACTTCCAATATGAACAATTTTTTTACAATGGCTTGGCGAACTTCAGAAGATAACCATTTCACGTAATGATGGGCTACAGCATCTGCCATAGGCGCTCAAGGCAATGTCTACAGTACTGCTGATATTGGTCTGAACACTTAAGTATATAGGATGTTTCTGCTGGTGCAACTGGAGTGGCCGCAGATTGGCTCAACTGTCGTAATCTTTTTAGGCGTAGATGTGAGTGGAAGCTGTCATCATCTCCCTCGCGCTCTTTTCCAGGCTTGTTCCTTTTCCTCTCACGTTCTTCCATCCCTTCCATGACGCCTGTCCCCGCTGGCTGTGACGCGCTTCCACTGATTTGATTATTATTAACCTTTTTGCTAAAGTACAGTTACGCTCGAAATTATTCCTTCTCCTGTATTTTCATACTATTTCAATAATTCATGCAGTACGAGACTACTCTGAAAAATAGTAGTTTTGAAAGTTGCAAGAGTAATTTCCTCGTGGAACACAGTAACAGTGCTCCAAAAGCAATTTTTCTTCCGCAAAATGTATACCAAAAATTTGAAATTTAGCAGATTTTAATTTAGTCATGTCTAAAAATTTAGTAGATTTCAAATCATTCATAACTATCTCAATACATTACTACAAATCACTTACTGGCCATGAACAGTAATTCAGTTGAATTTCTCTGAGTTTAATATATTCCTGCCTTTATGGAATAGTGTAGGTTATTGTCCAGACTTGCTTACAACAGTTAAGGGATGTAATTGTAAATTGCGTCATTTCATTATTAACAACAGTCAGCATGGTGAAGGAAATAAATGAAGCGCCCCTGTCATCCTATACCAGCAGGGCAGAGGTTACACGGCAATGTATCAAAACAAAAATATTTGTGGTCAATCCTATGAACCTCTCAGAGTATATGAAAGAATTATAATGGGTTTCAGACGGTATAGAGAACGTGGAGGACGAGGAAGAAAGCAAAGGCTTGCACCGAAACTATATAGATATTATACATAGTACGAGGGGTTAACAACATATACCGAGAATCATGACCGAAAACATATATAAACTAGAACGCCTCGTGACGTAAGACCATCACCTGCTGTGGGAGCAAATTTAATCGCCATCATTTTCGATGGCCAGCTAATCCTAGTTCCTTGGCATGGGTCACATCGAAAACAGCGCAGCAGACTCCCTGTAAAAAATTATGCACATTGCTCAACTCCGTCGAATACTTTTTGGGTGGATAGACAAGTTTACAAATATTTATTCTTAAAAATCTACAACGAAACATTATCAACTCTCCCACTTCGTTCGCCGACGATAATGATGAAACTAACTATGGCACTAGATCAGCATTACGGAGAACGTTGAAGAAGGAAGTACTCTAGATTGCACGCCCCTGCAAAAGCACATTTGAAATAAAGCTAGTAATTTCTGGTCGTTACCGCTTCGGTCAGACGAGGGAGCCGAGCTTCTCCACTATAGATAAAGGGTCGCTGTTGTTCTACAGAATAAAATATGGAGCTTTCAAGTGAAAAACGCTCTTATCACTGGGACACGTGGTGGCGGTAAGTTCATATTTTTGGTTCCTACTCGATCAATGAATTGAATCATGAAACGCGATCACTAGTATATAAAAATTTTGAGTTGGAATGTAGAACAGCCTGTGCAAAGCTAAGTAGGTTTCTTTACAAATTAATGATGAAAAACATGCAGCCAATTCTGTAAAAACTTGGAGAATAGATGATAATGTATTTGCATAGGGCAACCCAAAGCCCAGACTGAATTTCAGTCGAAGACTTATTGAGACTTTCAAGATATATGTACAGTAAATGCAAGAAAACCCCACAGTTTGAAGAAGTACAAAATTTAGACGAAGATGGAAGGATAAATTTCTACAGATATTTCTAACTATCTAGTAGTGAACTGCATGCGTATAATGGATGTCCGGATGCAGTGATTACCAAAGAGGATTTTACAGTTAATTATTGCATTTGGATTATTATTACTGTATGTGAAAATGGTCTAACCCTATACTTGTAAGTTATTTTGTAGGAATAGTTTGCTTTAACACAGTTGTCGTGCTTCATTTGGGAACAGCCATACAACAATTGGAACTAGAGCACTCTGAGAGCGCAAACCTCCGCCAAGTGAGCCAACGGTAGCAAAACTTCAAATTGACTCTGAAACCATAATTTTCTTTGCATAAACTCCGAAATCTAATCATTTGTGCCTTTTTATATTAATAACATCTTGTTTAATTTTTTTGAAGATCCTTTTATAACTTTTTGAGTTATACTGTTAACAAACATTATGACAAATATGAGTCAAACATACAAACGAACCAACCGATCTGCACTAAAATTTGATCATTTATGTCTTTTACAATTACTAACAACTCCTATGAATTTCATAAAGATCCATTCATAATTTTTTGAGTTATTGTGCTAACAAGCATAAAATTAAAAACAGTGACAAACGAACGAACGAACGAACAAGCGGACCATTACCAAAATTTGGTCATCCACTTTTTGTTATATACCTAACAACTCATGTTAATTTAATCAAAATCCATCTGTAACTTTTTGAGTTATGGCATCGAGAAAAATGACGCAGACAAACAAACAAACGGATGGACATATCTTCACCAAAAGTTAATCATCTGTTCCTCCTAACATATCTAACAATCCCTGTAAATTTCATCCAAATCGGTTCATAACTTTTTGAGTTATCTTGGTGACAGACAGACAGACAAAGAGTCAAACAGACAAACTGACAGACAGACAAACACGACGAAAACATAACCTCCTTGGCGGAGGTAATTATCGATCTGCCGGAATACTCGCATATTGCTTGAATAATTCAGATACTGTAAAAACAAAGGAGTAGGAATAATTTTAGTGTAAGTGCAGTTTTATCTACAATGTAAAAGAAATCATGTAGATTTTACGGGAAAATCGCTGGCAAAAAAGTGCCAAAAAATCCTGTGTGGTTTACTGAATTCCGTAATTTTTTCGTTATTTGCGAGGAGTCGGGAAAAAAAAAGGCTGGTGCGGGACTCGAACCCATGTCATAGCGGATCTAAAGTGATCCATAGCGCTGTCAAGAGCCTATACGATGGAGAGCTGCATTAAAGCAACTGCTGTTGCCTACAGATGATATATACCTCCGCCAAGGTGGTTATGTTTTCGTTGAGTTTATTAGTCGGTCTTTTTGTCGGTCACCAAGATAACTCAAAAAGTTACGGATGGATTTCTATGAAATTTTCAGGTATTCTTAGTAATATTGAGAGATATAAACTATTAAATCTTGGCGATGATCGGTAGGTCTCTTTATGTGTTTGACTGACGTTTGTCAGAATGTTTGTTTGCAGCATAACTAAAAAAGTTATGAATAGATCTTCCATAAAATTACAGACGTTGCTATTATAGTCAAACCAGCGTAAGCAGTATGAATTGAGCGCAGCATTGCCAAATCTAATTTATTGACTAATGCACGTTGAGTATTCGAATATAAATATAATTTTATCACTTGAGGCAAGGTATACCACGCGCTTAAGTGAGATTTGGCAAAGTTGCTTTACGTTCTTAGCCATGCCCATCGGACTCCTTAAGCTGGTTTGACTATACTGTTAAAAGGCACATTCGATTAAAGTTTGGTGTTGATACAAAGAAAAAAATCATAATTTCAGAGCCAAATTGAATGTTTCATTACCGTGGTTTGCTTGGCGGAGGTATGCGTTCTCAGAGTGCTCCAGTATATAATTGATGCATTATCTTATTAGTAAATGATTGACACAAAATTATACATGTACGTTCAAAAGTCATTTATGGTATGTGCTGAGTGTTGTAGTCTAAAGAGAATGTATATATGGTTCACAATTTGAGGGAAATGATATTGCTCGGTTAAATAAGTACTGAACGGCATTTCTGCTTCCATGCATCTTGATTTGTATCAAGTTTGTAAGTTTTGTCCCTTATAATGCAGTTTAAACGATGTACCAGGTCAGTCCTAAGGTCAATATGTACTATATGCCTTTTCAAGAGAAGCGTATGAAATTGTAAACGAGATCCCTTTTTTTAAATGGCAGTTTATGGGGAACAAAAGGACAAAATACGGGATTTTTCCACTAAACCACAGTAAGGGGCTTTCTACGTATCATTAACGGAGTTTCTTCAGCTAAAGTTACAGTGTGTGCTGGCCTATAGACACGGATTTTTTTAAACATCAACAGCGAAAATATTAGGATCCAATTTTATTGTTAAACTTAGACTTAACATCAGCTCAACACGCGTTTGCTTTTGTCCATTGTGTGTTCAAAACATGACAGAAGTGAAAATTTAAATTTTTCCTTCTCAGTTCATTAATTTGGGTAAAACGTATAGTAATTATCGCATGATGACACTTTTGGTCAAGGTTCACCTGAGATCTTCTCAAAGTTTGATTTCTGAGAAATACTACAGCTCGCAGAATACCACGTCACTCGAAAGACTCTGGCACGCACTAGTGTGCATTCAGCCTCGAACTGATAGTGACCTGCCCCAGGGGGGGGGGGGTTGCAGTGCGGACACATAACACTGACCCAACCAGTACCGCTGTCACCTGGCCACAGTGGCTTGTAATTTAATCCTCGACCATAACTTACAACACACGTACAGTGGCATAGTCATCCCACTGCATGACACACGTACAATGGCATAGTCATTCCACTGCATGACACACGTACAGTGGCATAGTCATCCCACTGCATGACACGCGTACAATGGCATAGTCATCCCACTGCATGACACACGTACAATGGCATAGTCATCCCACTGCATGACACACGTACAGTGGCATAGTCATCCCACTGCATGACACACGTACAGTGGCATAGTCATCCCACTGCATGACACACGTACAGTGGCATAGTCATCCCACTGCATGACACACGTACAATGGCATAGTCATTCCACTGCATGACACACGTACAATGGCATAGTCATCCCAATGCATGACACGCGTACAATGGCATAGTCATCCCACTGCATGACACACGTACAGTGACATAGTCATCCCACTGCATGACACACGTACAGTGACATAGTCATCCCACTGCATGACGTTCGTGTTCATGTTTTTAACAGACAGAGAATTTCACTCAAACAAATAGAATATAAAAGACCGACACTTCCCTCCTAATGGAATTTTGATGACCTGGTAATTCATTGACCTTAGAAGCGAACTGTCCGCCGTATTCTCTTGTAGTCTGATGAATTTTTGATGACTAAGCAAAGTTTCCAGGTTGAAACAAAGAAAACCAAATCAGCACACGCTAATTAAAATTAAAATTACAAATAAATCAAAAACTTATCTCAAAGTTACCGCTGGTTTTAATATTAATCTCACGTTGATTTGAAAGCAAATTTTTTGGATTAGAGACTTTTTTCATTACTCTGCAGTCCTAAATATGGCAAATAGAAATATATAATTTTACTTTCAACGATTTACACGGGGAAGTTGTTTATGTAACTATGTAAATTCTAGAGTATTACGAAAAAAGTTTTCAACTAAAGGCAACTTAAAGTAATTTTCAATGAACTTCGTTAGTAAGTTCTATGGTAGTGCTATAAAAATGCTGATATTTAGAGCAAATCCTGGACGAAGATGTCAGTGAACGTGATAATGCCACTACATCAAGAACTAGAGCACTTTGAGAGCGCATACTCCCGCCAAGCAAGGCAACGATAGCAAAAAATTCAATTTGGCTCTGAAACCATAATTTTCTTTGTATGAACTCCAAAATCTAACTATTTGTGTCTTTCGATAGTAAAACAGCTTGTGAAATTTTTTTGAAGATCCGTTCATAACTTTTTGAGTTATACTGCTAACAAACATTATGACAAACATGAGTCAAACACACAATTAAACTGTTAGAAGTTGCGTTGGTCATAGTTCAAAAGTTTTGTCTTACAATGGGTCGAAAGGCAGCTGGGGCCAAATTTTCCACTAACGTCTTGGAAGGCCGCGATTGTAAAAAAAATAAAATAACGCTGCGAAAGGTCGCCCCAAGCGCTGCTATACACTGTTGTCGTTTCTTAGCTTTCAGCCTCAGACCGGCGACCGCAAGTTCACTGCTTGTGAGCAGCGATAAAGTTTATAAAATTTTGAACTCACGTCCTGTGTCATTTCAACGTCATTACCCGTTAGGCAACCCGGCTAGATCAATAGTCAAAGCGTCACCTGATCAACTATTCAAAACTACGGGTTGCTCTCATTTTGAACTTTCTTTTATGGGGACGGAATGATGAAGATGGTTATCATCTCTTTCATTTTGATCTAGAGGCATTTGAACACGATCGATGTTTTCATTAATTCTGACACGCCACGACCAGACCACCAATTTGTCGCGATGTTTTTGTACACACGCACCGTACGTACGGGCGTATGGAAAAGTTGCAAGGTGCTGAACTTTTTGGGGTAAAGTAATTAACAAATTATTTTGTATAATATGAAACTATCATAAACATAATTCATTTTGTTCGCCGTTCTATGACCAAGATTCACGTCGATAGTGCGAGACATATTCACAATACTATTGGTGTCGCTTGTATAATCACAGCGAAGTAGTGAGATGCTAACAGAGGAAAATTGGATTAGAAATTGTGTTGATCAGCCCGAACTTACGACAAAAATTGGCATAAAACCATTATTCCGAATTCGTTCTTCATGCAATTTTTTGCCGGAGTCTAGTTGATAATCTGAGGGCTTGTGGCCACTCCCGGCAATTTTTGGGTCCGTGTGTATAGGCCTTAATAAAAGCAGATGAGATCTTCGTACAGCTTGTGCTGTATACATGCTGCTCATAAAACACGTGGATGATTTTTTTAGCGACTAAGCTAAAAGGAAATCTTATATTTTCCATCTCAATTTGTGCCTCAACTTGTTTTCAATGAGTGGTAGACAGCGAACAAAATTTCAATCGTTGTAGAATTTCTACGCCCGCCCTAGAACTTCGTACACTAGGGTAACTATTGAAACCGCCAAGAAGTGTAAGTGAGGGAGGGGTCAGCACTAGTGCCTCGCACGCGCAAACCGCATGCGCTGTAGAGCGGAGAAATCGTGATACGACCTAATAAGCCTACTTATAATTTAACTGACCAGATTTTATTTACGTTTTTCCGCTGAAAGATTAGATTGCTGCTTCACTAAAGCTTATCAGCAGCTCTGTAGGAGGCTGGGCAGTGAAAATGTACAGGCACTGAAGTAATCACAACTGGCGTTGAACTCAAACACGTACTGATCCAATTCGCCACTCCCGATACACTCATTAATACTCGCAAAGTTCTACGTCTGATTTGGTCTATATTCCGATTATCCGTCCATTAAATATTGTACTGAGAAAAGTTTGAGACATTTTTGTGTTGTGCTATCATTGTGGATGAAAATTCTTGGTGGTCTTTTTTGCAATGCACAGCAACATAACCAACATGCAGGCTTGCGATTAGAGTTTGTCGGACACGTATAGCCCACTGGTAAGGCTCAAATCAAAGTCGCAGTGAGCCTGACCAAACAACGCTGTTCGGAAACTCGGACACACACACTCACGGTACAGACGCACACTGTAGCTAATGCATTCCAGCTTCCGTGACGCAATATCTGGCTATAAAGAGTGAAAAACGGTGGCAAAACTTGCATCCTGGAAACATGTGAGAAAATTCCCTTTTGATAGCCTGTGACAGCCATTTTTTGCAGCGTAAACAAGAGATATTGTTCCAAGCGGTAAATGGGTACATTCAATTGGCATTTTTATTTGATGTGTGAGCAGCAATGGCCCCGATCACCCCAACAGTGAAATAACTTTGAGAGAAAATTGCTTGATTTTGTTGCTTTAAATCGAATAAGGTGTTTTAATGCTTCATTTAAGTGCATGCACTCACAATTGACGCCTCTATCGTAATATATGTCTTTACTAAGTGTCATTGAGTTTTTTTCAAGCCATACAGTCAAGTAGTAAGTCAACTCAATTGGTACAAGAATTGGTTTTTCTCTCCGAGCGTAAAGCCAGCTTTCCAAACCGTCGCATTTCTGCTATGCGCTCAAAGTTACTTGTGAAAACTCATTGAAGTTTTTTGATGCGCCTGCGCTCTTATGTCTGTGTGGCGGGACCTGATCTTTGACGGATTTGCTCTTTATTCCAGATTTTCGTGATATTGTTGCCTGTGAGTTACAGCGGTTCTTTCATTTGTTCCACTTGAGACTTCAGCCATTAAGCGAATCCCTGATTAGCAAAACCACGAAACTTACACCTCCTAAATCACTACCGCATGCAAGTAACTTTTGTTTCAAATGTACCAAGTTTGCAAGCTCACAGTTTCTTGTTGAATAAGAAGCAAAAACTCGTAAGTGATAAATACTAAGATTATCTCATTAAGCTGAGCCAAGTCCAACATGTCTTCGGTGGTCGCTACCTCCGCCCCCATCATCCGCAGAGCTGCACCCACTGTGAGTACATTCCCAGGGCCTATAGAGCTCTATGTTTCTGTTTCGGCAAATGTTGATGCAATGTTTCTTATTATGTTAGCCATCAGTTTTGGAGATGAAATGGACCGAAGCTTGCACACTGTACCTCCTGCTTTGTTGTTTATTGCTATAATGGTAGAAGCACTCTTAATATAATAACGATGTTGATGAAATTCAAACTTTTACTAGTAGAAATTTTATCGCGAATGCAGTGTTAGAAAGCCATTAGTGCTTTACGCTAATGCAATTCTCGATCATTTATTTCCCCTTCTCTCCATCACTCACTGATGAAGCATAATACTGATGCAAATCAATTCAATAGGTAGTACGGATGTCATTTACACTGCCCCATTGGGTGTCGATGCTATTCTTACGAGAAACAAAATTTCAGACTCACTAATTATTGGGGTTAATGAGTTGCACTGAAAGTCCTGAACTGAATCAAATTACCTTAATAATTTGTTATGCAATGGATGTAAATAACACTGTACAACGTTTTAGCTGAAGTTAACTACAATAATTATCAGCCCATAATAATTTGTCCTAAATGAGTTGAATTTCCTTTGACCCTTAAACGTTCCAACGCGTGACATCTGGTGGACTCTTATCTGAAAATCATGGACTTCTCGTACGATGACTCTTGCTAGTACTGAGCAACGTCGTTGTTGTTCAGTTAATTAATCATTGGTTAAAATTTAGTAAAATGTGCGCTGTCCCAACGTGACCTTTTGAAATTAATTTAGTAAATGGTGAACGCCAGTTGCCGTGATGTTGGTCAAATTGTTAGCACTGATCCGATATTTCTGAAGGCACTGGCTAAGAAAATTAACATGTACCTCGAATTCGAGTACTAGTCACTTAAATTGGGATGGATTAAAGCTACGCAAATTTTTAACATCACGCCCGGCTGCGCTATCGTCTCTCACGACGATTTGTGTGCGTATTTGTGTACGCAGATCGTGTGTGCGTGAGCGGCGTTCAAGTTGGTGCGCCGCGCTGCTCGCTGTATCGCTGATTAAGTTAGGTTAGGTAACGTTAGGTTAGGTAACGTAAGGTAACGTTAGATACCGTTAGGTAACGTTAGGTTAGGTAAGGTTAGAAAGGTTAGATTGGGTTAGGTTGGCTTAGGTTAGGTTGGGTTAGGTAAGGTTAGGTTAGAAGGTTAGGTAAGGAGGTTAGGTTAGGTAAGGGTAGGTTAGGCTAGGTTTGGTTTGCCTAGGTAGTGTTTATTTTAGTGATGGCGCGCGCAGGAAAGCTGTACAAAAATTATTTCACAAATCAGCTCTCAAGCCGTTGTTGCGCAAATCTGAAAGTGTTGTTACGATGTTGTTGCTTTATAAACGTAAGATTATGCATCTTAACGAAGTACTGGCTGACGTACCGTTAGCATCCCAATGTGACAAACATGAGATCGTTACTGACAAATTTTGTTCAGGAATATCTTTGTGGAATCAGTCAGGAAGAGCCCGATGAAGCTGTATATAGCAACATGCCAGTGTATTCGATATTATGTTCTCAAGCGCTTTAGATGAAAACGTCTTTCAAACTAGAGATTTGCCATTGAATGTCGTTTCTTAAATTTACCTGGACAGAACAAGCTCAGAATTTATACAAACATTAACTGATTCGTAATTGACTGCAGAATAATCACGAATTGCAGTAGTATTAAATCATTAGCTACAAAGCACAGTTCCATGGTTTTAAGAACCGAATGCTATCACCCAAAGAGAGAAGTAAACAGTATTTCTTTTCTATTTTTTGTTTTCTTTCCGCTTCGATCAACAGTTACTTATCCAAGAGGGACCAATATGTATTCTATGCAATGATGTCACATCAAAAGTGCTACTCATTAAAATTAGTGTTCCCTAAGAGCCCAGTACTTGAACTATTGTTATTTAATATTTCCATCAATGACTTGTACGTAGTGTGATCTGTGCAGTCTTCTAGTCTAGACAAATCGTCCCAATGTTCATGATGTTATTACAACAGATGTCTGAAATTTCCTTTTAAAAGTATTGTCCCGATGGTCAAGTCAGCTTGGACTTTCTGGTGGGAAAGTCGAACCAAGTTAATGCTGGTTTCTCCGTGTAGTTGCCTTTTGTTATTTTCAATGACAAAGAAATGGGGTGAGTAACTTGGGTTAATTCTGTAGCTTAAGCTCAATTGAGTTCTTGGTGCAGCTCATGCAAGATCCGTATAGGTACGTAAAGTACGTGAATCCCGATTCATTGAAAATAATTCATTCGCTTAATGAGTACTTATCCAGAATATTATCATACAGTACTCATATATTAGCAGTGACTGTAAACACTAATTTTCGACGCCAGGAAAAATGTATGTTAAATGAAATGTTCTCAGATGTGCTATTGATTACAAATGATACGATTTCAAGTTCTTCGGTTATTCTCTGCTCACGTTATTCCGATTTAATTATGCTCAGTAATCATCCTGAAATCATTCACACGCGGCTCACTTCACTTATTTCTCAACAAATTTAAAAAATGAGACTCTCTATTCTTAACCTTCCAAATGTGCGAGTCTACATATATATACAGTACGCTCTACTATTTTCAAACCAAATTACTTTTTAATAATATTTTTACATATTTATTATATCCCGTATCCCACAGCGTACTCAAAAACCGGTATAAAGCATCTTTCAAGCAGTTGTATTACATTATACACGTGACTTGATTTGATTTGAAATTACACTAAGTCTATGCTTAACTTTTTAGCTGCTACGTAGCTTTGTCCTTGTCTACCTGCTTTGTCTCCTATTTCTTTTTCTTCCTTCCTTCTTTCTTAATAAGAACTTTCTTTCTACTCTCCTTTCCGTTATTTTTCTTTCTGTTAGTCTGAAGCTTCAGTGTTGGTCTGTAGCCTATGTTACGTCAGTCCGATACGTTAGCTGCTGCCGTGACTTCCTAACGCAACTTGTGTCAAGCCTGAGCAGTGAAATATTTGTCAGCTACAAGAGTAATAACCTCTCCCTGTTATTATTAATTGTTTTCTACGGGCGCCCTGCACAGGTACAGGGAATGTTCAAGCGTGCCACACTGTACCAGCCCGCGCCTATCTCTGCGGTGGCGGATCACCTGAGGCAGCAGCAGACCAACAGCAGCACCACGCAGGTCCGGTCTGCCCTCAACTCCCGCTACCAGACCTACTACTCTGCCTGGGAAGCTCCTGAGGGCTGGGATGGACGACAGATCCATCCTCATCTCACTCAGAGGTAATTGTGCAAAACCTCCGTGGGTACAACGTAACGATAAGTAATGGTAAACTCTTCTGTGAATACAGTGTAGTTTAACAGTGAGTAGTCGGTTCTTTCGTGGACACAGATTTACCTACAGGCAGTGGTTCAAAATCCTTCTAAAGATGAAGTCTCACTTGAGAGCAATGGCTCAGTCCACTCACTGATGCAGTTTTTACTTTTAAGCAATTGCTAAATTCTTTCTTGGAGCAGCAGTCTTAATGATACCTAATGGTTCAGTCTTACTTAGAAAAAAGCTTTTGCAGCTTAGTCCTTTCGTACAAAAGTTCGGGGTCTTCCTTGAGTGTCTGAGTGCTAGCTCCCCGGAGCTCAGACTGCTCAGTGTCTATTCGTCTGTTGTGGGAGGTAGTGCTGAGTTGCAGATAAAACTGATTTATTACCTCCGCCAAGGAGGTCATGTTTTCGTCAGGTTTGTCTGTCTTTCTGTCTCTTTGTTTGTCTGTTATTCTGTCTGTCATCAAGATAACTAAAAAATTTATGGACGGATTTTGACGAAATTTACAAGGGTTGTTAGGTATGTTAGGAGGAATAGATGATTAACTTTTGGTTAAGATCCGTTTATCCGCTTGTTTGTTTATTTGTCTGACTCATTTTTGTCAATGCCATAACTCAAAAAGTTACGGACAGATTTTAATGAAATTTACACGACTAGTTAGGAATATAACGAAGAGTAAATCACCAAAGTTTTGTATGTTTCATTCGTTTGCTTCTTAGCACAATAACTAAAAAACAATGAATGGATCTTTATGACATTGATAGGAGTTATTAGTAATGTTAAAAGATAAATGATTAAATTTTGGTGCAGAACGCTTAATTCATCTGTATGTTTGGCTGATGTTTGTCATAATGTTTGTCAGCAGCCTAATTCAAAACTTTTGCGTACGGATCTTCAAAAAAAATTGCATAAACTGTTATTACTATCAAAAGGCACAAATGATTAGATTTTGGAGTTTATACAAAGAAAATCATGGTTTCAGAGCTAATTTGAATTTTTCGTTACCGTTCCTTCGCTTGGCGGAGCTATGCGCTCTCAGAGTGGTTTAGTTTCCTTTGTGTTTCCTGCTGCTTTGTCTTTTATGTGGTCCTTGCTTTTTTTAATATCAGAGGAATTAATCACATAATTTGAACAATTTTACGCCTCCATGTTTTGTTACAGCGCTGCTGTTGCTTTAGTAGTTAATATTGTATGAGCTACTCGCCGCAAGAAAATATTTTCTTCCCAACACAAATCAATATTTATCCTATGATATTTAATGTAGTTTACAGCCCAAAAGTTACACACCATAAATTCTCTACAGCATGCAACCGCAGTCCGATAACAGGAGAATTCGCGTCTATTAAACCAACGCAAGAGGTCGACTGGACAGCCCTTGACTTCACAATAAACTTTTTTCATTTTTAAATGACTTCCTTGCAACGTATCTCCCATCATATATCGCTGTAGCGTAAGCTGCAACGGCATGTATACGTATTTGTGTTGCCGCATTTACTCTATTCGGGTGATTGTGCGGGTTGTGTGTGTTCTGGTGGCCTTTAGCCTGGTTGTGGTTCGATCCGGCCGAGGTTTTATCTGTGGTGTTTCATGCTTTCAGAATGTTGCACCTCAATGCTCAATTAGAATACAACAGAAGAACGTCTCAAGCCATTTATTCCTTAAGTTATACGGACTGCCGATCCGCCTTGACACTAATTCAAAAGAGTCCATCCATTCCTTCAACGTTGACTGCTGTATCTAGGATACCAGTGTATGCCTTAAAAGCCCCTACTTGTCTAATAATTCCCTGAAGCTTGTTTTTCGTTCACTGAGTGTTATTTATGCGGTAACAGTGACATGGTTGGAGATATTGTGACTCGTTTATTTGATTAACCTATCAATACCGGGCTAGGTATCTTCTTGTTACCTTGTTATAAAAAAGTTATAAAGTTTAGCTGTCGTAGGCATACAACAGGACAAAGAACCCTTACAGAAATATAATAAAGACCTTTGAAATAGGGCTAATGAGTTTCAAGATATTTTATTACTGTTATTATTAATCGTACGACGCACTCGGTTTTACAATGAATACAAATTGTAAAACGTAAGAAATTACTTCATGTACTTTACGCAAATCTAAAACCAGTAAACCAAGTATTCAGCTTCACAACAAACAACAGCAGCAGGAAACATATCTACTTATGAACGGTAGATACTTGGTACACATCGCATTCACTTTCACATCGTGCAGATGAAGTAAGTAATCATAAAAACCGTTGTACAGATAGTATAGAAATCTTCAGCACAAAGTGTCTAGCCTCAGAACATACAACAAAACAAAAGCAACAAATTAATCGCTAGATAATTACCAAAAAAATTTCATGCAACGTATTCACTACGTAGGTCTACAGTAAATAAGAACAAGCGAAACTCAGTGCCACAGCTTGCGAGGAATTCCAACGATACACACTCAGCAGAAGAGCAAACACAAAAGATAAAACTAGAGCACTCTGAGAGCGCATACCTCCGCCAAGCGAGGCAACGGAAGCAAAATATTCAAATTGGCTCTGAAATCATAATTTTCTTTGTATAAACTCCAAAATCTAATCATTTGTGCCTTTTGATAGTAATAACAGCTTGTGCAATTTTCTTCAAGATCCGTTCATGACTTTTTGAGTTATACTGCTAACAAACGTTGTGACAAACATGAGTCAAACATACAAACGAACAAATCGATCTGCATCAAAATTTGATCATTTATGTCTTTTAACATTACTAACAAGCCCTATGAATTTAAAAAAATTCATTCATTATTTTTTGAGTTGTGCTAACATGGATAAAATTAAAAACAGTGAGAAGCGAACAAACAAACAAACGGATCATTACCAAAATTTAGTCATTTACTCTTTGTTATGTACCTAACAACTCATGTTAATTTCATCAGACTGCATAAATAACTTTTGAGTTATGGCATTGCGAAAAATGAGGCAGACAAACAAACGGATGAACATATCTTCACCAAAAGTTAGTCAACTGTTCCTCCTAACATACCTAACAATCCCTGTAAATTTCGTCCAAATCGGTTCCTAACTTTTTGAGTTATCTTGGTGACAGACAGACAAAACAGGCAGACAGACAGATACGACGGAAACATAACCTCCTTGGCGGAGGTAATTACCTCCGCCAAGGAGGTTATGTTTCCGTCGTGTTTGTCTGTCTGTCGATGTATTTGTTTATCGGTCTGTCACCAAGATAACTCAAAAAGTTCTGAACCGATTTAGACGAAATTTACAGGGATTGTGAGGTATGTTAGGAGAAACAGATGATTAACTTTTGGTGAAGATATGTCTATCCGTTTGTTTGTTTGTCTGCCTCATTTTTCTCAATGCCATAACTCAAAAAGTTATGGTTCAATTTTTATGAAATTAACCGAGTTGTTTGGTATATAACAAAGAGTAAATGGCCAAATTTTGGTAATGATCCGTTAGTTCGTTTGGTCGTTCGTTTGTCACTATTTTTAATTTTATGCTTGTTTGCAAAATAACTCAAAAATATAATGAATGGATCTTTATGAAATTTATGGGGGTTGTTAGTACTGTTAAAAGACATAAATGATGAAATTTCAGTGCAGATCGGTTTGTTCGTTTGACTCTTAACGTTTGTTAGCAGTATAACTCAAAAAGCTATGAACTGATCTTCAAGAAAATCGCACAAGCTGTTTTTACTATCAAAAGGCACAAATGACTAGAATTTGGAGTTAATACAAAGAAAATTATGGTTTCAGAGCCAATTTGAATTTTTTGCTACCGTTGCCTCGCTTGGCAGAGGTGTGCACTCTCAGAGTACTCTAGTTAAAATTATGACACAAACGGCAGGATATTGCAACGCTATGGGTTTATCACACAATATCATCCAAACTGACGCACTTCAAGGATACCAAGTACGTCAGCTTAGTGCCTGAATTTAACATTACTCTTGACAGTAAAATGATTGTATCTAAAGCTCCTAATGGACTTTAAAAAATATTCTGAAACGAATCGCAAAGAATGTCTTAAATTATCGTATTCAGGTGTATTGCACATAGCAGCTAGGTAAAGAAAGAAAATACAGTAAAACGCCTCTAATTCGCACAGCACGGGGAGAAGGGGGTGACGGATTAGCGGGGATTTCGGATTACCGGAGTACTTAGAAATCCGAGAAAAACCTCTTTATTTTGCACTAATACGGATTATAGAGAGATTGTTTGTACCTTCTGCGCAGCACCTGGCGCAGATTTTTCGCACATCACCTCTTTTATCCAAAAAATGAGAAGCTCCTTGCACGGATTACAGAGGTATTCGTGGGAACTCCGTACTTTACCCCATTAATCCGAGAAAATGCTCACTTGTTCAGATAGCTTTTCGAACTAGAATGAGATGTTCGGATTAGGGAGGGTTTCGGATTATTGAGGTGCGGATTAGAGTGGTTTTACTGTATTGCTATATGCGGATAGTATAAGAAGCTTCGTGCACATCCCATTCTGTTTCATTAACAGAAGCTAAAGTATCAACATTAAAAAAATTGCCAAACGGACAGTAAAAGGTTTGTAGAACTTCGATTTTTAGAGTGTGCAAAAGTTGGGATTAATATCTCTGCCCAAATCAGCAGGGATTTCAAGCATCACACTCAGTTCCGTAAGTAGTGTATAAGGTAGCGAGATACTCGTTTTTGAGGGTAGGTTCCCCTCGCGCGCCCCGCGCTACCCTCGCCCGCCCGGCGCTACCCTCGCGCGCTCCCCCAACCCCCGCCCTTCCCTCGGTTACCCTCGCG
>LQNS02278091.1:34662292-34684744 GCA_001587735.2 Parhyale hawaiensis | reverse complement strand
CAGACATTGTTGAGTGGGAATGAGTTTGTCAGCGATAAGCGACGGACGTTTACTCAGACGGGGTGGGTTACGTTATAAGAGCAGCATTAGGTTAAACTGAGGTAAACTGCAGTAGTGCAGCGCGGGTTGTTTCATTTTGGAAAGTATAGTCTTTATTCAACCGTAGAATTCCACGGGTCCCGCTAGTCTGGAATGAATGTTGGAACAGGATTCATTCCATGATTCAATTTTACTCTTTTCTTTGAGGGCAAGAGAACTTTTGGTTCCAAATGCTGGAAGCTACTTAAACTTTCTTCAGCAATTCAACGTTAGTAAATTTGATGAACTTCAACCATTGGGATTTCTGCACTTCATTTTTATGAAGGAGGAAGACACTGCCTTGTTAATGACTCTTGTAGTAGGTTAAGCATCCCGGAACTGTACAATGATTGGGCATCCAGAGTCCTGGGATTTGTTTTCTTCGAGTCATGCTACTTTTTATTTCTTCGGCTTTTATTGCTCAGTCTTAGAGGATCTTCCTTCTTGTTGTTTAAAGTTGTGTCCAGGCCAACAAGGTTCTAATAGGGAGGAGCGCACCCTCTCTGCTGAGTTGAAACTTTTCCCTTCAACTGGCTGAGTGGCTTATCCAATCGGAGAGCGGCATTGCCTCACGCAGCTTGTATAGGAAGGAGTCCTGGACTCAAATTTTAACCAGCCATTAACCATCGACGAAATGCCGGGCGGATGGACTTATGTAAAGGAAACCTGTATCCTGTATACTTTCTGATGATGAAAGTAACAGGGTGAGCACTGAGATATAAATCTTCAGACACAATTTTCTTACAAAAATTGACTTCGTGCAAAAAAAAAAATCGCTTTTTTATGCATCACCAAAAGCAAGATTGACATTGTTCAGCCTTGCACGCTTATCTGTACGGTTCCTTAATTCAAGTTGGCAGTTACACAGCATCTTACACAAGGAAGTTAATACGAGCCTTACATGTATAAGAGGGAGCTCAACCGTCAACCCTAAATAGGTGATAACCTGAGATATGAAGAACATGTTCCGTCAACATGCGGCACTACCCAGACAGGGAGCTCCTTTCTCTACATATAGGCTCTGCCTTAATATCTTTGCGTTGATGCTACAGGCAACACAAGACGGGTCTTCACAAATTCTTCGCTGTCATTATTGACAGCGCGGGCACTCTAGTATTGAAGAACTGCCTGTCTGTATCTTCCTTCATTACATGTGCTGACCACTCGTCCCACTGCATGAGAGCAGTTCAGCCACTTGAAGGACACCAAACGCCAGCTTCGATCACGTGACAAAGCCATGTGTTTACTCGC
The DNA here is from genome assembly GCA_001587735.2 of Parhyale hawaiensis. Taxonomy (NCBI): domain Eukaryota; kingdom Metazoa; phylum Arthropoda; class Malacostraca; order Amphipoda; family Hyalidae; genus Parhyale; species Parhyale hawaiensis. Next base: position 34,683,415 of record LQNS02278091.1, on the reverse strand, counting down.
CCAGAGAGTGCTTGGGCTTGCTCAAGGAGGTTGTAATAGAGCCCATTGAAGCTCCTTGGGCTTGCTCCTCCCATTAGAAGCTCCTTGGTCCCAAGGAGCTTGGTCCAGGCACTGTTGCCGCACAATTAACACTCAGCGAACGAAAAGAAGCTTCACGGAATTATTGAAAAAGTATAAGGGCTTTAAAGCATACACTGGTATCCAAGATACGGCAGTCAACGTTGCTTAAATAGAGAACAGAACTAAAATGAACGAAATTTTGGAACATTGCATTATTCTTCAAGTGAATCGTATCGAATGAAAGGATTGCTTAAGTGATAGACTCTTTTTTTTTTAATTGGTTTCAAGGCGGATCAGCAGTCCGTATTACTTAAGAAATCCATGCTTTTATAGTTTCAACAAGTAAAATGCATAATGCATACCTACTATTCACAAGAAGTTAAACTGTCTTAGTTAGGAATCACAAGTTTGTCTCGGACACAATAGTAGCACCACCTGATCAGCTAAGGATTACGCAAGGAAGTGAAAATAGCTTATGAATACGCATAAATTAAGGAAAGCAGTATTAGACTATAGCGTCATCTAGCACTCATTTAAAATATTGTTAGCACTATCGTACCTATTGCAAAGCAAGGCGTTATAGCCTTTACCCAAACATTAGGGGGCGGGGTCACGAGTTATTAAAAATCCACCAAACTGACACACATGGAGGACGGGAGATATGAAAATATTTTATGCGGAATAGTTTAAATGAAAAAAGTAGCATTAAAGAAATGCATTTGCTTTAAGTTAAATTTTTAGAGATTAGGCGTTTGCGAAGCCCTTGTGCGGTTCTGACGAACACTTTACCTGCTCCTGCTGTAGTCACCCGTGCATTCGCGACTACTTTAATTTCACATTTTTCACAAACAATGTAAATAATTTAAAGCGATCTTCAAACTGCCAACGAAAATACAAAGCTCTATGTAATGCAAACGTTGCTTGATGCCTGGGCTGGTTCATCTTGATCAATATTGATAAACTTCTCTAGAACTCTATCAATATCGTTCAAAGAGCTCTATGTGCATCTTGCTGCGATACGTAGTCATTCACTAGCATAGTTGGAGTTGGAGTATAGGCTATCTACTGTAGTACGTCCACACGAAACGAAGACGATATCATCAAAGTCAGCTGACTGCAGCAGAGTTCTCGAAAGTTTTTACTATCAATTTTTGTTATTTCTACTCATTTAGGATACCCGGTCTTGCATATAATCTTACTGAAATAAGTCCTTCGTTCATTTGGTAACTTAGGGATAAGCTAGGAACACTGTTATTTGGCCGTCAAAGCCGATCTAATTGCTAAGCCCCCGCGTCTTAGCTTGTTCGAAACTTCTTGTGCGAGCTTCAACCCGTTCATTCTAATTTTAGGCGGCGGCCTAAAGAATTCCATCTTACTTCACAAAATGGAGTTTCAGTTGGCGCAGCATAACCGAGTTACTTCTAAAGCCCAGTATAAACGAGAAGCAAAAAATTACCGAGAGGGGCATTTCAGATGCTCTGCCAGACTCGGAGAAAAAGTTGCCTCAAGGGGCGCATTCAGTGAGATGTATCTGGGCCATTCTTCATCTTAGTTTGCGAGCAATTCAAAGCGACTTACAGTTTAATTTTCCGGGTCATCTATTCACAACTACGATACGTAAGCACTACGTACAAAATGTAAAAAACCTGCATGTAATCAAGCAGAAAAAATTTATTAAATAATATTTACTATTTCGTCCATATGCAACACACAATTGCTTTAACCTAAAACGTTGCAACCACCGGGTCCTTTCGCTGCTGAATGTGCATTACCATGTCGCGGCAAGCTGGATCTACCCACAATATTGTCCCGGCGAAATCAGATAAGATATCGCTCGTCTGCGCACGGCCAAACATGTGCAACACGATTCAAAGTGACCAAGTCAAAGTTCCTGTCTGCGTTTTCGAACTTTGGTAACCCAATCGAACGTGTCCTTACTTTTTCCGAGCACCGTGTAATTTCTCACTGATGGCCCAATAAAGCTTATTTTCGTAATTGTGGCCTTTTCTCCCAGATCTACAGCGACCTCTGCACTGTGCTCCGAGTCCACAGCGTCAGCATTGAAACCTCTGACTGCCACATACAGCTACAGGTGAGAACACTAGAACTGGTACCACTCCCAAGACGGAGACTTCTGGACACTTAAATGGTTTCAGGAACGGAGACTTCTTGATAATAATAATAATAATTATCGAGGGGATTTCACAATCCAAAAATGAATTGGTTGAGCGATGTTTAGCTCTACGCTCTAGCGCCGGGTCGCATTCCGCAACCTAAGGCTCAGAGCACTTTGTGAATGATGTGCGCTGTTCCAAGCAGTGCGCTTTTCTGGAGGGTTCCTGGGTGGAGATGGCCGCACTTCAGCTCTCGCAGGGCAGTCTTGAGATTCTTGGACATTGCCCCCAGAGCTCCTATGACCACTGGAACGAAGTCCACCTTCATCTGCCACAGTCTCTGGAGTTCGATGGCAAGGTCGCGGTACTTTTCCTTCTTCTCCGCTTCCTTGTCCACGATTCTGGAGTCAAAGGGGATTGAGACGTCAATCAGTTTGGCCGACTTCTCCTGTTTGTCTTTGACGACGATATCCGGTCGGTTGGCGTGAAGTCCTCGATCAGCCTCCATCCGCTTGTCCCAGTAGATCTGCACGGCTTTGTTTTCAACCACGGGCGCGGGTTCGTGCTCGTACCACCTCTCACTGACCGGGAAGTCATGGATCCGCAGGAGGGTCCAGTGAAGGTGACGGGCAACTTTATCGTGCCTGCGCTTGTACTCCTTTTGCGCCAGTACTCCGCATCGCTTATCACGTGGTTGATGGTTTCATCCGAGCTCTTGCAAATTCTACAGGTAGCTACTAGGGACGTTTCTCTTGTCGATCTTGTTTTGGATGTAAATGGTTCTGAGCGCTTGCTCTTGAGCTGCCAGGATGATGCCTTCTGTTTCCCGTTTCAGCTCACCCCTCAGAAGCCAGTTCCAAGAGTCTGGTACGATTTTGTCCTGAACAGCTTCGAGGTACTGGCCGGGCATCTTCATGCTCTTCCACTTGTTAGTTCGATCGAGGTGTCGTCGCTGTTTGAACTGGTCAGCCGGTTCAGTCTCTTTCAGCAACTTCGCCTCGACTAAGCAGCGTGCCCACGAGTCGTCGCTCTCTCTGAAGTGGTGGGAAAGAGCTCGTGTTTCCGCTTCGAAGCAGTCCTCGACGCTGATGAGGCCACGGCCCCCTTCTCTTCTGTTAATGTAGAGTCTGTCTACGCACGATCTTGGGTGCAGTGCTCGATAGATGGTCATGAGCTTCCCGGTTTTGATATCCATGCCGGTGCAGTCTTTCTTGGCCCAGTTAATAATGCCAGTAGAATATCGGACTACGGGACGGCCCAGGTGATGATGGCCTTGATGGTGTTGCCCCCATTCAGGTGTAATTTCAGGATGAGCAGGAGTCGGGTGAGGTACTCCTTCCGAATGGAATCTTTCATCGTTCTGTGGAGAATGGTGTTATACTCCATGACACCCAGGTACTTGTAACCTGCCACCTCGATATCTTTGATGGTACCTTCTTCGATGATGATTCCCTCGGACGCAGTAACCTCTCCCCTTTCGATGTTAAGGACTCCGCATTTGCTAACACCGAACTGCATCTTGATGTCTTGGGAGTACTGATGGACTATATTAAGGAGCTGCTCTACTTGGTCCTTTGATTTGGCGTAGAGCTTAAGATCGTCCATGTAAAGCAGGTGGTTGAGCTTCATGGTACGACTGTAATTGTAGCCCTGGCCGGCCTGGTTCAGGGTCTCGGAGAGGGGAATCATGTTCAGTCGCCCTGGAAGATGCCCCGCTTGATGCTCACCTCGCCGAGGTGAATATTGGCCCTTAGGAGCTGGGTCTTCCAGTTGGGCATGGTGGTCGTGATCAGATAGCGGATGTTGTCGGCAATGCCGTAGATATCCAGACATTCCAGGATTCAGGAGTGAGGGACCATGTCGAAAGCTTTTTTGTAATCAACCCCAGCCACGCTTAGATTTTTCTTTTTGCTCCTGGCATCTTTCGTGAGGAGCTTGTCGACGAGCAAATGGTCCTTCGTTCCCTTGGTGTTCCTGCGGCATCCTTTCTGTTCGTCGGGTAGGAGCTTCTTTGAGTCTAGATGTTGGTAATCTCTGTTGTAGATTATGCCCGTCAGCACCTTCCATATAAAGGGGAGGCACGTGATTGGGCGGTAATTGCTGACCTTCGTGGCCTTTGCCTTGTCCTTCTGGATTAGGACCATCTTCCCTGTGGTCATCCAAGCGGGCACGGTTCCGCGTTGCAGGTAGTGGTTGAGCTGTGCAGCAATTCTGGAGTGCAGCGATGTGATAGTTAATTAATTATTATAATTATACTGTAATTATTATTATAATTACTATCATTATCATTATTAAAACTTCACGCTCGGACCACCACTGGCACGTAATACAACTCAAATAAAGTATTATGCAACCCCTAGAAGCCCGAAAGCCCGAAACGCTCCTTAAGATAATCCAATAGAAGGCCATTAACAGCTCACTTAAACGCTTGCAGGCCGACGTGAGCGAAAGCCGTTGCCGGGCAATGAAATTCAAACCGAAACAGTAGCGGGAGAAACTCAGAAACGTAGACGCTATACGGCGCCGTTTGCAGAAAATTGTGGCAAGAGACGACGCCGTACTGAGTGACTAGCAGAATTATACTGTACAGTAAAACTCCGTCGGTAGTGTATACCACAGTGAAACCTCACCAGTTGCTGTTCTGTTACCTAGGCGAACGCAGGAGGAGTAGATATGCTGCGGAACTTGTCATCGCGAACCGGTGACCCCTGCCAAAACGGAGACCATATTTCTGTCAAGGTATTAGGAGTTCCACAGTGGCGCTACTCTCGCATATCTAGCCATAATGTGACTGTATTGTAAAAGATATAGAAGTGAAATAATAGCAGCTTGACTTCTACAGATAAAAGTACGATAAACATGTTATTCTACGTAAAACCTTTTCGAGATCAGTTGGGCAGAGTACAGCATAATACCTTTTGTGACATTCTAGTCTTCAAGCTGAATTTTTTATTATAAAACAAATCAGCTGCCGTATAGGACTAGTTTTCTTTGATTTATGATCAAATATTACCTGTGTTAGGGCGGCGTAAGTATTGGGTGTTACCACGATATTGTAATGAGCACCTTCATTGGAAACACAATGTAATACAAATAAAACCTCTCCGTTATTGAGCTATTAGTGAGATTACACGAATTCAACTGTGAGAGAGTCGCCCGTGGCCTACCGAATCTTGACTCTTGTTTGAGATTTTTTTTGCCAATCTTCATACAAATTTGTTTTACTTTTCAAATAATGCGCCGGTGTACCGGTAACGAAAGGCCAAGCTGACAAAACTTGCCACAGCTTTTTGCCCGGGCTGGGCGCGGCTTCAGGTATGTAACATGTGGTAGCAAAATTAAGCCTTCGACGCTTGACTTGTTAGAAACTTCAGACAGGTGCACTGGCTTCAACCCATTGAATTGAGTTCAGGCGCTGACCACCGATTGGTTGCTCTCGAGACCTCCAGAAGCTCAGTTTTGTTGGTAAAATGTATTTTCAGTCTGCTCAACATATTCTGACTGCATCTAACACTTACAGCACGATTCGCAGCAACGAAGCCAAAGCATCTTGCAGAAGTTTCGGAGCAGTCAAGCCTCACCTTGATGATTCTTTAGAAGTATTAATTCTGGTGTTCAATCGGAAGTACCCCAAAATTCATTATTCCTAGGTTTCCCCGCTCTGCAGGCCTTCTTTGGAGGCTGTAGGGCAATCGATGCCGACCTATTTCTTTTACCGGTTCAGTCGAGCTCCCACTGATGGCAGAAGTTAGATAATGTTTAGGTGAAGGGATTACAGGTCATGGATGGAATTATTGTTATCACCCGCGAGCGAAGCGAAGAGTGGGGATAGTGTTGTAGTTGAAGATTGTCTGACAAGGAGTTGAGCAATGTTCATAACTTTTTGCAGGGAGTCTGGTGGGTTGATCTAGATGTGACCAATGCCAAAAACTAGAGTTAGCTGGTCATACAAAATTACGGCTATGAATTTTGTTGTCTGTCTAGCCAAAAAGAGGCAGAAAGAGCTGAGTCATGATCATCATTTTTTTCAGACAGTCAAGTGGGTTGACTGAGATGTGAAAAATCTAGCAAAGCTTGAGTTAGCTGGCCATTAAAAATGACGACGTTTTGAATCTGTAACTCCACCCTAAACGAGGCAGAATGGGTTGAACCTTTTAAGATAGTCAGGTGGGTTGACTGAGATATGAAAATGTCAAAATTCTAGAGTATGCTGGCCGTAAAAAATGTCGGCGCTGAATATGCCTCCACCGCGGGTGATGGCCTTACGCTACAAGGCGTTCTAGTTTAACGTAAAAACCACCAAATGGCTTATGACCTCAGCATTCTAGTAACCAGGCCGCAGAGGAAGGAAAACTAGAAATAAGAATTTACAATCAGATAGAGCCTAGTCCACGTTCACTCTTTTGGACTTCCTATAGCAGTGAAGTCCTCAACGTTTTTAGAGATGGAAACAGAGCTCAATTAATTAATTCTACTTTTGATAATTGATTAATAGCAAGAATTGTGTGTAAGCATAGAGATACTATCAGCTCAGGAGAAGCTGGCCGAATATGTCCAGAAATTCTGACGCACACGAGTGTCGATGTAGCACGTGGCTCTGTAAAATGGCGTACTGCATGGGTAACCAGCAACCCCTTTGCGGATTCTATGGTCAATTGTCCAGAAGAAAATGTTAGAACTCTTTAGTTTACCTGAGCGGTTTCATTTATGGAGTGTTTGGCGATTTGGTCTTTAGTTCCTCAACATTATAAACGGTTACTTATATCATCTACGATGAGTACTGTATGACCAAACTTTAGTTCATGGTTACTTCTTTTGTAGCCAATAATATGAAAATCAAAGATGAAGTTGACGAAGTAATGTGCTACAAGTCCCAGATATTATTTATCTCCTAATGATATTGACAGTTCAGGGTCTAGTTTCGGTCAGATAACGTTGCTCGTGCCACCAAAAATCTTCTGCGTGGTTTTCGATGGTATCGCTTAACTAACTGACCTTTAGTTGTTGTGGCGCCGCCCGGCCATCGTGGGAAACATGTCACCCCCTCGAGCGTGGGAGAGAAGCAGTCGCTTGTCCTGAGATAGCACAGTTTCGTTTTCTTCGCTTGCAATCTTTTTCGGAATTCTTATTCCATAAAATTGTTGAACAATACAAGGAGGTTACGGAGTGTACTTTGCTTTTCATTTATTTTTATTTTATTTTTAATAAAGGATGAGCTGTAGGCTTAAGAAGTTATTGAACGATGGGCAGAAGTGAACTGAACTTCGTACTAGTGTTAATAACAAAATATTGTGTAGAAGAAGTATCGGATACCTACTATTCATTAATAATTTTAAAAAATAGTGTATATCCGATACTCCTTCTATTTATTTTTTTTCTCATTAACTCTGATACTACAAACCAACATAGAGTTGAATGTACGAAGCGAAAATCAAAACTTAAGTTAAACTTACCGTAGAACGAAACAGAATCTGTAAAAAGTTCAAAAGTTTTGGAGAAATTCCACATCCAACAAAAAAATAGTCGTAAGCATTTGAATGACTTGCGTTTTGGGAATAAATAATCCAAATAAACAAAGCATTATATACTGGCGGCAGTAAACAAAATGAGAGGAGGGAATGAAAAATTTGCAGAATTCAATTTTTACTTCAAGAATTGGCTTGAAACTTGAACTGTACATAATTTTAATGATTATTTATCATCCATGCAAACTATCCATGTAAAATATTTTCAATTAAAAAGTTTCAGTAATTTAATTTTTATTTTGCAATTTGGAGCGGGCAAAATAGGAGAAACGACTAACTAAAATTCCTAGTAAACGGCATAAAATTTTAAAAAAATATACTGAATGGAAGAATCTCATGAGAGGATTTTCTGACACGAAGTGTATTTCCCTCAGATTTCACACCTCCGCTTACATGACGTACGTAGCTGTTTTCTGTTGTTCGGGGAAAGTTTTGTTTCACTTTTCGTTGAAATTTTCCTAGACCTCAGCAGTATTCGACCACTAGTGTCTCTTTATTTCGTGACAAGTCTTTTCGCCGTTAGGTCATTTCGCCGTGAGGGCATTTCACCGTGATGAACCATTAAAGTCTTTATAATACATAGCATATACCCAACCACGCCCCTTTGCGCCCAACCTAATATTCTATTATTATTACTAGGAAAAGTTTAGCTTCTGGCCCATATAGCAAGTCGTGCAGCAGAACTTCCCGGAATAAGAAAGGGTAATAAAAAGAAAAGTTGGAATAAACTTAAAAATACAGTAACTTATAATGCAATGATGTATAACATCACCGATCTTAGTCATTTACTAAACTTAAATTATTGATAAAAAAACATCCAACTAATGTATAATGAGTAACAAGTTCCAAATATAGTTAATTACTAAAAGAAACATTTACTGGAACGTAAAATATAATAATTCCCATAAAACTTGCATATCTTGGTCATTTACTAAGACATAACCGAGTTACTAAAATGACTAAGATTTTGTCAATCGGCAGTCCACTTGAATGTCGTTAGTTAGGCTGGTGTTACCACATCTGTTCCTTCCCTTTCATGGGTTTTAGATAGATTCTTACTTATGCTGTTGTTGCTTTGTTTTGTTATTTACGTCTCTTAGGGGGTTATAGTGAATGCTTTCATCCCTAACTTTATTCTGGCAATTCCATATATATATGTGGGTGTGTTTTCTTTTTCTCTCTGCACAAGGTAACTTTAGTTTAAGTCGTCCGGCTGGATCGGTCTCAAGTGACTGAGGCAATGCGAAGCCTCTGCCGACCGATCCGATATTGACGATTACTTGGTCAATTATTAAATTTTAATCAAAACGTATTCCTATTCATTTTTGTTTTTCACATTTTAATTATTATTAGTCACTCGGTTATATATTAGTAAATGACCAATATGTGCAATTTTCACGTGAATTATGGTGCTTTAAATTCCAGTATGTGATTATTAACTTTATTTCAGTCTTTCCGTAAATGACTGGATTGCAAATTTGTTAATGATTATTTTTAATATGAATTTTTCCTATTATTTCATGTGTAGTAATTGACTAAGCTCGATGATTTTGCGCATCATTACATTTTAGGTTGTTGTATCTTTCATTTTATTCCACCTTTTCTTTTTACTATCCTTCCATTTTTTGGGAAATTCTGCTGCTGAAGCCGAAACTTTTCATTATTATGATAATAATAGCATAATAGGTTCGGCGTCGTTGGGTTCAATTTATATATTTCCACGCCATTTATTACACCACGGCGAAATGCCCTCAAGGCGAAATGACCTAATGGCGAAAAGACTGACTGCGAATTGACCCACAGCGAAAAAACCTAGAACCTCTTAATTTCACCCCAAAGTACATATGTCCCAACCACTTACAATGGGACCCAGTTCTGGGCACACCAAAGCATTACCTTCATAATTTCAACTTCAGAAGTTTTGCGTCGCCTGGTTAGCTACATGACCTCATGGTTAACGTAGTTCAGCCGTGCATGACCTCGTGTGTTTTCTTGGATAACTGTAAGCAAAAGAACTTCGGAATTGCCAAGTGCTGGCACGACGTGTTTCTAATCTGAAGTCCGAACCCATGGCTGAAAACATTCTCCACATTATCTGAAACCTTTCACCGAGTTTCATTGATTTTGCAGTTCGATCACATACTATTCCGTCATTCATATATACTGCTCTTCGTCATCCAAGTTTAGGGTAGTAAATTCTGTTTCATCACTGAAGTGCAATCGACGTCAATTCTCATCGTGCTACTTTGAGTCTTTTTACGGCGGCAAATTTAGTCTAACTTTTGCATTCTTTTTATTTTCAACGGTTTTACGTGTGGGGGGAAGGGGTCGTCGACGTGCACCATCTCAACCAATATATTCAACCGGCGATAGCAGTCATTCGAAATGTGTTCATTTTGTAGTCTTTGTTGACCTCTCATGCTGTCTTACATACACTGTTGAAGCGGTCCGTCGTCGATAGTTATTACAGTAAACGGCCGTGTCTACTAGTCATACATGATCTACTAAGCTGTTTTGAAGATTTATAAATGAAGATTTTTCGTGAAACGATTTTTACATGTTTTGAGCTTTTCACATCCTTTTAAACTGCTGGAGGAGACAGTCCCTCACCACGCAATATAGCAAATCTTAGTTTGAAAGATTTCGTAACATCTCGTTCTCAGATAACTTTAATTTTGATACTATATCTTAATTAGATAGATCGCAATGTTAACGTGATATCACGGGTTGCGATATGAACGTAAGAATCGCAATTGACTTTTTTTTGTTATTCGGTCTCTATGTTTCTACACTCGGAAGTAACATATTAAAGATGCTGTAACTTATTTGCTTACAAACATCTCTCGTCAAAAATTTGCATGCATAACGAAAATCAATAAAGCTATGCGCACTTTTATTATCATGTCGATTTGGCAAGTAGAATTTGAAATATTACATTTTTTATTTTCTAACTTAAATATCTAGCGTAGATATCTTAATCCTATGTTTACAATTTGCCATATTTGTTGGATTATTCTGAATTTTATTGCTTTAAGATGATCAGTTTCACTTGGTTGTTTACGAGTGCTACAAAAGGTTGTAACGTTGTTGTATCACATATTGTATCCAGATTATCAAGTACAGGTGGAAATTTTTCCAAGCTGTTTACGAGCATATCAATAGGCGAATATTATCAGGGCCAACCAAGGTGCTTGGCTTAGCGGTTATCAAAATATCTGCAGCTGGCGTGAGAACTAGCACCTTTAGTGATAAGAACTAGTTTCGCTTTATGAGTGGGGGCGATAACTGCATGGCTCTGTAGAGTTTGACCTCCCCATGGGATTCGTGCATGATAGAATATGGTCCAACCGCTTTTATGTTCATGAATGTATTCTACAGATACTACTCACTTGAGTACACCAGCTCTCATGTTGATCTACTTATCTACTCTTAATCTTGAGTACCAGTGAGTAGTCTAACACCCTGAGTACCAAAATGTTCGCTTCTTCTACTTCGAAATGACAAACGTACTCGAAACCTTTAAGGAATTTGGGTTCACCTACTTTAAAAAGATATTGGTAGCCGTAAACTATATGCATGTTAGGTACACCTACTTTCAAACTGATAATGTTTGTGTAAAGTTTTGAGTATATTTGGTACAATTTGTGTATTTAAGTCAAAGCTATAACTCAATTTAGAACATTTGTCTCATATTGGTATTTGTACTCAAGTTCCATACGTATGCTTAGCACTCTAAAGATATGAGTATATTTGGCACAAATTACATATATTGAACGCAATTGATTTAATCTTTTCATTTGTGATTCAGTGTTTTTGTCTATTGTTTCTCATTCTTTTTTATCCTCCTTGAAAAATTGACTGCACCTCTATCAGCCAGTCTGGATGTAATAACTGTATCTAATAACTGTTTATATATTTGAAGTTAAGACAAGAATAGATTATAATGGCCTCTAAAAACTATTTTCCATGATAAGATAAAAAGTCTTCAAGGTCCTTAGGAATTCAGTTTCTTCACGGAAAGCTTAAAAGCAACAAAGCTGTTGGGTCTAGCTATTCGATTCTACGACAGACACGACGATTTGGACGTGTTGTGTAGAGCAGCTCAGGCTCGGGTGTATGCACGCCTGAGGGGCTATAGTAATCACCCGCGAGCGGAGCGAAGGGTGGTGAAGATGTGTTCGTCTACTGTTGTATGTCTGTTTTTTTTTGTCTCCTTTCTTGTCTGCTCCCCCCCCCCCAAAAAAAAGAGAAATGACAGAACTTAGTCATCATCACAATTTTTTTCAGGCAGTCAGGTGGGTTGACTGATATGTGAAAAATGCCCGCAAAAAACTAGAGTTAGCTGGCCATAAAAAATACAGGCGTTGAATTTCTAACTCCTAACTGCACTTTCAATCCCTCTCCCGCCCCCGCCTTACCGCGGGGGATGGTTTTACGCCAGAAAGCGTTCCACTTTTCTCTTTTGGAGAGGTAGTTCCGTTGATTTTTCTATTATCGGAGTATTGGTGCAAAGTTTACAAGAGAAATTCTTGTTCAGTGATGCATTCCAGCCACGCCAAGATCGCTGCTATTTGAACAATGATGAAGGTAGGTGACATATGATAGCTAATAAAAAATTTCATGCTTCGGAAAAAGTTGCCGTGTTTGAAATATATACCAAATGACTTACTTACTTCTGTAAACATTTTTAAATAGTAGGTCCCATAACGACTTCGCCAATAATTATGGGTAAAAAATATACAAAATTGGATGATCAATCGCAACCTTATAACTACAGTATAGTGAATAAATTTTGTTCTAAAACCATAATTTTCTTTGTATAAACTCGAAAATCTAGTCATTTGTGTCTTTTGATAGTAATAACACCTTGTGCAATTTTCTTGAAAATCCATTCATAACTTTTTGAATTATACTGCTAACGAACGTTAAGACAAACATGAGTCAAACATACAAACGAACAAACCGATCTGCACCAAAATTTGATCATTTATGTCTTTTAACATTAATAAGAACCCCTATAAATTTCATGAAGATCCATTGATTATTTTTTGAGTTATTGTGCTAACAGGCATAATATAAAAAACAGTGACAAACGAACGAACGAACGAACCAACGGATCATTACCAAAATTTGGTCATTTACTCTTTATTATATACCTAACAACTCTTGTTAACTTCATCAAAATCCATCTATAACTTTTTGAGTTATGGCATTGAGAAAAATGAGAACAGACAAACAAACAAACAGATGGACATATCTTCGCCAAAAAGTTAACCATCCGTTCCTCCTAACCTACCCAACAATCCCCGTAAATTTCGTTCAAATCGGTTCATTACTTTTTGAGTTATCTTGGTGATAGACAGACAGACAAACACGACGAAAACATAACCTCCTTGGCGGAGGTAATAATCCTCTTTCAAAGGGCGGTGGGTGGGGAAAAAGATTGGTGGGAAGCATGCAAGAATGGGTCCTCGTTCCGTATCCTGGAAACGACGGAAATTTAATGGACTTTAATTAGGTATTAAATTTTCTATTACTAAACTCTTACGACGAATCCAAATTTCGAATAGTCCACTCCAGAGTCCAGACTCCAGTCTCTAGAATCTAAATAAAATGCCTTATTAGCTACTTGAGAAATGAAACCTTGATTGAATATTGGCATTCGCGAATATCAAAACAAAATATTCGCATTCGCGAATGTTAAAAAACAGACATTCGGTCCACCTCTACTCTAGCAATTGGTTTATTTCGGGTTGAATCTTTAATTTTGTTCTCAGAGTAGGGTGCAGAATGGGGGAAGCAGCCAGTAACGAGAAAATTAGGGGTCCAATATACTTCTCTTGACCTCCCACCATCTGAGGCTTCCTCTTACCGCCTCAGGGATCCTCCTTCCTTCTGATGGTTCTTACAAAAAAAATCACGTTAGCTGAGCGATACACTTGCTCAAAGTAGGAACCTTCGACCATTGGGATGGCAGAGAGAATGAAACAGTGGGTCAGAAAGGTCTGGTTTACTAACACGCCTGTAACGTTACAGTGCAGAGGAAGAAGCTCACCGCCGCAGCCGTAACCTGACCGTAGTACTCACCTGGCTGGGGGCTAAGGAGAAGTACGCGCACAAGTACGTGGAGCTGTGGACGAACCGGGGTAATGCCGTGCTGCTCGTCACCTGCACCGTCGGGGACTTGCTCATGCCCAAAACTGGAGCTGAGGTAATCCATGCTGAGCATCTCAGCCCAATAGCCCAATAATGCCATATCGCCAAGTATCGGCATTCCTTAACCCTTTACCATCTAGGTTAACTATCAATTATCGCTGGAATCGTATTGCAATGGTAAGTAAAAAAATTCTGTTATCAACTTTATGACTAATGGCTGCGTTTGCATTTATCGAAATTAGTTCAAAGCAATTGGTAACATAGGGAAGTTGAATACACCAGTACACCCATACGTACACCAGCCGTTTTTCTTTAAGACATACGAGGTTGGTCAAAGACTTTACTACGTAAATGAACGCTCCCAGCTACCAATGGTCTGCTTATTATATCTCGACAGATCATCCATTTAAGTCATTGCAACCCTAAAGGTGGCGTTTCTACTTCTTAAACCTTATCCGAAGAAGTCCAGGGCTCAATTTCTGCACTAGCTTGAAACAGCTCTGTTTGCCCTGCCAACTGCCTAAATCGTGTTTTTTTCCTAGTCTTCGTTAAGTTTTGGGGGGAAAAATGTATAAAGGGACATAAATCAAGATTGGAGTGAGTGTGAGGCAGTATTTTTCAGTACCATTTTCGTATTCTCAGACGGCAGCTATCGAGACGTGTTATACGTATATGCTTTTCGTACATACAACATGGTATAGTCTAGTTCAATATCTTGTACGTTAAGAATAATATTCGTAAGCGCATTGCTATCTACAGTCTTGCTCATGTTAATTGAAAGTCGGTAACGACCGCCTAAAGGTCATACCAAATAATGAAGGCAAACGATCGGATGGTAATAACTAGAGACCGGATATTCTGCCCTTAAAAATATGCCATATATGTCTAAAAATATACCTTTATGCCTAAAAATATGCCATTTATGCCTTAAAAATATGGGTTTGATGCCCTTATAATATGCTAGGTATGCTCAAAAAATATGCCTTTATGCCCTAAAAATATGGGTGGCATGAACTTATCAGTTGCTATTATGCCGTTATGCTTGCTATTTAGGTCCCTATGTCCCAAGATATCACATTAGGAACGTTATTCATAATTTTAAGTATCTATGAAGTTATCAAGCATTATACTGTGTAGGACTTTAATGCTCCTCAATTTATAGCACCGTCAGTAGTTAGGACCCTATTACAAGTGCGATCTGATTGTCGATTTTGTAGGTTCAGAACGCATCGTCGAAACTGCTAATGGGATTGAATTCTGTATCCTGACTCAGGAAGATACTTTTGAAGAATTTGATTCTTCAAACCGAGAATCAGATCGCACCTATAATGCTAGTCCGTATTTCCACTCGAAGATTGTTTGCCAGCGTCAATTCACTGCATGAAAAGGCGATGCGATATCCTTTAATATCTTCGCTCGTGTCATTTCGTTTGAAGTGTGAATAGAGATGAGAAATAGTTTACAGCATTTTCTAGCGTCAAGTTATTTTATTTTTTGTTAGTGCTTGAAGTTTTATTTTGGTCCTAGGAATGTGGTATTATTGAATGGCGCATATAGTCCTAGTTTCATGATACAACTATAGTAGCTCCTGTTCATTTTGTGAGCAGATGAATTTGCAATTCGTCAAGCAGGTGCTTTATTTGGTAGATTTTCTTCAGCTGATGGACTAAATCTAATAGATTAATAGTAGCGTTCCAAAGAAATAGTGTTGCTCGGAGATTTTAGGAGAGGGAGACATTCTGTCCCAGACCCTGCATCGTCATTTGGTATTTTGCGAACGTCTGGACAGAAACCACAAAGCATACGCTCTCTGTAGCCTCCTGTGGCTACTGAACACCGGAGTGGCCAGCGCCGGCAGATGAGGACGGCGAAAAGAAAAGCGATAGTACGATAGTAGAAGAAAAGAGACCCGTAAAGAGAAGGCCTACCTAACCGATAGATCATAAAAAAAATAATAATTCGCATGAGGAAAGTGTGTATCAAATAAAGAATGAAAAAATTCTATGAGAAAAAATTACAATTAATAATGATGGTGTTAATAAAGCAGCTAATGATCCATCGACGTAAAAAACAAATTCAACCCACCCCTGTTGGCTATTAAGTCCTGCCTGAATAATGCTGCAGCTATAATACTTCGAACTTTAGGGGATGAAGCCTAAACATGGCAAAGTTTTAATAATTTATTTGGCGTTGTTACATTCGTATGAGCCAACAACTAATAGTTTCTTCAAGTTGCCAGGGGTAATATTTAAGCATTTATCAGTTAACATATTTCGAAGAGCAGAAAAACTGTGTTTAACTTCTACGGTAGTTGGAGGGGCAAACAAAAATCTGTTAATGCTGTCGGGCTGTAACGACTCTGGTAGTTTCCGGATTTTCTCTCAAGAATGCCTCAAATCTGACGGAGTTCGACGAGTCCTTCGTTGCCAGCATCAGCTAGTTGACACTTCGATTTGACAGAAGCCCAAGTTGTTCCATAGGAGAACCTAAAATTTAACGACAAAGAACAGAGTCAAACTCGTTCAATGCCCCCATTCATTTTCAATTTACGGGTTTCTAGAATTGCAAAACTGTTGATGACACGAGCAAAGTGAGCTTTCACATAGGCCAGGTAGTTTTGATTTCATCACTTCCCGTAATTTCCTGCACAATCTGAATGGCTGCGGCTTCGTTGGGGTCCATAAGAGATACCACTTGATTGAAGTCCTCGTAATGGTCTGCATACTAGAGAGCAGCAAATAACCAAGTACCCCAACGAGTCAGAATTGGCTGAGGAGGAAGCGCCAGGTGCGGCTTGAGCTCTTTCAAAAGGATAGTCCGCGCAGAGCCTTCAGGAAAATTTCTTCCCATTCATAATACGACGATTCACTGTCGGAAAAAGACGCCTGACCTCCTCGAAAATCCTCTGGAGTCCATTGGCCAAACAGGTTACATGTATCATAGTGGGATACAGAACCCTCAGGGACCGTGCAGCCTTCTTCATGTACGGAGTTGCATTCGTTGCGATGAGCAGGGCAGTCGTACGAGATTTCATGGGGACATGCTAATTCCCCGCTAACAAACGACGTAGGAAGAACGTCGTGAGTCTGGGCTCGACGTGCTGTGCACATCGATTTGTGCGATTTGTGGACTCCAGAAAACGTTGTTCGCACGTCGTATCACAACGTGCTGGGCACGTCCTGAGCACTTTGCGCGATGCGGTCCCTTAGTACGTTGTGATACAACTAACAACGTTATCTGCTCTAAATTGATATTTTTAAGTAACTATGAAAGTTGTCACAACTTTGTCAACACGTTATCTCAGGTCTCAAACGACTTGATATCTACGTAGAATCGACGTCAAATTGTTATCTGGGCTGCATCGAAGAATTGATGAGTTGGACAATCATAGTGCCGTTTGTATGCTCAACGACTGCCGAGGTTAAAAGGAAAAAATTCCTTGGCTACGTCTACCTTAGGACTCCAACAATTACTATAGGTTGGCAATAGCACGCCCCTTGGTATGTGTGGTTTCGTCGATGGCTTCCCAGATTCTCTTCCCTTAGATGGCTTTACGGATTGCCTTAATGACATTTTCATAAGAAGACTCGATGTATCTGTTCAACCTATGTTCTTTTCTCTTCCACAAGCGGTGCACTATTTAAACAAAACATTAACGATTGGGCACTCTTCTATAATTAGGTATATGCACATATTCCTTACATTCTATGCCAATTCACCGTCACAAACTTGTTTCTGGAAATAATCTTCAGTTTGTCACCAGCATTAACAAAAAACTCCTCCAGAATCGGTAACACAAGGATCAACGACTGCTCTGGCAGTTTTAGTTTCTTAGGCGTAGTTAGGTAGTAGTTTTACTGAAAATAAGGAAAGTTGTTAATAGCAAGGAGACATATTAAGAACTGGAACGAAACGAACAAGGAACCGAAGTGTGCAGTCATTGCTTCATATACGTATATGCCTATATGCAGTTACTGTTTAAAGGCATATTTTTATGCCATTATTCATAAAGGCATATTGTTTTTATGCCTTTTCAAAATTATACCCTTAAATCCGTTCTCTAGTAATATGAATGAAAAGTAAATTGTTCGCCGGCCGGCCGCCTTCAAGTTTTAGAGGCACAAGTTTTATCTATAACCCCCTCCGAAAAGTCTGATCATAATAGCTGTCACTCAAATTGCAGTAATAATCATAGACTCAGATATTTGCCGGTTTCATAAACATACAGATTTCTTTTCCGCTGAATTTATGTTGTTGTTGTTGTTTGTTGCCTTCGTCAGGGTCCGCCAGCTCGGAAGAAGGCTCCGGAGGGGGCCTGGGCAAAGGGGGAGAAAGTTGAAGAGAGGAAGAGAAGCAAGGAAACGCGCAACCCCAAGCGGGTCCAGCCAAAGGCTGCTCACCGAAAGATCAGTGGGGGTGACTAGGACATTAAAAAAAGGTGACCAACAGTCTGTTCACCCAGTCCACAGAGCTGACAGGAGGGATCGGCAATCCGTCCCACACGGAAATCATAGTCTACTGAGACCGAATAGTAGTCAGAGCGTAGCTGAGAGAGGGTAAATCGAAAAAAGAACCCGGGGAGAAGAGATTCATCCGCAGAGAGAGGAGGCATTGATAGCCCAGAACCTTATTGGGGATATGCAGCTACTGCAGTCGTTACTGCTCGCGGGGGGGGGGATCCCATCGTTAAGAAGGGGAGCAATGTCCGCTTCGGATTTTGATTGAAAAGTATGTTGTATACGGCGGGGACCGGAAGGGGCCGTGATTGTACCATGTGCAGGATAATGTACCTGCGAAGCACTGAGGACATACTTTTTTGGCAGCAACCTCAGACTGTCACAGAATTTATGAGACTTCCAGCCTTTCAAAGGCTATACGAAACTCAGCCAGTATTCCGGCTTTTCTAAATTGTTATTGTGTGCCGGAAGAAATGCGTTTTAAAAGCACGAGCGTTGAAAAGCATTGGCAGCATTTACTGTGTAGACATTGCACATGAGTGTTACCTTAGCCTGTTCTTCAGGTAGCTATGCTTTACTACTTACAACTTGGAGTTATTCCTATCAGTTCCGTAAATAAGAAGTATATTATATAGAAGATCTTGATAGCGTTCTTTCACCACTCTGCACGGTAGCCTGACTGCTTGATAACCAGCACTGAAGTTTAAGACTACAACCGACTACTTTTACGAACTCATGAAGAACTCATACACTCATCAGACTTGTGCATTGTTGTGATAAAGACGAATTCTAGCGTGCAACTTATTTGTTTGTTTTTTCATCGATAACGTCCCCAGCTTTTTCAAGAAAACTTCATGACTCTCGGTTGCTATAGTTCTTTGATTCCCGGGAAAATCTATCACAATTATTTTCCTCCTTGAATCCCAGAGTAGTTTGGCCATCACCTATTGGAGGTCCACAAGAACTCTGCTCTTGGAGCCTCTGTTTCGCCCGGCTTTATTATCAGGATCATACCGATCAGTCCAAGTCTCTTTTTTCGTGGCGAGTCGTTCAAGCAAATTTCCTTAACAGCGTGGACTTCGCATGTTAACTCGTTGAGTCAGTTTCAACACGCAACGCAAGCATCTTGAGAACTCACCGGGCAGTGAGATAATTGAGTGCAAGATCTCGATGCATAAAGGAAAAAGTCGATCCATAGGATTTCCCAGCCTCCTTTACTATCATTTCAAATGAAATCCGCCGGGCTGCTCCACTAAAACCTGAATTGGCCAATCTTTAGTAATTTCTTGAGAGTGAAGGGCTTCTCTTCATTGGGTAAGTTACGAGATCCTCTCTTCCTCTATACATCTACAAACTTCTTCTTTTGCAAGGAATAGCATCTCCACAAAGTTTCTGCCATGCGTCGGTAACCTGATGCGACTTCCACCCAAGTTTTGTTAACAGCTTGATGTTTTCTCTCATTTCAGAACATCGTGATTTTATATGTTGCTAAAAGTATCCCTTACGCAAGTACTTCTTAACGGAAATAACACTTGGAATGAGTATGAGTGCACTGGTGTGTTCAGATCCTCGAAATTAGCTGTTGCTTCAAACCATTGAGGATGTGTGTGTAGGCACGAGCCCATTCCCGAGGTGTAAGGCTTGCTGCTGAACATTTTGACTCTTTTGACTCACTCTCATATATTGGTTGAACATGGGCCTCCATGAGGCTATCATGAACGCATAAATCTCAGTCGATAGGTTTGTCGCTGAGCTTCGATCGCTTGTTTGAAGACTGTGTTGGTCTTGTTGCTTTATACCTGAATAGACACTGGGCCATTTTATGCACAAAAATTGTTATGATCAGAGACCAACGCATTGCTGTCCAGAGTGCATTAAACTCCAGTTTTCGTATGAACAGCACCATTTGTAGCGTCCTCAAATGGGTAGTGTACAGTGGGCATTAAAGCTCTTGCGCATTACTTCAGCATCAACATATTGCTACGCCTGAATTGCCCCACGAAGGGCTTTGATGCACTTTCTTAAAAAAAAAACATTACACTTTCACGGGCCCCGTTGAATGTTATGTATTGTCAAGTTGGATCAACTACTCTCTATTTGGTTGGCTTTAATTAACGTAATTTGTTGACTAATTAATTAGAGAGGACAATTAAAACTTTACTTCCCTGATCGTCACAGGAGGCGTTTGGCGTCCATGTCGTTTCACAGATGACGATCATAAAGTCATTTCCATAATTCCGTCTACCACATCTTTTCACTTTCATTAATTCTTGGAGTCACGATACTGCCTACTCTGCCCGCAACATGTTTAGCTCAGAATCCAGATGAGAAATGCATATTATTGTGATTATCATTACTATTATTAGGGTGTCAGCTCAGCGCTCTGTAGTGCAATTCGGAATGGCTTAGGCATAGCTCGCATTTTCTATGAATTAATTTTTTTTTTCGCAGCAGTGCAATTTACTTTCGCGAGCGATACTTTGTATGTTATTTTGTAAATCATTTCTTCTCTGGCAGCAAAGATATGCAGAGTCACAACTGATATACACCATATTTAAAAACTAATTTCCACCTTTCACAAATACAATTTATGGTATAAATATTTCGAACAAAAGCTGCGCCTTATTTATTTTAATTTTCGGCGGAAGTAATTAAGTTGACACAGCAACGCCTGTATGTATAGCGAAAAATAATTAAATTGAACAAACAAAAGAGCAAAGGATCAATTACCAGTCTTTGGACTTAAGTTATTTATTACTATGGTAATTTTCTATAATTGAATATTCATTTTTGACAAAATAGGAGCGTGGT
>LQNS02278091.1:34595340-34612835 GCA_001587735.2 Parhyale hawaiensis | reverse complement strand
CATAATTAAAGAACAATTCTTTTGTTTGTAGAATTTCCACAGGTTCATTCAGTATTAGATAGGGAAAATTCGGATGATACGGGACTGAGATATCACTGAAGAACATTGCTTCTGTTCTGTGGAATTTCTAAGGAGTTCGAGCTACACCCACAGCAACGTAATCAGAAAGGTAGGAAGTAACGTTCCCATTTTTCATTAGACAGAATTCGTCAGGATTAAGTGACTGGCGTTATTTATGTGGTAGGTTAGGTTAGAGGAGCTGTGTTAGGTTAGGTGTGTTATAGTAGCGTATTGCTTAGATTTCTACTTTGTTTAAATTGGGAGTATTAGCTAATCGGTGAATTCCCACCGGTCACGTTAGCTTATACGACTTAATTAGGCTTGAATAGACAGACATTTTGAGTTGGAATGAGCGACGGACGTTTACTCAGACGGGGTGGGCTACGTTATAAGAGCTGCATTGGGTTAAACTGAGGTTAATTGCAATATTGTTGCGTGGGTTGGTTTATTTTGGAAAATATAGTCTTTATTCAACCGCGGAATTCCACGGGTTTCGCTAGTAAATATGAGAATGACAAGTGCTGTGATTAAAGACATTTTTACAATATATTTCCGTCACATGTCGAGCTTTCGATTCAATCTTGCATCATCATCATCAGGAGTAGAATGGCTTGCAATGAAATTAGAATTCGATTGAAGTCAAGAACGTAGTTGACGTATCCTACATACCACAATGAGCATCCTTGTATTATCATTAACTTAAAAAAAGTTCGGCAGAATGAGCATGGTCGTTTAAGGTAGGGGAATGTTGATGAATGAAAATAGATTCTAAAACTTTCAAGTTGAATTGAGGGCATGATGACAAAATTTTGAAGTTTTTATTCAAGACTCGATGGCCAGTACGTGTCTTAAAAATGTTCGAAAATTCTACTGTTAATTTGGATGGTCCGTTGCTTTGTTCTACAGGAAATTCCTCGATGTTGAGACATTCTGACTTTCATTTGCTCATATAATATCACTGCATATTAGCAAAATACATAATACAAGTTAATCAGTAAGCTTATTCGAATGGCCACCTATGTATTGTTTGCTTAGTTTTGGAACAGTTTGTGATTCTGCATCTGTGGATTGCTGAAACTTTCAATTTAATTCAGCTATATCCTTGCCTGCTAGTGATGAATATTTTCTGCATATTCTTACAAAAAACTAATGTAAGCTCCTTATATATTCATGAGACTTACACCATGTATGCAGCCGTGAGCGCTATATATTACGAGTCAAATAGCGACTTTCAAAGTCTGTAACAAAAAGGTGCCAGTATGATCTCTATAGAATCTTGATAAGTGCATTTTTTAGTTGCATCTCATACTGGTTGAGTCCACTGTTGCTCTCAACATTATCTACGCAAAGTTCTCGGCACAGAGCAACCTGATTTTTTTTCTTCTTCTTCAGAAGCCGCCTTCCATAGCGAACGAACGGACTTTGGACTCTTAGAGCTTTTTCTTCATATGTAAATAGCAAGTCTCGGTGTCTGGTTGGCGACGGCGCCTCGCTTAGAGATTTATCTCTATGTTTTTTTAACGAGGAAAAATTCTAGAAAATGTCTTAATTAGCCTATACTTTGCAGAGGAATTAAATGTTTACTATGTTATTAGTCCGTTTTAGTGTTCTTTCGCTTTCGAAGCTGACTACTAGTGATTAGTTGACTACTAGTGATTAGTATCATCAGTAAAAAGAGGCTTTCTTCTCCTCAGAACGTCTGTTAGTTACCTCCGCCAAGGAGGTTATATTTTTGTGGGGTTTGTCTGCCTCTCTGTTTGCGTGTTTATCTATCACCAAGATAACTAAATAAGTTATTGACGGGCCTTTACGAAATTTACATTGTAGGCATGTTAACAATAACAGATGATTAACTTTTGGTGGAAATCCGTTCATATATTTGTTTGTCTGCCAATTTTTTCCGAGCGCGATAACTCATGGAATTTACATGAGTTGTTCAGTTTATTACGAAGAGTAAATGACCAAAATTTTGTGACGATCTGTTTGTTCGTTCGTTCGTTTGTACATCGCTCTATTTGATTTTATGCTTGTTAACTCAATAACTCAAAAAGTTCTGAATGGATCGTTATGAAATTTACAGGAGTTGTTAGTAATGCTAAAAGACGTAGATGATTGAATTTTGGTACGGATTGGTTGGTTCTTTTGTGTGTTTGACTTATGTTTGTCATGTTTGTTAGCGGCATAACTCAAAAAGTTAGCAACGGATCTTTAAGAAAATGTAAAAAACTGTTAATACGATCAAAAGGCACAGATGATTAGATTTTGATGTTGATACAAAAAAAAATACACCATTGTTTCAGAACCAAGTTGAATTTTTCGTGACCGTAGCCTTGCTTGACGGAGGTATGCGCTTTCAGAGTGCTCTAGTTCTTTTTAAATTTATCTGTGAGATATAGCAGGCATGCTTAGCCCGCCACTAGTAGAGTACTTTTTTGAACATATCATGCCACACTTGAAGAGTTAATTTATTAATTTACCAAATTAAAACATAAAGTTACACTTATCTCAAGAAACTAGAAAAGACTAATTTTGCTACCAGGCGTACGGTAACGCGAGATACTTTGCAGGAACTCCAAAATATCTACACACAACGCTATGTCTCGCGTTAGTGCGTTGCCGGGTAAATGAGAAAAGCGGCCGGCTTGGTCTCAAGGACAGAGACTTTTTTTTAATGTTTTTATTTATTTTCAAACAGACTAGCAGTTGTCTTGGGAGTGGCTTGTTGCTGTGGGCAATACTGTGTCTGGCAGGCAATAGAAGCTAAGCGTACAAGGATATAATTTGCTTCTGATGCAATTAAGTTGGGTGCACACGACTGCATTTCTGTCCCAAAAAAGCAATGCATTTAATACCTATCGCATCCGAATGAGTTACTGTGTACAACATTTAGACTTCTAATTCGCTTCAAATTTGAAAAGCTCCGACACTTAACTGGTGACACTCATTAAGCGTGCTGACGCCACGGCAACGTTATAATAAATCTTTGTTTGATAAAAACACGTAGGGCAGTTCGAGGGGGCGCCAAAATCATGCCTTACAGGCTTGGCTTGCCCGAAATTTCAGATAGAAGCTTTAGATGGGTCATTTTGATGACCGCTGCAAGTGTTAGACGCGAAGTATTACCCCGAGCCTGCTCAAAACTTTATTTTGCGGAGCAAGGTTAAGTTTCTGGAAGTTTCAAGGTAATTGAAGCTTAATTCAACGGGTCGAAGCCAGCAAATCAAGGATCGAACATGCCCACAGTTAAATTTACAAGGATACAACAAAACATTCCGACGTTGACCTGACTTTAAATTTACGTATCGGAGGAAATTTGAGTCAAAACTGCTTCTATAATTCGGCTTCTGCAAAAGTTGTGTTTCATTTTATGCAAACTTTTCTTCGTGGCCGTAGCATCTTCTTCAGAGACAGGCAAAAGCCGATCATTTTCTTTAATTAAAGAAATTTTTCAAAATAATGTAAAAGCTTGTGCACCAGCTATATACCCCTAATGCCGTCTGAGCAATGCAAGAGAGAACAACGCGTTAAGCAACTGCCATACTATATGATACTGTACAGCTCCTCAAACACCGCTTTTCATCATACAGAAAGGGCCTCAAACTGAGATCCCCTTCTTTCGGAGCGAAAAAGAACACAGAAGCGTGGACAGTGCACCTCGCCATCTGTCGGAAGTAGAGGCAGTAGCCAACACCATACTGAGTGACTAACATAGTGGCGTAGTTAATACCATTTGGAAAGGCTAGTTCAACATATATGATTATGGGTGTGTTTATAACTCTTGGCTCCTTTATATCTTTGATAGCCCATGAAATTGAGTGAAGAAAGTAATGGAGTTTGATTTCCCAGAGTGAGTTTGACCAATTCGTGGAATTTTGTGTTTAAACCTTTTAATCTTTGCGTTCTCATGAACAAGTATATGTACTAACGAGTAATTCATAGCATAAAACCCAGTGCAGACGCGAAACAAAAGTTACCACTAGTGGCATTTCGCCACCGAGGCCGTGTTCGAGTGGGCGCCAAAATTAAGCCTTCGAGTCTTGGCTCGTCATAAATTTCAGAGAAAATCTTTGCTACTTTGTCATTTTGAATCGAGTTGTAAAGGTCAGAAGGAACGCGATGACGCTGAGCCGGATGAAAACATTATATTCGAAGGAAGATTGCATTTCTGGAAGTCTCAACGGTTACCTATTGAGGGTCACTGCCTGATGTTCAGTACAGCGGGTCGAAGCCAGGGCACCTGTGTGACACCTTCGAATCAAAGTCAATCTGAGCCAAGCCAACTTAGCTTTATTTGTCCGCAACTGCAGACAGCAACTTTAGAACTTTAGCGCGTTTCTTCCAATACTTGGAACATCATTTAAAGTGACAAAGCCAATGCTTTTGTCGGAGGTTTCGAACTAGTCAAGCCTCGAAGGCTTAATTTTGGTGCCTACTCGAATATACTTGAGGGAAGGTTAGGCTAAGTTAGGTTCTGCTTAATAATTTTATATTATTCCGTTGAATTATTAGCTCTCTAGAATGTCAATCATTTTCGTCAGCTAAGACGGTGAAATTCATTTTCAGCGAACCACTGCCGCGCAGTCAAAATAAAGTTAGTGTAACTTGCAACGTTCTCCTTTATCAATAATAAACTGGAGCGACAGAATATGGTGAGCTAATATGACTAGTAAGTCTAACGTATTACTGCACGAGTCATATTAGTCCTTCATAGTTTCATTTGCTTCACACTAAAATCATTCATATTGTTTGTAACTGGAGGCGGCAAGGTGGTGTTACACAAGCCCATAACCCCACATTTTTGGAGGTTATCATCGGAGTCACACCCAGTGTAACCTGCTTGTGTTAAATTGTATTTGAAAGCCACGGTTAAACACGGGCGACCTCGTGAATGCATTGCAACCCGCGGCTAATCCATGCCTGTAGTACTGTTTAGCGATTGTTTGTGGCTTTTGGTATGTTAAACTCTTAATAGTAGCTGGTACTAGAAACTTTCAGTTGCCAATGAGCAAATAATACTTTTTATCCTATTCATCTAGATAGTGATGGCTGCCTCTTCATACCAAAGCTTCACCGAAGAAAATTGGTAGACTTCAGACGCGGAAAAAATGAGTTTGAAATAATATACTGTAGAGTGAATGGAATGCCAGTTGTTTAATTGACAAATTCACGAAAGGTAATAATATTATCGTCTGTTCAATGCAGTAAACACAAAGTATAGGAGCCAGTGAGTCATTTACGATACTTTTTACCCTAATCGCTTAGGAACCTTTACGTCCAGTGAATTTTGATGCTGCTGTGAAAAAAATTTGGCATTTGTGCGGTAGAAAAATTAATTTGAAAAGTACCTTGGTAGATGTGATACAATCCCATTTGTTCGATTCATTGGAAAAGGGTCAACTAATTACGACTTGTGGTTATGGCTGCTTCTGCTTTTTCAATATTAATCTATCCTAAAATTGTAGCATCCTTAACTTCGTTTGTATTTCTTAATTTCACTAATGAAATCATTTGGCTTGCAAGAAAGAATTCCTTTGGAAAGTATAAGGACGTGGAATAGCAATGGTTTGATAAACTGGTAAGAGGTGTTTACAGGTAGGGTAATGTCTCAATTACCGAATGCCCATCTATTACCGAATATAGGTAGGAATCTCATTGCGTTCGGTAATAGAAAGGCATTTGGTAATTGAGACATTACCCTAGTTCGGATGCAAGCATGAACGACGCGTGTTGTCGTTCGAGTTTCTCCCGTTCATGAGTGACAGTGTTGATGGGCTAAAGTTCCCGACAGGGAAACATGCATCGTATTCACTTTGAGACAAGCATTTGCCACGACTGGTACACAACGCAACTGGAGTGCCAGGAGGCAGCATGGTGTGTTAGTAGCCAACCAGGTAACCTGTTAGTTTGACTGCTGTAGTGGAAGGGAGAGGTGGTTGAGACTGCGGGTGTTAATCTTAGTGGAAGAGAGAGGTTGGGGAGACTCCGGGTGTTGAACAAGAACATTTTGAGCGCAACTGGCACTGTACAGTAGGCCTTGTAGATCTAATTTGTTTCATGAGCTGGATACGAGTCATTGACACTGTGTGCGTTCGAATATGGAAAATTTATAGCAAAAGTATGGTATATCGGAGACATGAGTCGATCCAATGCTCAATATTTTAACTGTGAAGTGCCTAGATATAAGATTTTTCAATTGTCAATACGCAGTAGGACATTCTAAGATCGTAGATGCTGTATAAAGTTATGCTTTATCATTGGTGTAAATTAAAAAATTTCTTTTGGACATGAATCGCTAAGACAAAGTCTAATACTTCGGTAAATGCAGTTAGGTCACCGAACCTCGGTTAATTCTATGCTAATTTTCCTGCAAACACAGGATTAGGAAATCTGACCATGAGAAGCATAGCAAATAATGAAGCTGAAAGCAGTTGCTTATGACAATTACCTTTTTCAAATCAGCAGGATGCGTGCGCCATTTTTCCTAATTTGGAAACCGGTCGATTTCCTGCGTGACTCGTGCGAAGCATTAAAACGACCATTAAAATATTCTAGTACAATAATTCGCGTCTATATTTACTACGAAATCAGTTTCAATCTCACGCATTTTTTATCTGCTCTAGTAGGGTCTAACGTTTTTTCCATGCATTTAATAGCTGCAAATTGGACACATGTAGCGCATTTCTTTTTTTTTTGAAGGGGGGGGGGGTATTGAGACTTGAATTTAAACTTCGATCATATGACAGAACTACACCGCAGAGGACTCGTTAGATTTCACGACAACTGTAAAACCACTTTTTCTTGAATATTTTTATTCACATTGCAAGAATTTCTTAGTTATATTTGCTTAAGCCACTATTTTTGCTACAGAGATACTACACCAAAGCCTCCCAATAAACCTTTCTCCGATAAAACAAAGCTCCTATAGTAGACCAACAGGTTAATTCCTGAACCGCAAAGAAAAAAAATACTCCTGTGGACTGTTGAGGCTGTATGTATATAGATATACACACTGAAGCACACGTGGAGAATGAATATAGAAGAAATGCTAGGGCTGGACGCTGTCTTTGCTTTCCCCGCTCTATAGTCAATCTATAGGCCTTGCGGCCATTGATCAGAATCAATTTATTACACACTCACGACACTCTTGCGGTCAGCGGCCCTGCAGCCCCTTCACTTATTGCAATGTAATATTTTTTTAGCTAGGACATAATTAAACTCCAAGAATTTCTTTAGTAACTTAAAAGATCAGAATTTTTAAGCGTAAATGCAGTCAGACGACCACCGGCTCCAAATCTTAAAGAAAAAACGGTTTGCAGAGCCCATACCGCAAGAAGCAGAAATACCCTCACCCAGCGGGAGCAGGAGCTGAAAACTATATAGAGGTTTAACTCCTGATTGCCGAGCACTGCCAAGGCCTTCTAAAGTACAGTAATTTCTTATTATGTATCACATCGTTTTTCAATAGATTTAAATCTGATCCTCAGTATTTATTTCCGTATTTAACTGCTGTAGAACAATCCCTGTTATGTTATTTTGCACACAAAATTTCCTAATCTGAAATTACCCCAGGCCTTAGTTAGGCCTTCGAGCAATCTTTCTTTTGTGTCCACTGTGCCATCCTCTTGCTTCGTCTTTGCTTATCTTTATTGTATTTTTTCACTTCCCTTATGTGCTGATCCGTAATTGGGTTTCATAATTTTTTTGACGTTCTCGATCTTACTTCCCTTTCGTTCTTCCTAAACGCCGTGGTGCTCTGTAACTGTGTCTAGCCAGACACAGTTACAGAGCAAAACTGTACCAAAACTATTCATTTCAAGTCCATGTTAAACAGATGAACATTTTACTGGGATACGCTATGAAGTCTATGCTTTTTTCCAGATACCGAATATTCTTAAGAGTTTTTAGACAGTGCATGATTCCTAACCGCTACCACAGCTAGTGAACTCGCCCAGTAGTCCTGCTTATTTTGCAGTGAACAGCAAAATTTATTCATTGGCTTATTATTCTGTAACTTGTGAAACGAAAACCATGCGCCATTTGAGGTCTGCGCTGCGGGCTTGCGGCCCCCTGCAACAGGGAGCTAGAGCTGCAAGTGGGGGTTGGGGCAGCAGCAAGTCTTTCTCAGCAGCTTTCTCTGTTTCGTGAGTATGAATTTCAGATGATTATTTTGGGCACCACTACAATACTAGCGGAACCAGTGGAAATTTCACGGTTAATGAATATCTTTATTTTCTATTATGTAACATTCCTAAGCTACGCTTTTACTATCTTTCTTAGTTCGACCTCTTCCCGATATACAAATATAACCCCCTCCGTCTAAACTAAAGCACGTCCCGTAACCCATGGCGTTCGAACGACGTCTGATGTCGTAGTCCGTCTACCATTACTCGTATCGACTAATATAACGCCAAGTAAATCGTACAACCTAACGCTTGCAGGTGATGCAATGAAACTACAATATATTATTTAGCAATGCTTTCTTGTATCTATTGGCACTTACTTCATTGTGATCATAATGCATCCATCTCATGTGACCACACGGACCTGTTTCAGTATTTTCTACCTGATTTTTGTATTCCTCCAGTGCGTGTATGTTTTGTTTTGGCTCTCGATTCGGAGGTACATTCAGTTCGTAATGCTCTTCACTCTTTGCAACGCACGCTTTATACTGTATTTCTCAAATTCGCGTTTGCATCCATTTTCTCAATAATTTTCACTTCGGTCTCTATGGTTTTTTATCACACATTTAACTACGGGATCTGTTGAATTCTCTTATTATTTCTTTTTTACTTACTATGAATGCGTTGAGAACTGACCGATTTATCAAAAGCGTTTTTGTAGTAGTATTAGTAGTACCAGAAGTGAGTTTAAGCCTCCCTAAATAAGTACTAAGCTTTTCTAAGAGAGGAAAAGGAAGGATCATATAGTATGTAGATAGTCACGGCACTCACGGAGAACTCATGCCCGAAGGTGTTCCCACACAGGATCAACGCACATGGGAACAGCAAGTTGAGAAAGAAGAGGGAAAACAGACGAAAGTAATATCAGAAGGAGTATGAAATCAAGGAAGCAAAGAAGACACAGAAGACAGAAATCGCGAAGTCATAGCTAACGGCTAAGGTAAAGCATTGCTGTTTGACATCACTTTTCCGTTTGCCTATCTTTAACAGAGCTGTCTCATTTGCCGAATTCTTTTCAAATGATGCAACTCATAAACGAATGAAAATGAGCCAAAATTCACAAGAATTTTCGCAGTTAAATTTGCGGCTATATCTGCACGGTTCCTTGTTTATATCAATTTCACTTATATCTTAGAATATATGATGACACCCAGTCATATTCATATTGAAAGAGTTTTCAAAGTCTTCTAGGTTTTTGATCCAAGAAAAGAACAATCAACCTTTAATTACCGGCACTTCAAGGCTGAACAGTGGAAGATGGGCATACCATTAAACGGCAAATAGCAAGAGAGCTGATGCATTCTCCACATCCACTATATAATAAATCACAGTTGTTGGTCGCTTGCTAAAATGTTGGTCCGTCTCTCCGTCACGCAGTTAAGAGTTTAATAGGAGAAAATTCATGTACTGAAGAACAAGTTGAGATACCATACAATTTCAGCGCTTGGAGTACCGGTGACAAATATAGCTCTGGATCTCCGGTCTCTGGATCCCCGCTTTCATTGCTGAATGAAATCGTAGTAGTTAAATCTTCACGCTGAGCAGACGCCTTTTTATATTGAAGTTACATCGCATCCAAATTTCGACGCTGGAGGTTCAACAATCGGTTGGTATCCAAAATACGGTGAGCCCTAGGCATTTTCACTGAATTCTTTTGCCTGAACTATATTTTCTAAGGCAGCTTAACGTTTGATGAATTTCAAGCTGTTATTCACTCCTTATCTTGCAGGGGGATATTTTGCAATCGCAAAACTCATGGCTGTACAGAACAACTAATGGAAGATCCGGACTGCAGGGATGAGACCTATAATACAGTAAAACCAATACTGGGAACCGGAACAATAAAAAGCTCAACCGCAAAATTTTTCCCTTCATTTTTGACGGCTGCTGGGCCCTCTAGTCAGATATTTTAAGCAGCTGATGAAGAATGAAGAACATTGAGTGACGAAAATCTGATGAATATTTAAAGTTTTTTTCTGGTTGGTAGCCAGGATACGTCTCTTGTGTACTTTCTGAGCTCTGATGCTGGATTTTTTAAAATTTTGTTCCCCTGAAGACGGGCAACGTTTAATGGTCCGAAAGATCCGGGTTAAATATGGATAAAGAACTCAGAAGGCTTTCAGAACTATCTCCCACACAAGGAGCTTCTAATGGGAAGAGCAAGCCCAAGCACTCTTAAGGCGATTAAACACATAGCTTTGTCACGTGATCGAAGCTGGCGTTTGGAGTCAGTAAAGTGGCTGAAGTGGTAGTGGTCAGCAAATATTATTAAGGAAGATACAGTCAGGCAGTTCTTCAATATTTTTGCAAAGACAATCGTGTCTGAAGATTTATATCCCAGTGCTCACCCTGTTACTTTCATCATCAGATGGTATACAGGATACAAGTTTCCTTTACATACTTCCATCCGCTAGGAATTTCGTCGATGGTTAATTGCTACAAAAATTTGAGCTCAGGACTCCTTCCTACATAGGCTGCGTGAGGCAATGCCGCTCTCCGATTGGATAAGCCACTCAGCCAGTTTAAATGAAAACTTTTCTCGCAACGCTCCCGTAGGATAAATAGAGAGGGTGCGCTCCTCTCTATTAGAACTTCCTTGCTCCCACATTAACAAGTTCGTAGACTGGAAACCTGCGATCTAACATACCTGCAGCCCAGTGAAATTTAAAGGAACTCGTGCATCGACTGGGAAACTGGAATGAGAAGAGCTACTTAACGCAAGAGATAGCGGAAATTCCAGAGAGCCAAGCTCCGTTTTCGACATCTAAGACCCGTATCATCAGAGTACATACGAAGCGCAAAAATTATGACACTCGAAAATATGAAGCACTCATCATTGTTTGTGACCAGGCTAAAGTTGTACACCTCTACCGTCAATAAACAAATCAAAGCCAAGAAGCGCTAAAGAAAACAACTATGGTTGAACTTCGTTGCAGCAAAAATCAAAGCTTCTTTCAGATTGAAGTTCTCACCTACCAAATACTAAAAAGCGTCACGTACAGACACAAGGACGTACGGATGGACGGGGATTCAAGCACAATTATAATATAAATGTTACGTAAGAGCATTTTATAATCGCTTCGAAATTTACAAGCCTTGAGCACAACTTAATGTTTTAAATTTATCGTAAAGTAAACCTAATGCTTTCTTTCATTCTCTACACGATCAAGATTTCTGCAAGTATCGTCTCTTCTCGGACTGTTGAGGATAATTAAATCTCGCAGCGAGTGGTAACAATCAATGCTGCAGGCCTATGTGACGATGATAAATGTACAGTACGTGGAACAGAGTCGTAGAGACTACGAGGGTGTTTTCATGGTTACCGGAATTGAACAGTTCAAAGTACCTATAAAAAAGTGAACCTTTTTCTGGTAACGAAAACCTATCACGGTGAGCTAACCACTTTGTAGGTTAAACTTCTTGGGAAAGTACCTTGAGTGAAAGTAATTGACTGGATAAAAGCACAATAAGTTGTGACTGAGATATCACGATTTGCATGATATATTCCGAATTAGCGTTTGTCAGTTAAAGTAGACGGCCGAGGCGAAGACTGCCACTTCCCGGGGCTGTGCTCTTGTTGGAGAATAAGCTTCCAGTCTCCTGGTTTGTCTCGTGTGAGAGTTGATGTAAGTCATGTAACGTGAAAGTGAGATTTAATCTGGCTATAATTCCTTCAAGTTTTGGAACCTGCGTAATATTGGTAATTTTTGAGGATCCTCCAATAATCTGTCCTGCTATGGTCTGCAATAATTCTTCTCGCGCAAACTACTCACTTTTACTCGGCATAATGTGTTCCATGGTCATTTCATTCTGTTGATCACTACGGTATTATCGTGGATAGGGAAGGGTATACCAGAATATTAGTAACAGTTTACTCTCTGACTAGCATTTGCGTGTGCCCACAGCATATTAATGGCCGCCTGGATGTTGTGTAGCGACCCGTTAATGTATTAGCCGCAATACGGTCCACTCTAGGGGAGTAGCCTAACTTAGCATACTGATAAAAAGGAGGCGTAGCAGTCAAGCCACTTTTTTAATTGGTCTCCTCCAGGCACACCTCAGAGTTCCAATGCACACTCATTATATGTATGGAGCTATTCTGGGCAGTCCTCCAATTGTTGAACGTTGTGGCAGCTTGCAGTTTTTATTGCAAGGGCAAACACAGGTTAGGGGCGTTGTTGATTTCTCCCTATAGGTATATTGAG
The DNA here is from genome assembly GCA_001587735.2 of Parhyale hawaiensis. Classification (NCBI taxonomy): domain Eukaryota; kingdom Metazoa; phylum Arthropoda; class Malacostraca; order Amphipoda; family Hyalidae; genus Parhyale; species Parhyale hawaiensis. Next base: position 34,600,390 of record LQNS02278091.1, on the reverse strand, counting down.
CGGGCCAATCACACAGACGAGAACACTGGCAACTTGGTGCCGGCTCGAACGCGCCACATACTATGAAGCAAGTGTGGCATCCCCTGCTATGATGTTGTAGGCTTATTGTATCAGGGTGGAATCGTGAATCTGTGCGTCTTAGTTGGTGTCGGCTGTGTTTATTACCTCCGCCAAGGAGGTTATGTTTTCGTCATGTTTGTCTCTCTGTCTGTCACCAAGATAACTCAAAAGTTCCGAACCGATTTGGACGAAATTTACAGGGATTGTTAGGTATGTTAGGAGGAACAGTTGATTAACTTTTGGTGAAGATATGTTCATCCGTTTGTTTGTTTGTGTGCCTCATTTTTCTCACTGCCATAACTCAAAAAGTTATGAATGGATTTTTATGAAATTAATATGAGTTGTTAGGTATATTATTACCGTATATAACAAAGAGTAAATGACCAAAATTTGGTAATGATTCGTTTTTTCGTTCGTTCGGTTGTCACTGTTTTTAATTTTATGCTTGTTAGCATAAAATGTTTTTGCTAATGTTTTTGCTACCGTTGCCTCGCTTGGCGAAGGTATGCGCTCTCAGAGTGCTCTAGTTATTTTAGGTATTATTTGTATTAGCTGAGGGGAGAGAGAGCGCTGACGAAAATGTCCTGCCAGGCTTATACAGGAATAGAATCAATAAAACATTCTATCAGAATGCAACGCATTTTAACTTAAATTCCAAAGCGTGGGGTGCAAGGTCTTGCTGACTCTTGCAGCATTATAACTGAAGTCGTGTGAATAAATTTACGAAATCCGAGATATATTAACCCTAGTATATTAACACTAAACAAGCTTTATTATGGTTATATATGCACATGCTGGTCAAAAGACACATTGAGCTACGGCAAAGCTGTGCGAAAATAAAAATAAAGAAGTTCCTGGCAGCTCTCCAACTGACCGCATAACTGAACCAATATTATCGTGTCAAATACCACTAACGGCAATGCTCCAAACTGTTCATACACTTTCTTTTAATATATAAATTATTCATTCAGTACTCAATCATTTCAAGTACTAGTGATTATAAAAGATGTATGGCTGTTCCTGCTAGTAAAAACAAAGCAGCGATCTGGAAAGAGTACGCTGTATTTCTGCCAAATAAGTAACTAAAGTAGGATATTTACAATGTTCAAATGTCTTAATGTCCATCACAGTAGTTAATTATACAATTATTTAGTGGGACGTATGGAATTTCAATAGAACAGAAGCTCTGTTCTTTGTTGATATTTCAGATTCGTATCACGCACAGTGCACACTATGTGTCAAACTATACTAAGGGCTCACAAAAAAGTGGTACACTTCATTTTTCTAACTATAATTTTTATTTCGTTTCGGTATTTCTCTAAAATGTAATATTCTAGAAGTGTTAATCAAGTAGTAAAACCTGTTTTGAGTGCATATGTACATATAGTTAAAGCTCTACATTTTCATATGTATCGAAAAATTGAAAACCCGAGAAAAGGACCAGTCAGCATTGGATAGAGGACACGTAATTGGGGCTCATCTTAGTGGAAATTTAACTCGGGTCTTCGGTACAGTTACCGGTTTCAATATCAGAACGATGCAGAGAATAATAGCAGACTATGATAACAAGATGGCGAACCCGGTTCATCTCGGGAAAATGGTGGAAAGCTAAACGTTCTGAATGACAGACGCTCTTTAAAAGATATTGGTAAAGATAGAGAAAATTGAGCGTTCATCAATGAGTTTCGCGAGGGCCCCAAAAAATATCTTAAAGTACAGTGCCTCGAGAATTAACCCAATGAGGATCGGCGTCATTCTGAAACGACAGTAGAAAATAAAGTAGATTACTCTCATATTCTTTGTATTTTGTTAAAATCTATGCTAGTAGGAGATATGCTAATGCATAAAAGAATAGCTGCTGTATGAACAATAATTACTCAGTCGTCAGGAACGTTTCTCGTCAGCTGATGACTAACGTGTGCGTGAAATAGTGTACGCGTGATTCTCTCAAGTTTCGCTTTATTGTTTGCTATATTTTCCTTGCCAATACGATATCACATTTATGCTAATTACCTTTGCCAATGAGGTTATGTTATTGTCATGTTTGTCTGTCTATTTGTCTGGTATTCCGTTTGTCTCTTTGCCGGTCACCAAGATAACTCAAAATGTTATGGCAGGATCTTCAAGAAAATTGCAAAAACTGTTAATATATACTATCAAATGCACAAATGATTAGATTTTGGTGTTGATGCAAAAATAATCATGGTTTCAAAAGCAATTTTAGTTTTTCGTTACCGTTGCCGTGCTTGGTGTAGGTATGCGCCCTCAGAGTGCTCTAGTTTTAGATATTTTTTTCAGATTTATTGGCCATTTTCCGAATATCCTTAGTAAATAACATTGGGCCAGTTACCTACTGAAAATGAACAATTCTACATTCCATTAGAAAGTCCGCACTTGTCGCAAAACGGAACAGTTAGCTGAAGACGCCTGCAGTGATGAAGATCAAACAATTACCTCAGAACCTTTTTAAGTTTGAATTATCTACAGACAATTGCTATGACTACTGTTGAATGTTGAAAACATTTTGTGATAAAAGTTATTTATTATTGCGAATAGTGAATTCAACAATACATGATCAGGTAGTTTCTACATGTGGTCTTCAGCATTATTATCATTAAACTTTCCCGCATGGGTCCCCACGGACAGGTAGCATAACAGAAATTAAGCACTTTGCAACACCGGGAAGTCAGAAACGCTGCTAAAGGAAATCCGACAAAAACCCATTAATAGCTATCTTAAATGCTTGCAGGCCAACACCACCGAAAGCCGATGCGGCAAAGAATTCCAAACCCCAATAGATCAGGGTACGAAGCACCGACCGAACTGATTAGTTCGACATCTAACAATCCTCCAACGGGAAAGTGTGCTCACCGACCGCAGCACGTGTTTCTCTCCTAAACATGTTGAGTGTAGGGATGGAAGAATACAACCAATTCCGCTCATTGTTGTAAACCTTGTAAAGCATACAAAGTTCGGCAACCGTTCTCCTGTGCGATAGGTCCACCAAATCATTACCCGCGCACAGCCTACTGGCTCAACTAACAAGTCGGACCAACAGACGCAAGTGACTCAGCAGCTGTAGCCAAGACCGGTGAGCAATACTCCAACACAGGCTGCAAAAATGTATAAAAGCATCTGCGGACCATCTCGCTGTCACCAAACATAGAATTCACCCTACGCAAAAGCCCAATCCTACTGGAAGCACGTGACACCAGTCGCCTAATATGCGGCTCAAAGGTAAGTTTTTCATCAAATACAACACTATGAATCTCCAAGGAGCCAGACTCCTGAAACAAGGTGTCGGCTATCTCCAGATGTGGATGCTGCGGTAAAAGTGTCTGAGACCAACTGATAATCATCGACTTAGTCTTACTGGCATTCAGCTTCATGCTCTAGGCAGAACACCAAGCACTAATGCATATCCCTATTCATGCAGAGACTGGGCGACAGCATTACGCACGCATGGTGCACGTATCACTGCTATCAAAGTAGAATCGTCGGCATAGTTGATCATTGTGGTTTCCAGTGAAGAGAACATATCACTGGTTTGCAGAACGAACAACACCAGGCCAAGTACGCTACCCTGAGGGACGCCAGACTCCACCGCGACTTAGGCGCTCAAAACGCCGTCAACAGTTACACTCTGCGTTTGCTCAGCAAGAAAATCGCTAATGATTAACAGAACCCTACCACCCACGCCATAACACTCCAGCTTGAATGATAAACCTTTGTGGTTGACCCTGTCAAACGCCGCGCTGAAGCATTGTAGCTTTGAAATCACGCCTGATACAGTTTATGCGAAGTCTGAAGTATCTTGCTAATTTACCTTTATTTTTCCGCTAATTTACCTTTATTTTTCCACCATACTGTATGTTTTATTCATATTGGGTGTCATATTTATTGGAGTGAGTTTTATTGTTCATTTTTGCGTGCTGCACTGCAGCGACAAGTGCGCAGTTTCCTTGTTGGAAAAGAAAAAAAAATGAATGAAAAACATTATATCCTTTCGCACTCGTATTGCCCTGACATGCGAGCCTGACAGTATTTTTCTTACAGACAGTGATACTGAGGTTTTGGACTCCTTGACTGCACTCTGTAAAGCAGAATCTGAAAAAAAAGGAATTGGTGTATCGTATGTGAGACGCATCTGTTGTAAATTCGTGATAGCGTTACAGATGATTTTGCGTGCGAGAGGCTTAGTGTTCTAGAAAAAACGACTGATTTTGCAACACTTCAAGCACAGCATTGCTCAATCGCTTCCTGTAAAGGGAAAATCGCGTGTTCAAAACTCAATGCTTAGAAGATCGAAGAGTTCAATTGACAGTCTTCATTCGAAGAAGAAATTCAGAACCAGAACCTCCTCCATCCCACATGGAATCATTAGAGAAGATGAGATGCACAACGAGCAACAATTATTTTGAGAGTGTCAAAATCTATTGAAAATGCCTTGCTACGAGGGGGAGAATTTCATCTATAGAGAAAAGTGCAATGTGTACTTGTCGTTCACTCGACAAAACAATGGATTCTAAATTTACAGCATCCACAAGTAGAATTTCACTGAATACGTTTACACAGTATATACGTTCAGTAGCCTTGATCTCCTAGTTATACTTCGATTATAAAACAAACATACGAGAGTCGAAGCTATTATAGAGAAGTCTTTCCTACTAATGGGATGGTTGTTCTGCTCTGCATGGAGACGGGGAGCTGAATGTGCAGGTTTTGCTACCGGTAAACCAGTTCTGTTTGATACGCCTAAATGTTGGTCAACGCGGGCTTTGAAATGCTGTCCAGTGCTGCCGTAGTACAGAGCTGAGCAGCTCGTGCAAGAAAAGGCGTAAGCAACACTGGACCGGAGGTTTGTGGGAGGCTTATCTCTGAATTTAAAATAGGATCCTAACGTAAACGTATTTTTGTAAGAGAACCTAAAGTTTATGTGCGGGTAGGCCTCGGAGAGGAAAACTTTCAGGGAATTGATTTTATCGATAGT
>LQNS02278091.1:34547244-34566029 GCA_001587735.2 Parhyale hawaiensis | reverse complement strand
AATTTAAAACGCGCCCTAGTTGGCGCACGAGCCTGTGGTTAAACACAGGAATAGTTCGGCGCGATATAGGCAGTGTGCCACTGAAGCGCTAGTAAAACTTCTACTACTACTACTACTACTACAGTGTTGCCAAACGAAATTCGGACTTTCCTGTAAAATCGCTGCAGAAAAATATCAGTATCTACTGTAGTTACAACGAAAGAGGGAAAAGATATGATCCACCGATTCATAGCTGAACTACAGTTACAATGCAATTTCATCATAATTGAGAGACAAGCTGTGCATTCTGTACGGGGCTATGATCGTCTTGTCATAGAAATCCATCAATCCAATTAAGTTGATGGCAACTTTTGTCAGTTTCAAATTTTTGTAACATTTGCTTTGCCTCTGTAGACAATATTTTACAGTAAGAATAGCTGATAGCATAGGCAGGTACATTTTGTATATAACCTTATTTTTCATGGCATTCATGCTGCTGAAGAACGCTCGACTTCCGCATTCAAATGGAGTAAAATTAGTTTTAAAGTAAATGCTGCCACATCCTTAAATTGGCCTCCTCCGGAACTACAAAAAAACTAATGATTTTTAAGCTGTGACATCATTAGATTCATTCAGTTACAAGCTAAATTTGACATCAGTATATAAATTTTCATTGAAATAAGTATCTATAACAATCTCCACTACGTTTGCACACATAGTGCGATGTATCACTGCTTTAGTATCGGTCCCGGATTTGGTATTTTTGCACAAGTCGTCCAGATGATCACAGGAATTGAATGTTGCATGGCAGCAAATATACATGGCTGCCTTGCCTTCCACCTAAGATGTCTCATCTTTTCAACAATGAATATCACTCGTAAAAGAAGCACTCAGATGTGGACTGGCGAGTTTGTACTTTTTGTTGAACATTTGAGCGTACTTTGCTTTATCTTTTCTCATTGTGAGGCGAAAGATCTGCTGAATTACTTTATAAGTTCAACCGGCACTAAGAATAAGGATCAGAATATAATAGATATAGCATTGCACTTAATAGCTCCTGCACAAACAAATGACGCGAAGGCGATAACTCGATCTGTCTCACAATGAACAAATTTAATGCTATTATACAGTTATACCCTATTAAAAATTTCGCTAGCGTTTCCGTAGTATTTGAGGCGTAATCGGCAGTAAATGGTATGAATTAGGCAAAGAGGCCCCTATTCTCTACAGTTACCCGGGGCCTGCGCTGGTTTTTCGTAGAAACTCTGCCGCGCTCGCTATCGTAAAGACGTCTCCTGACGTCACGCACGTGTCTGGGCACACCGTCGACGCACAGTACGGTCTTTGATACGATGCCTGTCATCTCACTGGACAACCACTGTTTGATGCACGTCGGTAGGGTAAGTGTTACGCAAACCTCACCGCCAACCGCAATACTGTTGGCCACCGCCAACCGCAATACTGTTGGCAACACGTTAGTAAACCACTAAGGGAGTGACATCGAATGGCACCCGCCAACGGTATTTGAAAATACCGTTTGAAGGGACCTAGCCATCCTCGGTCTCCTTCCGAGGCGTCACGTTGTACCAAAACGTGACCTCCTCCGGGATGAGTCCTCCCAGCAGCGATTCTCTTGATCGACCGATGGTTCTTCTTGACGATCGCGTTCCCACTCGGGACGTAAGCGGCATGGAAGCTCAGAGAAGTTCCCCACTCATCAACAAACTGCCTCATAGTTGCCGATCGAAACGACGTCAAATTATCCAAAATTCATCGCACTGCCTCGTTCAATTACAACCTGTCGCAGCAGAGCGACGATACTACCTTCCAGCTCATTAGGCAGCTTCCATCAGATGGCGAAACACGAGGGTCTACAGTAGGGTGGAGCGTTTTTCAACTTTTTTTGATTTTCCATAGTGGCTACTTTGGAAACGTTGCCAAATGGGGAGAAAAAATTGTGAGAAAAGCATTTTTTCGTAGACGGATATCTTCTACCGCCTCAAAACCCTTGAAGTTTGAAAAAAGTGCTCCTATGGGTGAAAAATGTTTTTTTCTTTTGTTCACGAAACAGTAGCTACACATCAGAGAAACACGTACGTAATGTTTTAGGCAGCCAGTGTAATGCTAAGTGGGTAGAACAGGGCGATGAAGGGGTCCGGGCCTCTCACTAATTCTGCCTGTGAGCTAGAATATCTAGCGTCAAATGGCATTTTCTGCAGGCCTGCTACAATCTACATGGAGGTAGGGACCACAGCCTCCCCTACTTCTATTATACATCCATGTAGATTGTAGCAGTCCTGCAGAAAATGCCATTTGACGCTAGATATTCAAGCTCACAGGCAGAATTAGTGAGAGGTCCGGATCCCTTCATCGCCCTGTTCTACCCACTTAGCATTACACTGGCTGCCTAAAACTATACGTGCGTGTTTCTCTGATGTGTAGCCACTGCTTAGTGAACAAAAGAAAGAAATAAAAAATAAATTTCATCCACAAGAGCACTTATTTCAAACTTCAAGGGTCTTGGGGCGATAGGAGATATCCGTCTACGAAAAAATGCTTTTATCACAATTTTTTCTCCCCATTTGGAAACGTTTCCAAACTAGCCACAATGGAAAATAAAAAAAAAAGTTGAAAAACGCTCCACCCTAGTCCACAGTTCTCCAAAGATAGATAGAGCGCGGTACCATAATGAGTTACGTCAATAGCAGCCCGGCGCCAACTCCTATCCACAGCAAGACACCCCCACTCCCCGAGGTTTTCCCCAGAGCAGCTGGGTCTATCCGCTAACAAGCCTCGTCCCCTGCCAACTCTCGTTTCAGCTGCTCCTGCGACAGATCACTGCGAATCTGTCAAGTCAGATAAAACGTACGGTCGATGCGCAGATGGTGCGCAAATGAGCCGCCCAAACGGCATCTTCCAAGCTCTCTCCAGTAGCGAGCGCTGCCAACACCTCAGCGGCGCTCTCACCGACATCCCGGTAACCAAGCCACCTCTTAGGTACCCTGGTCATCAGGTTAACCCTGTTTTCGACTGTCGAAACAAATCGAACAACCACCGCCAGATCATCTCCGCGATCGTCTCCCGGATCACTCCTAGGCGACGCTTCAAGAGAATCTCCGCCGCGCCCTTCTTACGAACGCGATTACCCCATCGATGGTACTGTCTATCAAATTGAGAACCGTCTGAGAATCACTGGCGACCGTAAAGGCTCTGAAACCCTACGCAATTTCCAGGTCAATTCCCCGTGCAACGGCATCCAACTCAGCCACATTGATGTGCACGTGCGCCGACTCTTTTCGGATCCACGATGCATCCTCCACAACGCGTCCATCGACCTCCAAAGCCACACTGATCCCTAGGAAACTGGCATCAGTCCACATGACAACCTTACCATGCGGACTTAATGCTCCACACGCCTCCCACGCGATGTTCCCGATAGGCCCACACTGACAACTCGCCGGTTAAATTGCTTACTGGGCTTTCGACCGGGTCGTCCCAAGCTCCGCTGCAGCCCAGTCGCTTCAAGGAACTGCAGCACGGTCCCAACCATCCGGCCACCGGCTAGTGACCCCTTAATCTGCCACACAGGGAGAAAAATCCTTTCTTCGCCAATCCGGCGTCCACCGGACCTATCTCAGACAGCGCCGTTCCCCTCGACATCCTAAGATGCCCATGGGAATCTATCTTAAGAGAGACTCCCAGCAAACAGCCCCGGTCGAGACTCTCTGGCTCCTTCGTTTCAAGCTCGTACTTAGTTAGGTGCTCCCGGGTTCCACAGCGCTAACCACGGACTCCTGAACCACAATATCATCGATATAGTGGTCCGTCCCCGCCGAATGCAGTCGTCCAACCACAGGATTTTGCCAAGAATTACAGTAATAATTCGAGGCGCACACGAAAGCCCGAATCCCAACCGTGTCAAAGCCCAAGGGACGCCCTTATACTACTTCACGACCTGATATTTCCAGAGGTACTCAGAAACATGAACTTGCATTTACGCTGACTTACGGTGAACGACCTTCAGCTCACCGTGCAGCTGCCGCCACTTACGAAGTTTCTCACCGCACACCTGACCGCGTCGTCACCTGTGTGACACTCGACAAAGTCGTTCAGCTCACGGTAGTCCATAACTGTACGCACTTTATCCTTAATCAGTTGCACACGGCCAACAATGGGGTGATGCCTTGTCCTTAGTTCATATTTACGTAAGTACTTACTTGTCATACTCGTAATCGATTTTCATGTCTTCCATACATAGGACAAACAATACTCTTATGAACGTTTCAAGGTACCCATAGAATATGTCACAGCCACTGCAGATGTACCATATCCGGAACTGGTGAAGCAGCTTCCAGTCTACGTGCTCGGTCCCTTCTTGTTGCCTCCTGCAGCGTGCTGGGCAACTTCTTGTCTAGCGGCCGTTGATACGGCAGAAAGTGCACTCTGTCTATTCTCTTATAATGCACACGAATCCTATATTGCTGAAAGCCTTTCATAATTCTTGTATTCTAGTCTCCTCGGGAGACATACGGTGGGCGAGGGACCATGTGGTTAGAGCAGCTTGTATGACTGCCCACTCCTGAATGTACATTTCAGGGTGCACAAATTATTCATCTCAACGCGTTTGCTCAAACTGGTGGACGAGGCACTTTCAGTTGGTCGTATAGGAAGTGCGGCGAACGCACGAGTTCGAAAAATGAAGCACGTCCATTTTTACAACGTGCTGCATGAGTCAAATTCGGTAAACAAAACGTGTAAGTATTGCATTTATCCTATGTATGGTTCAAAGATCATGAACAAATCGATAATTTTTATTTCGTAGCCACTTCTTTGATCAGAATCACTGTACTCTTGCAAAACACGAGAATACCAAAAATGTTAATATCACACGAAAGACGCCATATTTGCTGTGAAAAGCCAACTGATTGCTGTGTAATTATCTCACCTCCACAGGTTCGTCAGGCTATACCGGGTGTTCCTAAATTCTTTCCGCAAATTGAAACTATAGGTTCCTAACGATAATAAATCCATATTTTACTCTATCAATGCATATCCGCAAATATCTACTTTTTAAGGTACGTTAAGTTAAAGTTAAATCTAGCCCGGAAGCGGCGAATGTAGTTGGGTAAATGTTATGTATGCATTTCGCACATACAACTTTCCAATATGTGAGCCTTAACATTCAAATATAGACGTATTCCTTGTATCATGTGAATTCATGTCTGGCGGAAGTAGCCACCGTTTTTCATGTCAGAAGCTCTCAGATAAAGAACTTAAAAGGTCGTTTATGACACTGCACAAAATGTGCTTGTTTACCAGCATTATTTTTTGAGTGACAGCCAGAATTATTAGGGGCCTTCCGGCGGGAACCTCTATCAGTAAAAGCTGTCTGTCAAAACCTGTAATTAGAGTTTCGGAGATATCTGTTAGTCTCATAAACGTACAGTAATTTACCGGTGGACTTCCGACTCGGTTCCGGCGGAAGCAACCAGTGTTCTAAATGAAGCCGGCAAATGATAGATATTTAAAGGGCTTGCGCATTGAAGAATCAGCTTATTTGGTACTTAGCCTTAATGTACCAAGATTGTCTATTGCATTCTGCTTATAGCACTCATTCCGATGTAGACCTTAAATGTACTTTGTCTGCATCTATCAAGTAGCATGTTGCTACTTATTATTGGATCATATCTTCTAAGTCTTGTATAATTATATGTAAATAAACAAGAAGATCTTTTCGACGTTCCTTTACCATCCAGCCCTGTAGAATGATAACATTATTCTGCATTGAAGTTCATTCTCACAACCAAGTATGGTGATGAACTCAACTAGAACTCACCCACGCAGAGAGCTTGAATATATTACAGTAAAGGAGCAATCAGTGTCAGACTATGTTTATTATTTATTATTATTATTAAATCACACCAGGCTGGCGACGTAGGAACGGAGAAACTCCATGAGGTTAACAAACCCCCACGCAACCAGCCCAGCGGGTGGAGAAAACAAAAGAATGNATGGAAAAAACGAACGGGAATACTGGCCCGTACGGCATCGTAACGGTTCCAAGGCAAACTCATGAAGAGCATAAGTCCGCCGAGTATACCTCACCCGAACAAATGGATCTGGAAGAAACTTAGACAGTGGATGACTGGGGCAGTGATAGATTTTATACAAAAAACAGGCTCCACCAACTCTGCGACGATGCGCCAGATCACAGGGCACAACACCACCAAGCATGAACGCACATCGTCGAACTACTTTGTCAAGCAAACACAGATGACAATCGGCAATCGGCCGATTGGAAAACAGGAAAACAGGAGTTCATATGTTACATGGTTACAGAAATTGTTCAAAATTCTTCCCATCAGCAGCAATGCATACGTGAAGGCACCGACGTAGTGATTGCCGAACCCGTTCAAAGATGCCTGGAGTTTCACGAATCCTCTCACAGCCGTCAAAGATCCTACCGATCAGTTCTTCTTCAGACGGAACAGGTGTTTCGTACACTATGTAGACTCTTTAGGTGTCCCCAGAAGTAAAAGTCAAGGGGCGTCATTTCAGGAGACCGTGGTGGCCAGGAAATTGGTCCTCCACGACCAATCGACTAGTGAACTTTAAGTCAACGTACCTTTAAAAGTAGACATTTTCGAATATGCATCGATAGAGTAAAATATGGTTATTGTATTATAAGGAACCTATAGTTTCATTTTGTAGAAAGAATTTAGGAACGCCCCGTATAAATGTTCTAGAAACAGGCTAACCCACTTGAAACCAGGCTGTAAGACTATGGGACAGGAATGTGATTTTTAGCAGTCGTAAAATATTAGCAGATACACGCCTTTTGGCAGAGAGACGCTTCTACATGTACATCAAGAAAGCAAAGTGTGCACCTGGAGGACTCGATGAGACTTGAAGAAATGATAGCCGTGACGGCATGTAGCCAATGGCGTCACAGCGACGAGTCGAAATTATTTGAGAATCGGACCTCAGGCCTTCGTAGGTTGGGCTTTTAATCTTTACCAAAAATATAGGCAGTGTTATATTCTTGATGCGAAAATAATCATGGGAACAGCTACTGCTCAAACTTTCTGCACTTGACGACAGTCATTTTACCGTGTTTTGTATAGGGTTCCATCCCAAGACGGCATTCGTTTGAAATCCGGATTGCTCCGTATTTTACTGAAAACTTTATATTTTATATTGTTTTTGATGCTCTTTCCAAAAATAGCAACCGCAACTTTGAAAAATTAAGAATAAAAAGTTATGAGGTTTTAAACATCTTTTTTCCTCTCTAGCACTGCAGAAAGTCCAACTTCTTTCTTTTTCGGCATTAAATTTGTCTGTACGACATCAAAATAACCTAACCTAAGCTAATGGGATAAATAGATTTGATAGGCTGTAATAGACGAACCAATAGGCCTATTCCCAAAGAGACACCGGAACTTACGCCCCGGCCGTCTAAGAAATATTACCATTATGTTAGTAGGATATAGAGGACAGGAGAAAAGACAAGAAAGGCGGGGGGGGGGAGTACCTGCCAAAGAGACGATCATGAATGCACGCAAGCACGGTCAAGAGCCGCTGACATGCGGAGCTTAGAGACGTAAAACTGTGTTGTTGTTGTTGCAGGTGAGAGAAGACGACGGATTAAGGAGGCCCGGAAGCTTTGGCCATTAAGAGTTTGCGACTCCTGGAGGAGGTGTTCTTAGCTGTGGAGGATGTCTCTCCCAATGTATGTCAAGACAATTTTTAAACGCGTTGACTGACTCCTCACAAACAACGTCGGAAGGGAGTCTATTCCAAATGCTGACTATGAAATACGGAATGAAGTGCTGACTTAAGGTCGTTCTGCGAGCTTTATGCTTGAGTTTTTGACCGTTGTGTCGCATGCGATCATTGAGGTCTCTTTCAAAGAGCCACGTTGGTACGTCGTTGAAGCCCTTCAAATACTTGAATGTTTCTATTAGTTGCATTCTGAGTCGTCTTTGCTCGAAAGAGATCAGACCCAGTTCTTTTAGTCGACATTCATACGGCTTATTTCGCAGCTGAGGTATCAATTTCGTTGCCCTGCGTTGTACTCTTTACATGTCATCGATATCTTTACACACATGTGGCGACCAGAATTGAACAGCAAATTCTAAGTGTGGCCGCACTAACGCCTTGTACAAAGGAACGATGATATCCTTGGACTTGTATTCCAAATTTCTGGTGATGAACCCCAGTACGCTGCTTACTATTTTCACACTCTTGTCAGTTTGCTAACTGTGTTGTAGTTTGTTTGTAATAGTGGTTCCCAAGTCACGTTGTTGGGTGACAGCAGCCAATACCGTCCCGTTCATTTGCAATGGGGGTGAAGGGTTCATCAGCCCTATGTGCATTACTGAGCATTTGTCGACATTAAAGCTCATCTGCCACGTTGTGCTCCATTCCATGAGGTGGTCAAGGTCTTGTTGGAGCTCGGCTTTTTTCGGGGCAGGATGACAAAGCTTAGTATCATCCGCAAATTTACTGATTTTACTACGGATGTTGAGATCGAGATCATTGATGTAAATTGAGAACAGAAGTGGGACAAGCACGCTACCTTGTGGAACCCCTGATGAAACGTGCATCCAGGCGCTCGCCTCTCCTTCAAGCTTTACTCGCTGTTGAAGACCAGTAAGCCATGCCCTAATCCATCGTAAATGGTCTCCCTGGATGCCATAGGCTTCCACTTTTTTCATTAGCCGTTGATGGGAGACTTCGTCAAAAGCCTTTTGGAAGGCTAGATAGACAATGCCTACGTCCTTTTCTTCATCTTTAATGTCTGTAACTTTTGAGAAAAAATCCAGTAGGTTTGTTTAGCAGCTCCTCCCATTTCGAAAGCCATGCTGAGTTTCAGATATGAGCTGCTGCATCCTCAGGTGATCAGTGATGCGCTTTTTCAATAGGCGTTCGATGGTTTTGCTGACGACCAATGTTAACACTGATTGGTCGATAGTTGCTGGGGCTTTTCTTATCCCCCTTCTTATGTATTGGTATCACGTTAGCTAGTTTCCAATCCTGTGGAACTTCTCCTTTTCTTAGAGACCTATTAAATATTTCGAGCAGTGGCTTCACGATGACTGAGGCCATTTTGCGTAGTACACGGGGAGTAAGATTATCAGGGCCAGTGGTTTTGTACACATTTAGGTGAGTTAGTTCTTGAATGATCTCGATCTCCGAGAAAACACATGTGTTCATGGGAGCAACTTGCATCGGTGCTGGTTCAGGGATATTTGCAACATTTTCAATAGTAAATACAGAGGTGAAATAGTCGTTCAAGGTTTTGGCTTTGTCTCTAAGTCATTGGTGATTGCACCGTTAGGCCTTTTGAGCGGACCTATGGATTCTTTTTTCGTCTTCTTTCATTTACATATTATAGAATGCCTTTGGGTTGCGTTTTGCCATAGCGACTACGAAAACTTCTTTTTCCCTTTTTGTGGTCTTGACTATTTTCTTTACATCCCGACATGCCTTTTTGTGACTGGACCTGCTCTCCTCTGTTGGATTACGCTTCCAAACTTTGTAATGCACTTGTCGCCTTGCAGTGCAGCATTTGACTGTCCAACTCATCCAGAGGGGATCATTATTGGTACGAACTCGTTTATTTAGCATGTATCGTTCAGCTACACTCAAGATGCTCGTCTTCAAAATATGTAAGTATTGTTCTACGTTGGCGTCTCTCGTCGGGGCTTCGAAGTTAGTAGTTCCTATTTCAGTAACCATTTCCTGAAAATCCTCTCGTCGATAGTCTGGCAGCTTGAGACGACTCGCATTAGTGGTGAATTCATTGCCAGTTTTGAGCGTAAATTCAATAATGTTGTGGTCTCCAAGCCGGTCGAGGATGGCTAGGTCAATAATTTCACAATCAGGGGTGGGGAATACCAGATTTAGAATATTACCGTATCATGTAGGTTCATTAACGTGCTGGGTCAGCTGGTGGTGGCTGGGGAGTTCGAGCAGCTTACTGCCTGGGGCTAAAGAGTAAGTAGGAAACGGATTATTTATTTTAACTAAGCTTGTATTAACGAATCCGCATCTATGATACGGAATATTGATTATATATCTCATTTAACAGTAAAGAAAAATCTAAACTCTTCAGCAGTTTGGATTACAAACAAGACCCGTACACACTAGCTGCGCTTTTTACCTCTTCTTCGCTAAACTGAAGTTCCGCGAAATTCCCATGCACACCACTAAACCATCACTTTGGCGGGATGGTGGCCTTACTGAGTCCTGTGAATGACGACTGTAGCTTCTCTTCACTACGAGTATATACCTCATTATTTCGCCGGTTGAAGCTCTCTTCTACAGTGAACATATTCTCATCCGTGAAAGGGTTATTTCTGTGAGCTCCTCCTGCGTACCTGATAATCAACTGTTTCGATCTTTGACACACCATTCTATTCATAAATTTTTCATATATGGAAATTGTTCTCCGGAAATATATGGATTAGACATCTCCTATTCCTAAAGTTTTGAATTAGTGAAAAATTTATTAAGTATTTTGTGGTAGAATTTATGTCTATACTAAGTATTTTTTAGCTGCAACTTCTGCTGCTGTAACCTATGTCTCGTTGAAAACATACCATATTTATGCTACTGCTTAAGTAAGGCCTCTCTCTGCTTAATTACTTAAGCTTCTTCCTAGTTCTTACTTCTTTTTTATTTCCATCCTATTTATTCCTGTTCTCTTTTTTTTCATGCGAGGTGTTTCTTTTTGCCTGGGTTCTTGATTGTGATAAACGTATATAATATCACTGTTTTTCTTCCTCCCTTGCAACACTACGTTGTGTGGAGGGAGGCTTAACTCTTCAACACACCCAGAGTTCATTTGGTTGGATTTTCTTCCTTGCAAAGAGATGAAGTTTAGAAATGCTCTGAGTGGCAGCGTCAGCGTTTCTGACATTCGAAGTCCTCTGCAAGCACTCTGACCTAACTAAAACTGGGACGGTCGAATGGTCGCACTTATCATGAATTTCTCTACCCATATTATTATGCACATTCGTTCATGCACGTACTGCCCCCTAGCCTAAGTGGCTTTCAATTGAAACTAATTTGATCTGCACAAAGTTCACTTTATATTTCGCATATGATGTGTTGAACCGAATATATACACCTTAAGTAAACTGCAATTAAAGTTTAAGTTGCCGCAATTTGAGTACAGTAGTTGATGCTTTAATTCCGGATTATCTTTTTGTGAGACATGTAAAAAACACGCGTTCTCCCTCAGTTCGCTAAATTACAGAGAGGCCGGGGGCGCTCGAATTGGCTTTGTCCCCGGGCGCCAAGTACCCTAGGTGCGCCCCCGATCGTGAATGGGTCTTCCTTCTTTTACGCAACTCCAATAATCTCCAGCTGACTGCAGCCGTGCGCTTCTCTGGGCCTTTTGCTGCATTTAACTGCGGCAGTAATCAGTGTGTGTGGTTTTCAACAGGCGTGCAGACAAGTCGACTCTACCATTAATTTTTTCAACAGTGCTGTTTCGACTACAATTGAGTTTAAAAAAAATCGTTCCTAATGAGTTAGTATTAGGTATTAAAAAATTCAATTTTCAGAAGTTTATCATCTGTATGCTCCTGCTTAATAATTCACATATTTCGGGCAGATTTCCGAAGATGAAAGCGCTCTCATAGTGGAATGGTCAGACGGTCACACTTCTCACCACGGCGCCCACTGGCTGCGGATCCGGGCATTTGAGGAAGCCCAGCGGGAGCAGCGCCACCTAATCCACAGGTGGGAGCAGAGAGACATCGATTCGAGTCTTTCTTCAGAGGATATTCTGCGTTCGGGAGGAGTGAGACAAAACTGCAAGGCGTCTAGCGGCTTCTCACTTACTGGAAAGAACAGTCAGATATTCTTGAGATTAATTTTCAGCGAGATGTACTACTGCACAAATCAATTCAGTTAGCCTCAAATGAAGATCATTCGCTTCACAAGTGAGAATAGTGGGTATAGGAAGCCAGTCTAGTTCTGCAGAGAGATATTTTATGTGTCAGAACAAAGTCAAAGTTTCGAAGCAGCGAGCTAGCTAATAGTATCTGATGAAGGCGTAGAACGTTTGAAAAAATCACAATTTAAGTCACAAAAACAAAGGCTGCGCCAGTCTGGACACAACTGCATGAGTCCCACACGTTTATTGGGTATTCTAAAAGGCTGCGTATTTACCTCAATAACGCATACTGTCTTAGTTTCTGGGTGCTGTTCAACTGTTCTTACCAGAAATAATGGTTAAATTTATGCTGTCAGTTAGTGGGTTTATTGCACATCGCTGATGACGTCAGACGTCTTAAAACGGAATTCACCATCATGGTTAAATGGAACACTATCTGATAGTCTTACCGGGCTCAGTGTCCCTAATGAGGTCCTCTTAGCAGATTTCGAAGTAGGAGCTCGACGCCGATATCACATAGACATGAGAAGACATTGAGTGTTCCTCATAAAATTAAATAACCAGCAATAGAGGACCAACAGGCTCATTCTCAGACAGGAGCCGACGCCCTTGCTCCGACGCCTTCCTAGCTATTGCCGCGCTGCATGGTAAGCTAAAATAAAGAGTAACACTAGGGAAAGCAAAGCATCGATATGCCTGTTATGCAGAAGCTATATATGTATATGCATTCGCAACTTAAAGTTAGATTAAGCAGCCCATTCGTTGTGGTGAAATATTTTTCATTTCGGTTGCATGAGCGACATTTGCCCTGCAGATCCGCGCATAACTTTGTGCTTGCAAATTTGTAGTGTGGTCTCGTCATAAGACGTTCTCTCACTCATAATACCCCACGCGCCAAGTCCGCTGGCGCCCCAAAAAGCTGACCGTGTTGGGTCTATTACTCAATACCGCAGTTCAGCTCGAGTACAGGCAGACATTATGGTACAGGGCAGGAAATCCTCCAGATAGATTGGAATATCGTTATGATTTTAGAGGGAGGGGAGAAATTGCGAGGTATGTTATTAACTATATGATATCAATGCTCCTTATTACCTGGAGCATGTTTGAAGAAACAGATTAGATTTAACTTTTATGGAATATCATTTTTAGTGGTGATTTTTGACTAAACCATCCATTGTTGAATACCGTAGTGTTGTTCAGCCATGAAGCCATCCTTCTTGTCAGAACTCTCTGCATTTGCCACTCCTTCCCAGAATCTCACATCTGCCTACAAATCATCTTTAGGGATAAGATATACACAAATTCCGCTCTAGAATGAATGAACTTAGAAATTCGTCAAATGAGAACCGCGTATAGGCCACAGTCCGAACTATGCAAGGCAGGTATCAACTTATAAGTGAGTAGGTAGTTTGATGGGTGTCTGAAGCGAAGGTAGCTGACACATACAAACAAGAAGATAATCTATTCGGAAAAAGCTTGCAAAAGTTTTGGTTACTGTAATACAGATGTGTCTCAGCTGGAACTCCCTCTCTGTGGAAAACTGCCGTTTCTTCATTTAAGATTTAGATGATGTGTCGCGCAGACGACAGCCTGGGCAGTGGTCGATCCTAGATATACCATGCCTAGATATACCCACCTTAGGTATTTCCTGGCTTCGGCAATATAAAGCCAGTGCAATGACCGCACTGGAATTTATCATTACCGGGGAAGATCTTCAAATTTGAAAAATTTAGGGGTACTCTGCCACTTTTACACACTTCCTCAGTGATCTATAAATTACAGTTAAGTCAATTTACTACCTCTTATATGAAATGAAAGTGAGAATTTGTCATCATAGAAGTAATTCTTTTCTCAATGGTTTGATCATTTCGAGCTCTGAAGATGCAATATAACACTGTAAAATTTTAAAAGTCTTCATCACTGCACTAATACACAAGTATTGCCCTGAAAATACAACAATCAATTTACTCACAATCTCACAAACACTTACTCCATTTGAATGAGCAGGCAAGTTCGCTGCATTCATGACATTGTAATATGTATAGACTTTTTTTTGCAAGCTTTACTACTTCCATTATTTTGCTAGTTTTTCTACGATTTTGCT
Organism: Parhyale hawaiensis; assembly: GCA_001587735.2. Classification (NCBI taxonomy): domain Eukaryota; kingdom Metazoa; phylum Arthropoda; class Malacostraca; order Amphipoda; family Hyalidae; genus Parhyale; species Parhyale hawaiensis. The sequence continues at coordinate 34,552,038 of LQNS02278091.1, read as the reverse complement.
AAAATACTGATATCTTATTCACCATGTGGTATTTCACACCTGAACACCGCTTTGCAAATCTGAAGACTTTGAAGACTATACCTGGTACAAACGCAAGTTCGACCATCACAACACTAAACGTGGATGTTCCACTAGCCAGATTTCTGGCAGAACGAATTGCAAGTAGGCCTGACGGTGCGCTGTCAAAGACATCCTTTCCTATTTTGGCACATACCTTCTTGGCATCGTACATTTCATATCGTTGTATTTAGTATTAACTGTCAGACCTGTTTAGATTCCTAAAACCGATGTTAAAAAAATGTTTACACAAGCATGGTGAATTGAAGCGCAGTGTGCTAACGAAAAGAAGCAAGTAAGACTTTGTCTTTGCCATAAACTAGGGTTATTTTTCAAATTTAGGGATACAATGGGTGACCAATTAGAGAACAACATCTTCTGAGTGTGTTATTGTACTCTGATTCATGAATAAATGTTGAAACTATACGCTTTTATCTTCAGGAAACAGTAAGTAAACTAATATAAATAGTTTTATTATTGTTTTTCTAATATGATTGAAGGCGTTGCCAACAAGCATGCGCAAGATGTGTTCTGTACAGTGTATTGCAGCGTGGCATGCAAAATTTGTCCACGAATAGGTGAATTTACTTGATTAAACAGGAGTAATAGCCTAAAAACTAAATATTCATAGAGAGGCCTAATATATGCTTCAATGTATAGGACGCAGTAAGTAAACTAATACCGATGCTTTTATTACAGTTTTTCTAATATGATGCAATTGTGTTGCCGACTAGTATACGTAACATGATGTGTTCTGTCAAGTGTATTGAAACGTTTCAAATACATTTTGTTGACGAATAAGTGAGTCGACTTCATTGGAAACAACAGTAGCATAAAAACTAAATATCCACACCGGAGCCTGTATGTACTAGTGATAACAGCGCCAACTCCTTGACTGTGTAGCTTCAAGTCTAGTAAAGGAAAATCATACGGCGAAATATTAGGAGAAATAATCATCACAGTACGCTAGCATTAAAGTAACACACACGGAATAAAATATTAACATGAAATTTATATTAACTAAACATTTGTCTTGCTTTTGCATTCTTACGACGCCTCTTCACTTTAGTGCATTGGCTGTCGCCCCTTTGGCCTCTCTCTCTCTGCTCGCCACTAGTTGAGTGTGGAGGAACATCAGCTCTCGTATTTACAGACTATGGATATAACGTACACTGCCGATATGCATGTGATTTTTTATATAAAACTCCCAAATTCCTGGAAGTTATAGGGATTTTTAGATAAGTTTTAATAAATACAGAATCGATTACCGTCCCTCACAGCAGCCTTTTTTCACAAATCTGTGTTTTTTGTTCAGAAATATATTCCCTATATCTCCATGAACATGCTGGATTTTGTCTATGGTCCCTAGATTAAATAGAGAGCGTTTTATCTTAGATTGCAGATATGCGCTATCAGGTCTACGTGTGAAGGGCCCAATTTCAGCGGGCAGTCAATGTATAGTGCAGTCTACGGCTCGACTAATTTGTTTCGCCAGGACAATGAAAGAAAATAAAACGCTTCTCATCGCTAGTGTGGCTATTTTAGCAATACTTAAAACTCCGAAAAGATGCAACCGTTTCTATTAGGAATACAATACAGCACTGAGTGATATTTCGTAGTAAAATGGAATTTTTTTTTAACTAAACATTGAGATATGTTGGGCTTATATGCACGTCAAGGAGGTCTTTATATCTTGTAACAGATTACCTCGCAAGTCGTGGCCATCAGAGCTGCCAAGCGTGCAATGGAATGACGTCATGAGAGACGACCGCGCCCTGCTGTCGTGGCTGCTGCTGCTGGAGACGTACGGAGTGGTACTGGTACAGGACGGTCCCCAGCAGGAGGGTCGCATCATGGAGCTCGCAGACCGCGTCGCCTTCGCCAAACGAACACATTACGGGTCGGTCTCAAGTGCGGCAGAACGCCCCCAGTTTAAGAATGCACTAATACATGCATGGATAGTGAGATCACCGACTGTAATTGACGACTACATTCCTGCCGTAATTCACATTAGTTCAAAGATATTACTCGCGTTCAAAGTTTTCTTGACATTGTTTCGCAGCATAAACAATCATTAAGAAATTAAATATTATCTTTTTTACTTCATGCAATTTATATATATGCTCATACATTAAAGTTCTAAATTCAATTTAGAAAAAATAAGTGAAAACCTAAATATATAGACAATGTAATGATACCTAACGTTTCGTACAGCTTATTAGAGAAAATCTAAACCAAATAGAACACAGAAAGCTAATCTTCATCAGTTATGGCTGGCAGATACTCTATGATATCCAACGCGAAATAAACTATTACCTTTTTCTAGCTAACTATGTAAACATTTTCTTGTTAAGATGTCATTCCTAGTAAGCTACAGCGCTCTGTACTGCCTTTTATCATTGATATTGGATAAAACGAGAAAACCTTGTGTCCGTTGACGACTTTCAGCGGTGATAAGCATTCGCTAATTAACCAAAACTTCGTGTCGTTAAGTGGGTGTTGCCAACCCACCTCCTCCCTCAGAGGGCATAAGAAGGGCAGGAATTGTTGGTAATATTGAAAGATACAAATAATTAAATTTTGGTGATGATCGGTTGGTCTGTGTGTTTGACTAATGTTTGTCAGATTGTTTATTAGAAGCATAAGTTATGAACGGATCTTTAACAAAATATGAGGAGCTGTTATTACTATGAAAAAGTATAAATGATTAGACTTTGCTGTTGATACAAAGAAAATCATAGTTTCAGAACCAATTTGAATTTTTCGTTACCGTTGCCTACTTGGCGGAGATATGCGCTCTCAGAGTGCTCTAGTTATTGCTTGTTGCCCAAAATGTTTTCAACTTTCTCTTGCAGCTATGAAGACATATTATTATTGTTTGTTTATTGTATGTAGAAATATCACCAAAACTCGTATTGTAATGTATATTTTGTGTAACAAACCTTTCAAACCCTAACAAATGACTCGCGTTTTTCCAGGCAGGTGTTAGGCGTTTACCGTATTCTCAGTCAAGTTTCCACCAATGATTTTTTACTGCATTATGCTTCTTTACCTGTTATTTCTGTAGGCTTACTAAGCCTGAGTGGTGTTGTGCATGAATTTTTCTTTTTTTTCATCATTTTACATACGCCTTCTTCCTCTCTTCTCGATCACCTTACAAAGCCTCGTTTGGTTCAACGGCTAATATTAACTGAGGAGCAAATCGAAGAAATCAGCCCACTTTTTTAGCAATTACGTAGGACTCCGCTAGGTAGTTAGTCCCATTTTGCTCTCAATAAAAAACAACAAGCGTGTCTGTCAACAAACTGTAATAAGTGCTCAAAATTATTGACAAAAAAAAAAAAAAAACTGGAGAAACCTAGCTTGTCTTCGGTTATACCGACTCTCATTTCAACTTAAGGTGGTGTGGTGAAATAAGTTTTTGTGTCTTGATATGTGCCGAAAAAAAATTAATTTCGTTGTATTTTCAGGAAGGATTTTTCAGTGGTCGTGAAGCCCAATCCCAGCAACGTCGCCTATTCGAGCTCGACGCTGGCACTGCACCTCGACCTGCCGTACTACTTCTACAAGCCTGGGGTGCGATGTTATTTCTTCCAGCTCTCCTCTTGCCCAAATAAAAAAATCCTTCAAACACTATTACTATAAAACACTCACTATGTGGTTCAGTATTGTAAGTATGTCAAGGAAGAGAATGATGCACTAAGTATGCACAAGTTCTGCATTGCGTTCAAATTACAAGTGCTAAGCAGCAAAGAATTTCACTATAGCAACTTATAATTGCTCTGCCGACTAAATACTTTTCATTTATTTTGCGGCGTTCATTCACTCTATATCATGGGGAGGCCCTCAGAGGTATATTCTGACGGGCCCTTCCCCTGTCACGATGTATATGGGCATCACGAATCAAACGGCTGTTCCGGGTGCCTTCTCCACAAGAGATGTTGCAGCTGGCCGCAGTTCCTGCTGCGAAAGTTAGTTTGTTAAGCTAGGTAGGCTATCTATATTTCCCTTTCCGTTCCGTGAGGTGGGCTGTCGATCGAGATAGCCGATCCAGTGCGCGGGACACTTCTACTCTCTCGTGTGGAGGGTCTTGAGTGTCTTTCTACTTTTCTTTGCGTCTTTTTCCGAGCACTGAGCCAACCGAGATTTTTCCGGCAGGAAAACCGAGATTAAATGTTCCTACCGAGCTATATAGAACGACCGAGTCTGCACTTACGCGGGTCACTCAGTGAGTGGTTACGGTGGTAAAACTATGACAATAATAAGAATAATGACGACAACAACAACAATAATAATATCATGGGGAGTTGCGTCCCCAAGGAGATCTCATAAATCTCCCTTGTAATTTTGTACTCCTACTAATTGTGTTTTTCTTCTTGTTTTTCCTCTTCTCTTCCGAATTGCCACAACTATGAGCATTGATCTAGTACGATAATAGCCAAGCGCATGGATTTCACACTCCCTTTGACATCCTCTGTGTTCCTTCTTCTACCTGCCGTGAGATACCATGACAGTGGCTGAAGTACACTAAGCTAACATACCGTATACTAGTGGACCCGTGCGTGAATATTTCACGCAATAACCTATACGTTTGCCTAATGCCTCTAGGTCGGTGCGGAATCTCCTCTTCTCTTATTTGCTTCTTAATTTTCTTCTTTTCTTCATTGATCCTTTGTCATGCTGTCATCCTTAGGTCTTCTATATAGACAGGCAGAAGTAACATCTTGAGTAAAACAC
>LQNS02278091.1:34518516-34545955 GCA_001587735.2 Parhyale hawaiensis | reverse complement strand
TTCATAGGTCAAAATTTGAGCACCTCAAATGAAACAGATATTTGAGGTGAAAAGACGGTATCAACGGTTTCTTTGCTACCGAGCGAACACATTGTATATAAGCTGCTATTTTGTTTAAGTTTGTTGAAGTGTTTTACTCAAGATGTTACTTCTGCCTGTCTATATAGAGAACCTAAGGATGACAGCACGACAAAGGATCAATGAAAAAAAGAAGAAAATTAAGAAGCAAATAAGAGAAGAGGAGACGCCGCACCGGCCGAGAGATATTAGGCAAACGTATAGTTTATTGCGTGAATTTTTCACTCACGGGTGCACTAGTAATAATAATAATCATCCAGTTAATGGAGGAAATAAGTACGTATAGCGGCGAAGAGTCTAGCTTGGGCAAATTACTAACTTCGAACTTCACGTCGTAATGGCCACGACGGCAAAGAATAAGAGATCGCTTCAGTTGTTGACAGGTAACTCAGAATGTTCTCTGGTATTTCCATTAGACAATTCACTACAGAAACACAACAGGCACTTTCTCGAACAGTCTTGACTCGTAAGATTTCCCAGGAGTCATTCAAGTGTTTCTTCCCATCAAATCATTCTTGAGCAACACTGTCATTTTCAACAATAAAACATTTAACTTCGATACAGCATCAGTAATATTTCTTTAGCTCTAGCGAGAAAATATTTTGCAACGACGTCACTCTCTGAGGTGAATAAATCTGATGACTTAGTTTAGATGAGGCCATGCAAGACGCTGTAATAGCGTCACGTCTCAAAATCATTGCAGGTCTCTGCGAGGATCTGATGGTGGACTCGATTCGTGTCAAGATATCTTGGGCTTCGAGCCTCTGATAAAGAACGTACATTTTGTATTTATTTATTTATTGTTTTCCCACCGCAGCCGACGTACATTTTGTACACTGACGCAAAAGTTGTACCTCACAATTTCATACCCGATTGCTGGGCCGCGAGCAAGTCTTCTACTTGCACGGGGCTCTACTACTAAAATTAATATCTAAAATATGAGTCGTATAGTGCAGTTTATACGGTATGCCAAGTGCCACTGGTCAGCAGTTTCAGCGCTCTGTCAAAAAATTTGTAACACAGAACTCACGCGAGTTCGCCGTCAACTCCAAATCTTCCGACAGCAATGGTGAGATAAACTAATTGACCTTCAGCCCCAAACGGCTTAGAATCGCTGTGATATGCCAAACTTATTTTTACTACTACTTCTACTCGAGAGGTTTGAGATTCAGCGGGCCATTAGCATGAATGCGTTTGTAAATGAATATATTAGAACACACTCGCCTTCATTCACAGTGAAGAACTGGCTGACCTACCATGATGAGCGGATGTGTCATGTGCTAGAGAGGAGGGTGCTTCTGGAAATCGTAGGCAATGTCACATTGTTAAAATTTTTAGTTCATGAATTATTTAGATGTCCTCCTAAAAACGTGGCTGTGGCCCTCGAGAAGAAAAAACGGTGCTTTTATCAGCGCAGGTGACCAGAGAGGCTGACTGGAAGGGGGAAATGACAATGTTGTTTGCAGAGTTAAAGACACGAGAGAAAGGAGAAATGGCGCATTGTCCGTCGATTTATATACATGATTTTCAAGAAGTGATGAAACCTTTCTGTGCAGATACATACACAGTAAACTTGATAGTAAAGAGTGATGATACTTTGCTATGTAGGCAAAATATTCTGATGTCCACCGCCGCTGCAGGTGCAGTTCATCCACTGCGTACGGCAATACGAGGGAGAAGGCGGCGAGTCGCAGGTGAGCGATGCCCTACAGGTGGCCAAGTACATGAGGGAGGTGGAACCTCACATGTTCCAGCTGCTCACCACCGTGCCTGTGGACTGGGTGGACCACGCCAATGAGGGAGGCAGGCAGTACTTCAAAGCCCTCAAGATGCCGGTCATATGGTGAGTTACATAAATTCCAGCTCGCTCCTTGTTCTTATTGTCATAGGGTTGCGTCCAAGAGGATGAAGCTTGAGCACTACCTTTTTTGACCGCATGGAGGTAATAGATTGAGGGGTTTCGATCCTGCAGGCAAGTGCTGCAAGCCCCGGTCCAGGTTACTACCTAGGTGACGTCGCGCCTCAGTCGAATTAGAGCCTGAAGGGACCAAATGGAGGAGGGTTTGAGTGCATTAGGCTGCACCACTCCTCGCTGCATTTAAGGGAATTTCAGCAGCAACTCGGTGCTGGCGGTCAATGCAACAAGTTAGGTACCGTTTCAGGTCAAATTCTCTAGGAAAGTGACCGTTCAGCAAAAAGTAATATTTGCTCTAGTCCTTGGGAGATAAGGCTTGTAATATAAATTACAAGCTCATCAAGTTCCCGAGCAGAAAGGTCGCTCCGTATTGTAGATTGCGACATTACATCTGTTTCTGCGCCGGCTTGCTAGTAGTCTAGCAGTATGACACTTAACCTGGTTTTGGCGTCCCTACAAAGTTTTTTGGCGGATTTTTATATCCTTGAGGGGTGCTGATTTGGAATCTGCTTGATGCTACTTTGGCACCCTTTGGCATATTGGGTAATATGCTAACTAAATCCGCCATTACCAAAATTTCTTTTCCAGGCTCTAGCTCGCTTATTCTATCATGCCTTGCTCATTTGCAATATATAATTATGCAAATTAGGCGGCCATTGGCCAAATTTTTTAGTAACACCATAGATTGCTTACTGGGCAAAATAAGGTGGTAAGTTTTGTATCCGCCCCAAGGTTTCTACGTCTCTGATTCTGGTTTTACCGTATTTAATACGGTTTTTCCATTTTTATATGCATGATATGTTAATTAGGGGACCACCTCTGGCTGATTTTTCGAAATGAGGCTCAAGGGCAATGACATATTTTATATTTTCCTATCTCCGAATACTCTGAAAGCTCTCAGATTATAAGACTTTACTTTGACAAATTTAAAGGTTTTCGGTTTATTTGAACTGATTTGAATGTAAATTAGGCCATATTGTCTTACTTACAGGCTTAATCTATAGTCAGAACCCTTCACTACTCCATAAGAATTTTCGTCAGAGTAATTTCTTCATCAGCCTTTCCTGAAATGTGTTTGGTATACGGACTATGACAACTTGATTTCCACTACACACCCAAAACAAGTGCATGGCAAGTGTCCTGTTAGACAACCACATCTCTGTGTACTACATACATGGTTCATGAGTTGAATATCCACAACGAAGCAGCTCCAATACCTACGAAGGAGCAATAGGGCAATATCTTGAGGGAGTGTTTTCAGAGTCAGTGTATAAGGGGTTTCATCACGTGATCACCAAATGATGAAGGGTCTGGCAAAGAGGTGGACTTCCACACTGCAATTTGAACATACTGTATGCTTGCAAGACATTTTGCCTGAATGCCTCAGTTGTTGGAGGCATGGTGTTTAGAGCTGAAGCGGCTGTGATGTTCTCCTCTCCCATTTTTACACCACACATTCTCAAGCACAGTGCAGGTTCACGGACTGTTCACTGCTTCTCACCCTCGATGGACGAGCACACCAACAATGACGACCTGGGTACGCCCAGCTCCAGATGCAGGTCCTCCTCACAGGGTAGCAGAAGAGGCTTGCTCACCTGTCAGTGGCCGCGTTAATAGGAAATTTGCAGTGGATGGATGAAAGAGGGCTGGAGTAAAATCCGGAGGGGCTGACTTCGTGACGGGATATATGTTATATAATTGTAATGGTTACATGCAGCAATATAGGCGTTGAGTGACGATTTGGCTCATTTCATGGAAGGGGAGGCTCAAGCCCCAAGGCCTTTTCTCGCTTTTCTTGGTGCAGTTTTTGCCACCTTGTTGAGAATAATAGCTTCCTGTGGTACCTGGGCTTCATCCCAACTTTCGCCCTAATCTTTTGCAGAGGATTGCCCCTGAGCTGATAGACGTCATCAAGACCAGAATCAAAATAAGGAACTGCAGAACCTGCTATAATGCTAAGGGAAGAGGGTCAGTAAAAGCTTATTTACATAGTCTCAGCACAAGGGAGCCAAGCTCAAAAACAACATGTGCAAGGTTCTCTTTGGTATATAGCAGGCTAACCAGAAGTAGGATGTGATTAATTTCCTGAAGAAGGCCATGAATAACTGGTAGCTTTCTCAGGAGAGCGTCTTGTCCTGGGCGCTGCTTACCTTAATGTACAGGGGGGCATGCACTGATCTTTTTATAAAGTACAACAGGGCCCTCTCGCTAGCTCTGCAGCCATGGAGAGGCCTGTTGAGCACAGTTGGGAATATGCTCAGGTCCAGCATGTCCATGGTCTAGGTTAATTTCGGAAACGTGGCCTTTCTCATAGGCAACTCGTACATCTATGGATGTAATGAGAAAGAAGAAAAGATAAAACCGGAGGAAAGTGACTAGTAGAATCTTCAGTGATATGCGTACCGCTTCTGTTCAAAATGACAATGGCAGCAAACATGTTTTTGTCTTTTTATTCTTGCTTTGATCCAATCGTTTGAGCCACTTGAAGTTATTTGTGCTGTATTGCAAACACAGTTAAATTATCAAGGGCGCATCAAAATTACTCGGAAGCGAGCTACAATAGAATAGGTAGTAGCGCTGGTGCAGAGGCGCAGGTGCAATGGGGTAGATGACAATTGAGGCGCAGAGACGCAAGAGCACTACCTGCGAAATTGAGGCGCAGAGACGCAGGCGCACTACCTGCGAAATTGAGGCGGAGGGGCGCAGACGCACTGGCGAAAATAGGGGCGCGCACAGCCCTAGTCAAGCATATCTCAACAAAATGATTGCAGATTATATCAACCAGCTGTATCTTATTTGCATGGACTGTCAACATAACCCTCTGTTGTGGCAATGGGCTTGATATATTCAGAGATGCCGACGGCTTGCATGCTTGCCTCTCCTTGCTCCTTGCATTACTACAAAATTTGGCCAATGGCCGCCTAATTTGCATAATTATGATATGTAAATGAGCAAGTCATGATAGAATGGTAAAATTAGAATCTTTTAACCCTCTAAACATGGGGATGGACATGAATATTTCCCTTGTACCTCCCCAAATAAGCGAGCTAGAGCCTGAAAAAGAAGTTTCGGTAATGGTAGATTTAACAAGCACATTACGCAATTTACCCAAGAGTGCCAAGGTGGCATCTAGCAGATGCCGAATCAACACCACTAAAATATATAAAATTCGTAAAAAATAAAACCTTGTAGGGACGTCAAAACAAGTTTCACCTAAAAATCGGCATTTCACAACTAAAGTATAGTGCCAGCGAGTAAAGTTAATGAGAAATCCGAGGACGCAGACGAAGCAAAAGAACTGGGCTCGTTCGTGTAAGGCTGCGTCTACACGATCCATCTTTTCGTCGAAGTTTCTGATCGCGGAGCGATTTTGATTGACAAACACACGTGGCGAGCCTTGAAGTTTGTGTTTTTTTTTTTTTTTTTTTGTTTGCCAGAAGTGCTGGAAATCTTTGAGCACGATCACGCCAAGTTTGTGAAAGAAAAAGTTCGCAAATTATATTTCGCTCTCTAAATATATGTAGGTATCTGCTTATATTTAGTAATTAAAGCATAATTTTTTATTTAATTTTCCCCGCATAGCGAGTTTTGTTTATGTTTGATTCGAACTTCTGTACAGCGGGAAGCATTTTGCAACTATATGTTGCCAATTAGTAATAACTGTAGCATATTCCTCAAGTTACGTCTGTTCCTTCTTTTTTTTTCATTAGTGAAAGCTACTATATATGGAGCAAGAGTTACGTTGTAAAGGAAGAAAAGGATGTGCACAATGTGAACTGTAATAGAAATTAAAGAAATTAACAAATAAAAATGAAAAATTATTGTTCTATCGTCTGCATTTCTGCATGTAAGGGGATGCCAGCTAGTAAATTTTTAGCTATGCTTTTTGCCAGTATATATTAATTATTACCCGACGTTTAGCTTCTACAACTAAAATAAATATCTGGCCGATAAAGTCAGGGTGAAATATCGATTAATAGTAATTGAATGCTGACTTCGCGTACCGTGATCTTGAAGTGTTCGTGGCTTCTAATAAAAACTTTACCTACTCCTCCTAATTTTCAGTAGCTGCAGGCATACCAAAATGAGAAATTCAACTCTGCAATGAAATAACGCAAAATTCAATAGGTGATAGGTTTTTAATAAACATAAGCAATAGTTGACCCTAACTGTCCTAACAGTAAAACGGATTTCTAAATAGAAACACATTAATTCATCTTCTTAGTGGTGTAACTGGAATTCAATGATTTCTAGAAGTAGAACTGCTTATTTTGTAATATTTATGAATAAAAACCAAACTAATCGAATAAAAACCAAATAAAAAAAAAACATGTTATTTTGGTTGTTTAAACCATGTTTCTTTCACAGTATAGTAAGAGCCAACCCTCATGCTCTTACTCTAGCTTACTCAGGCTGTGTTGGCTCATTTCAAGATTTTTGTCCTGTAGGAACACAATGGGAGAAAGAACCTTGTAAGGAAATATGTACTAAACCTAAGTAAAATACATAGAATTGAAACTGATGGTACCAAGAATACAGAGGGGACATTTCAATCAGAGACGCTCTTCCAGCCATGAAAGAAACATCTCTTTGTATCGATTGCGGATGATGTCAGTTTTTGTTTAGAAAGAAAGACTGTCTTCTTGATGTGGTATTGTAAAAACACTTTCCTTTCCCGCTGCCCCATAATTTCTACGTTCCCTAAAGCCGTGTCACATAGGTACATAGTGCTTGGCATTGAAGTTTCCTCTTACATTAAAATAAATTTCTATTTTTTTTTTTAATATCACAGCCTGGATTCCAACGGCGACAGGATCTGGCGCATCAACTACAGCCAACCTCAGCGTGACTCGTACTTTTCCGAGTGTTCGCTGGAGGACGTCGAAGCGTGGTACTCGGCGCTCAAGACCTTCCATGATCTGCTCTACGACCACCGTTTCTGCAGGACCTTCAAGTTGTTGCCTGGTGAGTTCTTTTCTAAAGCTTCAAAGGCTAACCGCGGACGACACAGTGTATCGACTGTGTACACCAGTATTATTATTTTGAGTAGTTTGAGCCCCGTTTCCACAAGAAAGGCGATCTCACAAAGAAAGAAAAATAGAATAGAATAGAGACGTGGAATCAATGCATGCGGATGTTCCCACACAGAGTCAACGCTCATGGAAATATCAAATCGGAAAAGAAGAAGAAGTACGCCCTGTGAAAGGTCGCACACTTAACATAACCTTACGGCTGTCTCCGCCTGTCCAGGGCGTGCACGGGTAGTCATCTCATGGAATTTTGGAATTGTAACGTGAAATTAGAAATTAGTATGGACAGTTTGTATCCTCCACATCCTTTTCCTTTCTGACGGCACTACATCACCAATCGTCATCTCAACTAAAAGCTTCTCGATGCCAGCGCTGCTGCTGTAATCTGGTAATCATGTTTCTTGGAGGCAGAAGCTAGGTATGACTACTGTAGTTGATGTCACTGGCATTAGCGTCCTAATTTTCCTTAAGTTCTCTTGGTACGCGTGGCTTTTTTGTTACTTTTTGTGTTCCATATGGAGTTGTTGGTGCATAGACAGTCCGTGCGTTTAGAAATTGTCGTTACAAACATCGGGAACAACTCCTGCCACAGCTACAAACACTTCCTCCAGAAGTCTCAAACTTGTAACGGCCAAATTGCCGAAGTCACCATAATCCAATATCTTTCTAGTCCCAATCTACTTACCGTCTCCAATTTAACTCCACTGAGCTGCAGTAATAAATCATGCGTTCACGATTCTATCCTTCGCTGAGCATATTTTCTTCCTCAGATATCTAAATGATATTGAGAAATGTCAATAGCTCGTGGAGAGCCGAAGCGTAAGTCTCAGCTGCTGTGTGGGAATGCGTCAGTTGGTCTGTCTACAGCCAGAGATCTAATCTATTCTAATTATTTTAATAAACGAACCGACAAATTACTTTCTATCAAGTTATTTACTTTAAAATAGTTTAATAAATAATCTTTATCTATAAAACACAGCCTAAGATAATCTGATGTAAAACACTATACTCCTTTTAGTATGAATTAATTAAAACTTAGCAAGAGATAACTTAAATACCGTTCACCTAGTTCGTAGCCACTGTTCGAGTTGTGTCTTTTACTTTCACCAAGGTTACGTAAATATATATATATTTTGCAAAGTTTGCCTGTCCGCTCGCCTATTACACCGAAATAATTCAAAAGTTATAGACGGATTTTTGCAAATGTTACAGGGATTAATAGGTATGTTAGTAGAAACAGGTGATTAACCTGTGGTGAAGATCCGTTTGACCGTTTGTTAGTTTGTCTACCGCATTTATTTTTTCTCGCTGGCACAACTCAATACGTTATAAACCGATTTCTGTGAAATTTGCAAGAATTGTTAAGCTTATTACTGTAAGAGCAAATGACCAAATTTTTATCTTGATCTGTTAATCAGTTCATTGGTTTATCGGTATGTTTGTTTCTATGTTTGTCAGTAACATAACTCATAAAGTTATGAACGGATGATCTTCGTGAAGTTTATAGGAAGTTGTAAACATGTTAAAAACAGAAATGACAGAAGTAAATGTGCCAAACTCAAGCGGCAGAACGTATAAACAGCACCCTCAGGGGCATACTCAGGCGGGCCCTTTCCCTGCACAATATGTTTGGGCTCTCTGTATTTCCTTTCTGTCCCGCGAGGTGGGCCGCCGATCGAGGTGACCGACTTTTTCTGCGGAGCTTTTACCTTCGCCCGTTCGGAGGGCCACAGATGGGGCCGTCCGCACGGGCGCTTCTTTCTTCTTCTCTTTTCCTTCTTCATCTATTGCCACCTGAGCACAACGTTGTGGTTCCGGCTCTAAGCCGAGTAAATCATCTTAGATCGCTATTGATTGTCTTAGTTTCAGAAATTGGGGATAATACCAAGATAATAATAACGTATTAACAACGGGTTCCAGTCATTCAGTATTACATATGAATCCCAATGGGGCGGTGCATTTCTTCCCATAGCAAGTTTGATTCCTTTCTTGCACTCACTTCGTTTCTCTCTTCTCTGTTCTTCCTCTCGCCTGCAGTGCTGTTTCTTTCCTGCCATTTGATTCGTGTTTGTAGTTTTTTGACATTGATGAATGGATCCGTTTTAGCGGCCGTGCAGTATTTACTGTATCGGGAGACTAGCTAAAAACAAAAATAAAGGACATGATGCCTGCAAAGATAATCAAATATATTTAATTTTAGTTTCTGCCGCTATTTTTGTGCTCCCCAACAACCTCTGCTTTACAGTAGTAACTGTGTCGGGAGTACCACTGTACCTACATACATCAGTAAAGTACCACATAGGAAGATATTCTCACTATACGAGAGAAAATTGAGTTTGAGGAATTCACACAACGCGCTTCATATAGCGCGAATTATTCTGTAAAACTGATAGTCCCTCCGTGATGTTCTCTACCATATTGATTTTTAAGAAAATGTAATTTCTGCTGTAACTAAGATAACTTGACATCTATTGATGAATTGAAGATACTGTTTAGCACCCAATGATAGCCCAAAGCAAATACGATGAGGCCATCAAATTTACACATTCTGTAATGCATATCAGTTTTACCGAATAATAGCGCTATATAAATCGCGTTATGTGAATTCCCCAAAACTCAATTTTCTCTCGCGCAGTGAGAATATCGTGCTATGTAAATCGCGATATGTGGTTAACCCAATGGCGCGTAATGTGGTACTTTTTCGAACCCGTCGTTGACATACGACCAGGATAGGGTCTCATCGAAGTAACATTTTCCTCAATACTTAGTGCTGCACTTTTTGCAAGTGTCGTAGTACATTAGTTTTAAGCAGCTGTTTGCCACTGTAAACACCTTTACTAAGCCACGTGAGACGCTGCCAAATATGATCCCCGATTATTCAAATTGCATATGATGGCTCAGTTGATAGTCGTACTTTATAAGATCAATCTCTTGTTACTAAAACTTTTCAAAACTAAAGCACTCTGAGAGCGCATAGCTCCGCCAACCGAGGCAACGGAAACGAAAGTTTCAAATTGGCTCTGAAACTATGATTTTCTTTGTATCAACTCCAAAATCTAATTATTTGTGCCTATCGATAGTTGCAACAGCTTATGCAATATTCTTGAAGATTCGTTTATAACTTTTTGAGTTATGCTGCTAACAAACGTTATGACAAACATGAGTCAAACAAACGAACCAACTGATCTGCTGAACAATTAATCATTCATGTCTTTTAACATAAGTAACAACTCCTGTAAATTTCATAAAGAATTATTCATAATTTTTTGAGCTATTGTGCTAACAAGCATAAAATTAAAAACAGTGACAAACAACGAACAAACAGATCATAAAAAAATTTGGTCATTTACTCATAGTGATACCACTAACAACTCATGTAAACCTCACTAAAAATCCGTCCATAGCTTCTTGAGGTAAAGCATTGAGAAAAATGAGTAGACAAACAAACGGATGGACGGATTTTCACCAAACGTTAATCATCTGTTCCTCGTAACGTACCTAACAATCCATGGAAATTTTGTCAAAATCCTTCCCATAACTTATTGAGTTATCTTGATAAGACACAGAATAATTGCCAAACAGACAGATAAACCCGATGAAAATATAACCTCCTTGGTGGACTAACAAAGCCTAGGGGGTATCGCTGTTAAGATAATTTAATGCAGATGAGTTTTAGGAAGGAATAAACGTGCTTTCTAGGATTAAATTTGGAAATTGCCAAGTCGACAGAAACAGAAGAAAGCTTCGCGGTTTTAAAGTTTTAATTCATACAAACTTCACCAGAGACACTTGCTGATGACTAACATAGTAACATATTTTTGGTGGATACTCAGATGCGTCATAAACGTTAGCCAATACGTTGGTTATCGTAGAAAACTTACCTTCCTTTCTGTCTATTCTTGCAACAATGGCTAACTTCTCTGCGAGTCCTCATTGCACTCCAGCTTTGCGTGTTTTTTTCATTTCGATTTGGACGTTATTTTTCTTATAAATTATATGCGGTCATCAGTTATTTTATTTACATTCGCGACTTGTGAACGTAAAAGCTTGGTAATAATATTAGCAACAATGATTTTTCACTGTTCTGCAAATTAGTTTTTGAACAATTTTTTACAGACACTGTGACATGTGGCATTATCGCTGCTGAGTTTAACATTGCCATTAACACTTCTTCCGTTGTCAGGATAGCAGGCGATAATAGCGTTTAACTCTGCGGTAACAATGGGCAGCAAGAAACAATAGTTTACTACAAAGACAGTTACAATCAAGGAATCTGTTAAAGTACGTACTTCGCCTGATGTCATTGACGAAAAAAAGGTCGTCATGTCGGGACTGTGAAAAAATTCCTGAAGGACCAAATCATAAAGGAAGAAACGATCTGCGGTCCGAATTTTCAAGGCTGCAATTGAGGATCTAAGAAGTATTGACCATCAGCTCCGTAGAATACGGGGACAGTCAAGCAAGTCCATATTCATCGTAGCTGAGCTTCCTGATCTGCCAAAATTCGGAAGAAATGACATTCTTGGGGCCAGGGTTTCCGTAGCACCCCCTCCCTGAAAATTCCCCCTCTTAGTGCATGGCATCAAAGTTTGAGGAGGGTCTGGGCTATGAAATATTTGAAAATCGAAATGGGTCTCATTCGTTTCTCCAATGAACTAATCATACAAAAAACTGTGAGAATCTTTTATTACAATCTTACGAAAAACTTAAAGATACTATTTTTCAAGATGCTCTCCCTTGCACCGAATGATCCTTCAGCTAGGTCTCCGTCGGACGCATATTACAGAAGATATCATTTTTGCAATTGTTTCACCATCTACCGTGATTTCGGGTTGATATTCATTTAATGTTGGTGGTTGCTTCCAGTAGTTCTTCAGGCGTGACTTTTGTTATTGCGCCTGCCTGTGCTTTTGACTTAAAAGTCTTTGAATTTGCAAAGGTTTTTTGTTTGTTGGGCTCAAATGGCAGAGTCAAGCCTAGTCAATCTTACCATTGCATTTGTTTGTTTCTTGTACTTCGAGTTAGTTTGTAGGCCCCACAAAAAGTTACTCTAAGTTTCTACTGTTGTTCAGTTTAATAGCGTTAAGAATTGAAAAGCCTCGCTAAGAACAGAGTCATACCTACTGCCTATCTTCCACCGTTTCATCGACTCCTCCAGGCACTGTGATGACGGTTGACAATCTACGGGTGGCGCACGGGCGCACGGGCTACCCCGCAGAGGCGCAGGTGGACCGTCACCTAGACGGGTGCTACGTGGACTGGGACGAGGCCAGGTCCCGCCGTCGTGTGTTGGCGAGCAGATACCGTCCTGATGGTCAGCTGGAGCCCGAGCTGTAACCTTCGATGGAAAATTTCCCCTACTGAGCGCTTCAGTACTTAGTTTAAGCTACAAGTGGGGGAGAGATGGTCCACTGATGAGAATTGCATGATTGGACCGTTGAGATAATTTGTATTGGCGTTGGTGCTGGGCGTCGCAATAATGTGAATACAGAGAAACTATCTAATGAGGTCCATAAAAGTACTGCTGACGTTAAAACTAGAGCATCATTGGAAATATTATGAATTTAACATTCGCCTTACATCATTCCGTGAGACAGTTAAGGTATGGGGAATACGGTTAGGTAGATTTTTTTTGCAAGTCAGTTAAAGCGAGCCGGACGCCATTCTGCTGTTATACTGCTGTAACGCGTGCAGCGTATAGCAGCTAATTTTTTATTTTTAATTTTACCGAGCAATTGTATGGCTTCTGCGTATTCTATACAGACTTTGCTTTAATATTATTTTGCATGAAGGAAACTAATTTGTTTTTGTTCTTTAATGTTTCTCTTGCCAATCTTGTTAAAAAAATTTTCTATCTCGGCGTTAAATTGCTCTCATCTGAGCCAATTTTTTTTGCAGCGGTTTGAAATTATGAAGGAAAGCATATCTCTAGTTTAGAAGACGAATATGAATCGAAAACATTGCGGTTTTCCCTCATATAAATCCATCTTTAGAATGCCCTATTACTCTCGATAAAACTCACTTTATTTATTGCATCTTAAAGATGATAAACTTGGCTCTAAAAGTGTTTCTGATGCAAGCGGGTGTTTGTCGGTTGAATTCACCTACTCTTTTACAAGCCCTTTAACCAACGTTCTTTCAAAATTTTATCCTTCACAGAGCTAACAAAAAAAAATTGTAGATGCTTTGAAACATATTTTTGTGCAACTATAATGATTGTAGAACCTGTAGGACACTCTGGAGGCCCAAATGAAATGATCAACAAACAATGCGAATTAACTACTGACAAACGTTCTAGGTTTTTGTGACGTCATCGCTTCGTACGTCCGCCGCGCGCAAGCGCCGCCCGTCGGCAGTGCGCTAACTTGTTCCCGTTAATCATCCTTGGGCTAGGCTGTGGTGTCAGCAACGTCGTTCAAAGCCGAAATAATTGTTACATTCAAGGAAATAATTATTAATAACTATTTAAAAATAATTGATTAAAATGATATTTAATAATAATGAATAATATATTCGAAGAAACATTTACTTCTACATTCGAGGAAAATTCTTCGCCAGAAATTCGATCCTTCGTGGATGAAACAAACGCACCTATTTGAAGTTCGGTAAAAGTTAGGTCTAGCAGGATTATCTTGAGTCGGTTTCGCCGTACCTATCGTGGGCGCCGTATGTCATCAGCAGAGAGTCACACGACGCACCGCATATTCAGTAACAGTGACTAACTGCAATCATCTAACGATTCTCTACCCCTTTAACTTGCCTACGCATTAAACATGCTACTTTAGTTTTCTGTCACTGTACTGTAATGAAAGTGTTACACCTGTTCTAGGTATAATTTAACAGTGCACATTTTCTCAGTTTATTTGTATTTGTGCCAAACTGTGGGGTCATTTAGATATCCTTTTAAACTTAACTCTTTCCCTCGTGAATTAATAGGTATGCCTGTCTCGTAGAAATAGCAGTCATTAAAATGTTGGACTTAGACCTCGCTATGAGAGAGAGGGCTAAGCATGATTTCCTTACATTTACCTGGCAGTGCGCCTTCTTCCTGTCGGCTTGCGTAAGAAGCTTGCTTGACATCTCTGACGGCAAATTTACACGCTCGTAATTTTTAAAATCCCTTATCTCTTCCATTGGCTTGAACGCTACCATGACAAATTAAGTGAATTCTCAGTTTCACAAACTGTAATCATAACGTTTTTACGAAATGAAACTGTCACGATGCAGTTAATTATTCGAAACTAACATCATAAAACAAACAATTAGAGAATATGGCTTTAACAGTGCAATTTGTCAAGTGAAACTCTCTATGGTAAGTAGAATTACCGTAAGCAGCGAATGTACCTATAGGAGATTATTTTGTATGTAGAACTCAAGTACCTTATACACTCTTTAGTATAGGTAGAGTTGATGGTTTAAAACTCCCTAAATCGGTGCTAAGCTGTTCTAATGGAGGAAAAGGAAGCTAAATACAGTAGTGTATGCCGCCAATATACATGTACATGTGGAAAATATGCACAAGGGCATTCCCTCACAGGATCACCGCACCTGGGCTTAGAGAGTCGGGAATGAAGGAGAAGAAGAACGAAAGAAGATAAAATCAGTAGGAGTATAAACTCAGCAGGAAGCAAAGTGGGCACGAAAAACAGAAATCCCGAGGGTCTAGCTATGGCTAAGGTAACCTACACCATTCCCTGGTGTCACTGCTCGCCATAACGAAGGATGGAAAACCGAACTAACCTAATCCTATTGGCTTAAGAGGGAACTTCAAGGTTCTCCAAACATAGAAATAGAGATCTGCTCAGGTCGGTGTTTAAATCAGCTTGCCCATCCTATAGCCGATTGAGGGGTATGTATTTTATCTAAGTAAGTACTTACATAGTGTATACCAGTAGACTAATACAAAATTGATTCAACACTATTGCAACAGGGAAACTGTCCGCTTGAGTTTCACTTAGCTCAAAACGGACAATACGCGGTTATACTTCACGTTGCCTGTAACAAATGTTTCAGGTACACGGTATTTTACTACCAATATTAATCAAAAATTGACAAAATTCAGTGAAATTAAAAAAAAACTTTTAAGAATCAAAGCTTCATACTTGCGTCCAGAGATATGATCAGCCTCATTTACTTTTGCTCGTCCCACCGTCTGACGTGCGCTTGTTACGCCCTCATCGACGTGGTATTTTGTCATATAAGCAACGGCCTGCGTGCTCCTCCTTGAGCAAACATATATGGCGTTTGTAGAGATCTGCAGTTTGTCCATTGTTGCGCATGTTAAAGTTCATAGTTACGTTCTGTGTTTGGTAGTTCTGTGGTAATGTGTAGAAAAGCAGCAAAATTTATTGCACCAAGTTGTTTTTCCATTGAATTATATTTTATGATATTTATAACACAATATGCCATGATCAGATAGATGCATAGACCACACCATACATATACTCTTTTATTACTTCACATTGTCACACAATGCAATTATTTTATGGAACTGCTAACAATGCAATTAAATATATGCTTTAAAATAGAACTAATTTCATTGCCTATAAGGTTTCACCATCCAGAGCCGTGCTCATGTGTCGCTGTCCAGCAGAGAATCGCCATATCTGTCTGCAGTTTGTATTCTTATTCCTTAGCAGGGGTTGATAGCGATGCAAGTGCAATTTTATAAACTCGTCATGCAGATGCAGTATTATTCAATATTTTAAACTCTTCACGGAGTTGCACTATTATAAACTCTTCATGCAGATGCAATATCATAAACTTTTCATGCAGATGCACTATTATAAACTTTTCACGCAGATGCAACATTGTAAACTCTTTACGCAGATGCAATGTTATAAATTCTTCACGCAGATGCACTATTATAAACTCTTCACCCAGATGCAATATCATACACTCTTCATGCAGATGATGCTATATTATAAACTCTTCACGCAGATACAATTTCATAAACTCTTCATGCAGATGCAATATTATGAACTCTCCTCGCAGATGCAATATAAGGAACTTTTCACGCAGATACAATATTGTAAACTGTTCACTGCAAATATGTGTGGTCTTTATGATTTCGATTTCTTCCTATTACCTTATAATGCTGGGCACGCACTGTACATTCGCACTCTCAACTGATGAACGAACCTACAGCTCGCACGTCGCTCATGCTACAGACTCTCACGCTGCATCGGCACCATACTCTGTGCGAGCTCAACGTTCGTTCACAAGTTGAGCGCGCGACTATGTAGTGGGGGCCCGGTAGGTACTACGTGCATTCCATTAAAAATTGAACCTACTGGCGACAAGCTAAGAGCGCGTTCGATTGAGTACCGAAATTAGGCCTTCGATGCTTGATTTGTTCGCAACTTCATGCAGGCGCGCTGTGGCTGCAACCCGTTGGACTGAGTTTCATGCATTGCCTCTTACTCGGTTGTTGCTGAGACTGTCATAAACTTAATCTTACTCCGTAAATTGGAGTTATTTTCTTATTTCATTACTTCATCGGCATCGGAAGTACAACCGATGACGATGCCTATCGTGTGCCGTCGCCGATGGGATGGCCATCGCCGATTGTTTGATATAATTTTCATCGGACCATCGCTATCGCCGACGGATTTTTGCGATGTTCCATCGTAACATCATAGTTTTTCCGATGGCGATGGTCTACACACCATCGCCATCTTATAATCGGTGATGGCCATCGTGCCAGGCTCGGACTTTTTGAGTTATCTTGATGACAGACAGACGGAATAACAAAGAGACAGGCAGACAAACGCAATGAAAACATAACCTCCTAGGCGAAGGTAAATATTCCTCTAAAAATTGCAGTGATATGTACTCTACTCCAAAAATATTGCAATTTCAGGATATCTACAACTATTCCGCACTTACATTTTTTCGATTTGTGTTTAATAACCATCCCGAAGCATTTCAAAAGCATTTCACACTACTTATTCCCCAACAAAATTACGAAATGAGACGTTCTAGCTGTTCTAAATCTCCCTAATGTGCATATTGCCGTTGAAAAACGCTGAATAGTTTTTATATTGCATCGCTTCTCAATAACATTCCTCTGTATGTATTAGACCCAATTTCTAATCAGCTATTGAAAACCGTTTTAAAGAATGTGTATTGCAATTTTATTAGCCTTTATTTTATGTTTACCCAAAAAGTTATGCTTAACTTCTAGTGGCTATGCAGATACATTGTAATTGTAATTCTGTCAGTAATTGTGTCTGTGTGTAGTAACCTATCACACCTATCAAATAAGGGAAAATGTGTAAGCTATGCCTAAAACAGAACACAACTAGAGGCCATGTGAACTTCAAGATTAAATACATCTCCTCCATTACTCGAATATTATTCAGAAAACGCTCTCATAGCTCTTCGCTCAAATCATCACAGTTTTCCAGAATATAGTCTAAAGGCGAACCCAGGAAATGCATTTTAGTGGACATGCATGCACCTAGAGCTTGATAGTTTTTCAGGAGCTAATTAATAACACGTTCATATTCTCGATTTTGATGGTGGGCTAGAAATTCAATTACAATAGATACAATAAGTGATGACTCACTGTCCCTACCTCAGGTGTTGCCATTTTGGCCGTTACTCAACGTATATTTCATAACTTTGTTGTAAAAAATATAAAATACTTATGCATGCTCTCTAAAATCCCTTTTATTAATTTATTTGGAAAAAAATGAAAGTTAGTATAAATAAAATTCATCATAGAAAGCGTTATTTCCAATCATTTAGTTTGTTAAAATGGAATGAAAACCTGGTCTGAGAGGGCAAAACTGCTTACATTTCTGAATTCAAAATGCATAAGCCAAAAACCCTAAGCCTCAAAAATGATGCAGACCAGTATTGTCCGTGATGTAGTGCTTGAAATTTTCGGCCCCTGGAGAATGGCACACGGCCAATGTTTCCATCCTCAAACATCACCCAGATTTCCACATCACAAGCGTTATCAGTTACCGAATAACCTCGAAAACCTAGTTTAAAGTGACGAATTCGACAAATTTTCAGGCATACTGAAGCCAGTCTAAACGGCATACCTGGCTGTATAGAGCAATATACATGTGGTGGTTGTCGATTGGGGCCATGGTGCCATTATAAGTTAGCAAAGGAATCGATGGCAATGCAAATACGTTTGACACGCAAGGTACCCATTATCCTAGCTTATAACTCTCAATTACAAGTTTAAGTTTTATTTATTCATGCCGAGAACAAGCCGTAGCATGTGAACTTAAATGAACCAATGGGAATTAACCACATCATTATTCGAAGTGAAGTATGCTGACTTCGATTCATCGATCCCTTACTGCCATCACGCACGCCATAGCTTTTTAGACCTTAATCGCTGGAGTTCTTCAGAGTTGTTTCAGGCTCAGTGTGTGCCACATTACAGTGAGGAACGCATCGAGGGATAGATTTTTTATTTCTGATTATTGTATTTGTATATTACACACCATTATCAATTTTTTTTATTAAATAGAGAAGTGCAATGCTTTGTTTTCTCTGTAATTAGTCTAACGGAACCTACATCAGCAAATCTGAAAAATTCGGTAATTATTTGTTTTATCCTTATTATACCCGTGCCCTATACATGTTGTATTTTTGAAAGTTTCTTCTCTTTCTTCGATTTTTCCACAGCACGAAAGATCCTCTGCTCCTCACTAAGATTAATGCTCAAGGATACGAAGGGTCCCACGTCCTCACCCGTGGGTCTGCCTCGCTCTCGGACGACGTTTTTTTTTTTTTTTTTTTTATCTCAACGATGTTTTGCGGTGAGCCAAATGGGCTCAAACCAGCAACTCTGCTCCCTCTCCTCCCAGTCTTTGCTTTTCTTCTCTCTTTCTCACCCGGTCCTCCCCATTCTGAGCCAATCTCTCCTTGCTGTGTACTTCGCCTGTGGATCGCCTTCAGGCGGTGCTCCTGTTGAGGGCCGGGATTTATCCGAACCCTACCTAGCCCTGCAGCTAACTTTCCTTACCATGGCTAAGGAACAAATCAGTTCTACTAAGGCTTCAAGGACCCTTAAGTAATATCCAAGTGTAGGACACCCTGGACCGATATTCGCTGGACTTTCCTGTCGCAGGTGCGAAGCCAAGGGGATTGTTTTTCTTGCGCTGAGTCTGCGGCTGCTGATTCCGTCGGCGGTGCTCGGGGCTTTGCAGTGTCTCGAACTGGTCCCCAGATTGGGCTTGCCTCGCCTGCTCTGGTCCCGTTTCTCTCCCAGCCCCCAGTCAGGCCCCCTACCCTCGCCTCTGGTCTTCGTTCCACCACCTAATTCAGTGGAAATTTTTCCAAGGCAGCCGGCCAATCGAAACTAGCCCAAAATTACAAAGGTATAAAACTTTGTTGTGATGTGCACGGCTGAAAGGGGACTTTATAATAATAGGCAAAGCAACAGGGATCTAGCCGACGATTAAAACGTAGAAAGAACTTTAAACAATTCGGAATATACACTTCCCACAAAGCAGGTTGGAAACCATTGATAAATTCGTAATTAGCACGAAAATAAACGAACAAAGTTCTCCCCACCCATACCCCACCTGACGCAACGGTTACAATCCAATTTTATCCACATCTGCGCCACGTATCGGACCAATTTAGTTAGTACATAAAATGACTGCCGAAAAAAATGGGGTAATCCGGTTGATGAAACCAACGCCTTCGACTGCCACTGGTATGAGTTCACAGGTTTACAGAATGATCGGAAGGCGCCATCCGAGAGCTGCAGGAGATTTCTAATTGTGTTTTTGCTTTCAATAGAAGAAATTTTCCATTCCCTATAGGGGAGAACGTGGAAGTACATTAAAAGCGACCTAGAAAACATTGAAAATTTGCAAGATTCCTGAAGGGAATTCATAAATACGTCAACCAGCAAAGGCAACACAGCCACATCCAACAAAGGCTTTAATTAACCCTATCTGCTCTAAGGCGGTACAAAATTTACCGCCCTATCGTTTTTCGTTCACAGTTTAGCTCCCAGTGATATTCAGCGCCCAAAAGTCTGAGACTATCAATCAAATTCTCGTATACCCGGACCTTACAGCCAAAAATATAGATAAATATAAATATTTGAGAAAATTAGATGATGAAACACGTCATTAACTGTAAACGTAAACAGCCATACTATCGCAGCAAATCAGAATGAACACCATCTGAAAACAAATAGAGATGAAATACTTAGCAAAGTCGATATTATAAACATACAAGGTCTGTTAACGAAAAATTGCAGAAAACAAATGGTACTGCAGGATATAAAAAAATATGCACGGTCTAAACTCCTTGCCGTTACTGAGACTCATCTAGATGATACAGTGTACAATGCAGAAGTTCAAATCGAAAACTATGTATTACATAGAAGTGACCGCAAAAATAGGAAGTGTGGTGGTGTTGCATCATACGTACGAGATCATCTCTGTTCCCATACTAAGCAAAAATTTTAGAATGGAGTGTGTGATTGCATTATTGTCAAGATCGAAAAACTTAGATTGATATGCGTCGTGTGCTATCGACCGCCAAAATGAACCACCGAAAAATTTGCCAAAATGTTACAAGTAATCAACATGCATTGCAAAGAAGTTCCGAGTAAGTATAATTTGTATATAACTGGTGATTTCAGCTTCCTCTTTTTAAAATGGTTAACGACAGACTTACCAGATGAAACTGGAAGCTTCGTACTATCCAGAAAATCAACGACCACTAGAGATGAAAAAGATCAGGGCCTCTCTCTAGTGCGCCTCATGGATGAATTTTCACTGACCCAAATGATCTCGTCACCTACGAGAAATGAAAATGTCTTAGACGTTCTATTCGTAGATAAAGCACAGTTGATTAAAAATATTGAAATCCAGGATACAACATTATCTGATCATAGTCCCATTCAGCTTGGCGAATGGGATTTTCATAGACCACAGAAAAATTCACAAATAAACTCCATCTCCAGTCTACGGGACTTGAACGTACACGATAAAGGGATAAATTGACACTGCTTGAATGCAGAACTGAAGTCACTAAACTGTTACGAACTTCTAAATAACTCTATAGAAAGTGAAAGCATCAATTAGAGATTCAAAAACATTTTAGCAGAAAAGTGTATCAAGTAACTTAGCCCGACAAAGAGAAAATTTAATCAAATCGACACCACAAGTTTGGCAAAGGACTACTTAAGAAACGTGCAAAACTCATAGAATGCAAAAAATCAACGAAGTTGCGACAACGACAATACGAGTGCAAAAAGAAGCTACATGAGATAGAACGTCAGCTTGCAAGATCACACGGTAAAAAATAAACAGGAAAAAGAAAAGCAAGCCCTTGAAAAAATAAAAAAAAACAATAGCAAAGATTTTTTACCTATGCATCACATCATTCTTCGGTAAAATCGAAAATTGGGCCGCTGGTGAATGACACAGGATCTATTGTTGAGGATGACCAGGAAATGAGCGAAATACCAAGCCGTCAACATCAAAGTCTTTAGTGACTAAATTCTAAATCCTGAAACCCCAAGAATTGAGTTAACTACAAACTACCTAACATACTTCGAGTTCACAAAACTAAGCATTGAATTAGCCATTGACGAAATTAGCGGCAACAGTGCAGCGGGACCGGATGATGTGCCTGCAAAAATTCTTAAGATATGCAAGCTAAGCATTTCTTACCCACTATACCTTATGTAGCGAAAATCGATGGATGATGGAGTGGTTCCACTCACCTACAAGCACGCAATTATTTCACCTATTCCTAAAGCTGAAAATAGTTTGGATCCAGCTAACTATAGACCTGTCTCGCTAACGAGCCACGTAGTGAAGACGTTTGAAAGGGTCTTTAGGAAACACCTCGTACATCATTTGGAGAGCAATAACCTGCTTACGTCAAATCAACTCTGCATTCGCCATAAACGTTCAACCACCTCGCAGTTACTTGAGCATTATAACTCTATACTAGACCTACTATACCGAGGCAAAAATGTGGACGCAATATTTTTAGATTTTGCCAAAGCCTTCGATAAAGTAGATTATGAAATATTATTACTCAAACTCTTCAACATGGGCATCCGTTAAAAATGTCTACGATGGATCGAAGCTTTCCTGAAAAATCGAACCCAAAGTGTTATTATAAATAATAAAGTGTCCATACGACAGCCGGTACTCAGTGGAGTCCCACAAGGCACAGTGCTTGGTTCAATACTCCTCTTCATCGTGATAAATGATATGGTGCACCAATGCAAGTTTGGCGTTCCCTCATCGTTCGCTGATGACACACGGATATTAGCAGCGGTACAATCAATGGCAGACGTACGGAATGTGCAACTAGATTTAACCAATATCTTTCACTGGACATCGGTTAACAACATGACCTTCAACGAATCAAAATTAGAACGGAAAAAACCTCTCCCATGCTGAATCTACGTTCTACAAGACGAGAGATGGGAGCGAAATCGAGAAAAAGCAAATTTTAGGAGACCTTGGGGTGAGAATGCAAGATCATGCCACATTTCAAGATCACGTGGTTTGAGTTGTTACTATAGGCAAGAAGTGGAGCGAATGGGTGCTTCGAACTTTCTCACTCACCTTACGGAAACAACTTATACTCCCGAGAATTGGATTCTGTTCACCCCTTTGGATGCCAAGTAAACCGAAAGACTTAGAGCGCCTTGAGGCTATTCAGCGATCGTTTACTGCCAAAATCCGGGGCATGCAAGATTCAAACTACCACGAAAGATTTGCTCAACTTCAAAGGAGATTCGAGCACTTTATGATCATATATGTATGGAAAATTCTAGAAGGAATTACTGCCAACGTCAATGGACGAATCTAGCCCAGACACTCAGACCGTATTGGTCGCACTTGTGACGTGCGAATTCCAATCAAAACTGGTGGTGACGCGATGGCCACAAAGTATTCTAATAGTTTCGCGGTTCGGGGGGAGCGGCTACGTGAACTGTGGGGATAACTCGCAGTTAGCTATTCCACTGATTACGGACTGCAGCATCACCTCTGCGCAAGATGAGTGGCGTGCATAACACCACCTGGACCTCGTCAGAAGTATCATCAAGGTAATCAAGGTAAGGTAACATTTCTGTGTAGATTTTCTTTTTATCCAAAACGAACTTTCAAAATTATCACTAAAAAACAGCAACAAGACTAGAAATGAAAAATAGAAGCAATGGGAAAATTGCGGCAGATGTGTTGCCGGAGTATTCATTCTGTACTGTACGGAGATATTTTTTATATTTGAATTTGATTGACATTAAAACTGCTCTGAGGCATCATTCCTTCAATTAAATAGCCGAAAGAATAGTTGAATAGATGACTTTTGAGACTATGAAGAAAAACTATCATATTGATAAAGTTATAAGCATTTTTAGTGGGCGGTACAAATTTTTACCGCCTTGACGCTCAAGCAGCTGAAAAAAATATGTAACGGATAGGGTTAAGAAATATTTCTCAAATAGTTCTGTGTTGTGTGTTCCCTTCTTCACAACCATCTGAACTGCTATCCAGCTACACACGCACACGAAACGAATTAAAACTTCGCCCACACGAGACGTTCTAAATTATCAAGGTTCGCCCCTGTGACTATTGTAGATGCGTCGACAGTCTGTAGCAGCAAATGCACACATCGATAGTCGAATCGAAGCTCCCCTGAGGACGTACAAGGTAAGGGTTATACAGTGGACTCAGAAAGCAAATCCGTTTAAGCAAACCTAGCTAGGTCAAGCAGTAGTTATTTGCGGTCGTGAATGAGCAATGATGCAAAAGCAGGTGAGACATTCGATCGATTTCCATTGATCACTATGGCGCATAGGGTTTTTACGGATATGGAACAATGCGGTTAAAAATAAGAATGATTTTGAAAGATACACACCGCACAAAGAGTTTGTATCACAATCAAAGAAGCGAGTGGGATTTAATACTTGGAAAGAAAAGGGAAATCTAGAACAAGCTCAGTTAAAAGACAGTAAGAGAAAGTAGTGTTATTACGTGCATCCTCCAGACATGGCATCGGCAGGAAAAGAATAGTAGACACGAATAAAAGGTGGAATTAACGAACCGGCTAATCGGCTAAGAAATATTTAGTTAATGTCGCCTGGTTGAGCTGCACAATATTAATAAGAAAAGTGAAGAGATCAAACCACTCACGTTCATACCAATTAATAGAAAGATATAGAAAATTTCTGGGTTGTATCCAACCACCATCTGCAGGGCGTCAACAGCCATCACAGGAGAACCAACGCCAGGAGCTATAGCGATCGGCCCAACACGAGCGAACTGGAGCGCGGAAGCTGCAGTTGTCCACTTCTCTTCAGTCGAGAGTTAATTTGTTAGGACCCGGGTATGTATTCAACTGATCGATCCATTTAATAAGCAAAGAATGGCCTAATTTTTCTCTCGTTGTAGGTTGAGGTTTACAAACTCCAAAGAAATTTACCTTTTAATTATTGATAACGGTCTAAACTGAATAACTTTCCGATAAAGACCATCATTGAAAGATTAGAAAAGCACAAGTGTAGACATCCACATCCCAGGACCCAAGCAGCCGGGTTCTAAGCGGCTGCAGGAGAAGACGAGGACTCGGAGCCTGTAGCAACCCGCCAAGGCACAGAGACGACCGTATATAAACGAAGGGAGAGCTCGTCCGAGCCACGAGGTTGCGTCCTCTCCCCGCGGGCTAGTCTTCCAGTTCGAAACGAAGGGATTTTCACCGCCTGTGCCAAAGAAAATAAACGCTAATCACCCGATAGAAGAATTTAGTAGTCCTGAATACACAGAAATGTTTGCTTTGAGAATTAGTATTTCGTGAATTTAACTATTAGAAACTTACACAAAGCTACAATTAGCGAGCTAAAGTAGCGCATAAGCGAAATTGAGAAATTTAGGCCGCACAGAACACGACTTGAGAAGTTAAGGCCTCAAAGGGCGCTAATGCATTTGAGGATTTTAGGCCGCAAAGGACTTAATTTGAGAAGTTAAGGCCACAAAGGGCGTAATTTGAGAACTAAGGCCGCAGAGGGCGTAATTTGAGAATTAAGGCCGCAAAGGGCGTAACTTGAGAATTGAGGCTGCAAAGGGCGTAATTTGAGAATTCAGAATTGCAAAGCTGGCATTAAGGAGAACTTAAAGAAACTAACCACAGCTTAACGTGCCTAACTGAAGTCGAGGATTCAGACAAGTTAAATCTCGAAAGATTAGCTCGCGAAACTAAAGCGCTTAGCATGGACGCCATTGCGACCTCCAAATCTCCGGGCCATACTCAAATTAAAGAATCCGTCAGAATCTGAAACCCGGATATCAAATTTATTATTTAACTCCGTCAAACACCAACGTGAGTTTATATTTCAAGTCAATTTTTAGCAATCTTTTTATCCCACTGATTTTATTACAGCAGAAGTGCTATTCATGAATGTATATTCTTTTGTAAACCAACGGCTTATAGTTAGAAAATGCTCTGCTTTAGAAAATGTTCTGCTTAAATGCAGATAATGAAATAAATACTTAAATCCCTTCGAATAAGAAGTATATAATGAGTTGTCTGGAAACCAGCATTTGCCTTCCCAGTTCGTTGAGGCCCCCTAGACACAACATTCTAGTGCCCACAACTTACCGAACTGGATACGAAGACGAGCTTTCCTCGAAGCCCTCCCGGCTTCCTGCAGTCATCCACCCCAGGCCGGCCTCCATCCCATGGGACCGGGAAGAATAGATTATCTTCTCATAATGAAAATTAGACGAGTGTTCCAGTCACTAACAATTCCCACGCCGTGGTACAGATAGCGTTCCCTTCGCTGGAACGCTGGAACCAGGTTGCACGGGACGCTGAAACCGATCAGGCCCAAGCGGCGACACCTTCCGCTGACCAGGTCACAGGTGAGATGGGCAAAGGGTAGAATTGGCAACGTCGCGAATGCACCAGTGCCAACGCCACGATCCTCCTGAAGATTATGGGGCTCCAAACTCGATGAACATAGTCCGTGGAAACTTCCGAAGAACAGCTTAATATTACTCAGCCCCTCAGAGCGGCATGTTGACACTGAGCTCATAAATGGGACTGCTGAAAGCTTCTCCGACAGCCAGCTTCTTGACTTGCTGAAAAACTCGGAGAGCTTTAGTGTATTGAGGAAATGTTACAGTCATGAGCACGAGAAATGACCCAAGAGACTTCAAGCCAGAAAAAACAAATACTGTCTCCAGACATTTCGGACACCGTTGGTTAAATGTGTCCTTCAATGGACGAGGCCTGATTAAGATTGAATCGTTAATAGGAGTAAAGAAGCGAACGCCATTCAAGATTATAATTAATATTTACGGATATAATCTAGGGATAGAGACGATCGTCACAAACGAGCTAAGACATTTGCTCGCGAGCACAGTTGAAAGACAAGTGCCCTTAACCTTACAAAGGGAGATCTCCATAGCGAAGCGTTATAACGGGAGAGGTGCGGTGCAGTGTATAGCAGCCTAATGAACTGCTTATAAATAAATTTATTTATAGGTATTTTGCATAAAATCTCAACGGGTACACTCTTCGGACATCCATACATGAGTTGAGATACAGTTTGAATCATCAATTCAATGGTTAATAAAAGACCATAAAATAAAATTTATAAGAGAACGGTAGAAAGCATAGAGCCGCATACATTTGTACGACAACAGAGGCAGTTTACTAACCGATGCAGGCAGTGTGCATGTGTTGCGGCCACTGTGGGGCGCCTGCTGCATTGCAGGGACTGTGCCAGGAAGCAAAGAATGCTACGGGAGGACTCAATAGGACTAAAATGAAACTTAGCCGTGACCGCACGTAGAGAATTTACAGCACATCGAGGAGTCGAAGTATTTCTGTGTGGGATCTCAGGCCTTCGTAGGTTGTTTTCTTAAACATATCCCCGTACTTTTTCGATTTAGTTCCTTCAATCTCCCGCTTATGACTTGCCGGCTGCTTGAGCTGCTCAATACTGTAAAATGCTGTCAAGTACAGAAAGTTCGAGCAATAGGTTCACTATTACTGCGGTTTTTCTAGCGTGCAGAATCTAATACTAAGAATGACCGTCGTATGTTTATATATTTATATTTTTACTAGCATGACCCGTGGAATTCAACGGTTGATTATAGACTATACTTTCCAAATTGAACCAACCCACGCTACACAATTGCAATTTAAAATTACTATCCTTTGGTAAATTATAAAATAGAAAAAGTCGACACGAACTAATAATTCAAACTTGACGTTTCGGGATACTTCTCCAATTTTCAAAAGCCTAATAAAATCTTTAATGGATACCTAACAAAATTTTTATTTATTTAAGGAGACCAAGGTTATGGTGTTAGCAGGGTGGGAGCTAGAGGGCTAATGACACAGTGCGCTATGGGGTCCTCATATAGGCGTCGAACAGCACGGGAAGCGGAGGAAA
>LQNS02278091.1:34474966-34488752 GCA_001587735.2 Parhyale hawaiensis | reverse complement strand
AGCAGCAAATCTGGCCAGCAACTGTAAC
The DNA here is from genome assembly GCA_001587735.2 of Parhyale hawaiensis. Lineage (NCBI taxonomy): Eukaryota > Metazoa > Arthropoda > Malacostraca > Amphipoda > Hyalidae > Parhyale > Parhyale hawaiensis. The sequence continues at coordinate 34,488,724 of LQNS02278091.1, read as the reverse complement.
GAAGCGCCGTGTTGCGGCTCCGTCCTCAGCTAGGCCCAGACAGTATTGCCACCCTCAGCGGTATAGTAAGAGGATAAACCTAGGTGCTGATGCATGTCGGCAAATATTCCCTTACACTCGGCACAGCCATTTGCTTACCAGAGCAAGTTTTCCCCATACACCACGTGAAGCAAAACCTCAAATCCATTACATGTGCTGATGTACATAAGCATGATTCAGCCCAGCGAGTTTGGGGGAAAGTCGTGCCAAAGACGTCGTCAGCGTCGACTTTGCCGCCATTTTTAACCCAAACTAGAGATAACAGGACGCCCGGACCGTCAAACGACCACGTTTCAATACAACAACTGTCATTTGTGCCACAGTCTTATTTTTGCCCTGAGCATTACCAACTACCTATAGAGAAATCATGGGAGGAACTTACCGGGTCACCTTGGATTTTCACAGAGGCCGAAAGACGCCATAGCGATCTCGGGTGACGCCGATTTTCCTCCCATGGACGGTCACCACCCAAAGGTCCTACTGCACTCTCGGCAATCTTCCGTGGCGGGGGCCAAACTTGCCCCGTCCAAGTAAAGCCCCATTGCCTCTCTCCAACACCTTGCCATGCACCAAATCTTCCGCCAATGTGGTCCACCGTCACGCAAGCACGCAAAAGCGACATTTTCGCGGCCCTTTGGACAGCGTCCCGAGGCTTCCCCTGAGGATCCAACGCCACACAGCTGCACTTGCCGGCTTCAGGCATGGGGGGACGGTCTAGGATGTTCTGCCACGCAGTCCCACCTTCACATCGCCCGTTGCCTCGTGCATTTTTCACACTTTGGCTAACAGTCTCACAGTGCTACCACACATTCTATGCTCTACCCCCGAATGGGAATCCCATCGTGCCCACTTGGGCTACGGTCGAATACCATTTCATAGCCAATTGCAACGGTGCACCACCGTTGATGAGGCACTGAAACAAGACTTTGTGCACGGTTTTCCACTGCAACAAGCTCTCTCCCGTGCGGCCCCTGACCGGGAATCGCACTTAATCATCGAAGGGTCATGGCACTTAGGTCACCCGCAATGGCAGTCGACGTCCGAGCCCTCTAGTGTCTCACACACCTTCAGTACTTTCTCTCCACAAGTCACGGCTGGGCTCAACCGCTATCGTGCATCAACATCCCATTAGCAAATTATACAAAAGGCTAGCGACGGGGCCAGCATTCGGATTTGGGCTGAGGCTGCGTATAGTTACAATGGCCTCCTCCCGTGGCTCAACTGCATAAGCATAGCCATATTTTCTCCCGTTAGGACGGGTTCTCCCAGAGAACCGCTGTGGGCCCACTGCCACAGCTGATAAATCATGCATGATAAGCGACTCGTTTCACGAGGAAGGGTTGTCAAAGCCCACTTCGCGTCGGACTAGGCCACATAGCGATATGCAGCACCCTCAAGAGTCTGAACCGAGGGTTCACTTGGTGCACTCAAGGACTGCGCCGTGTTGCGGAGCCGTGTTGCGGCTCCGTCCTCAGCTAGGCCCAGACAGTATTGCCACCCTCAGCGGTATAGTAAGAGGATAAACCTAGGCGTTGATGCATGTCGGCAAATATTCCCTTACATATCCCCCCAAACATAAGAATGAGGAACATTCACCCGAATATTTACCGAATGAAGGAACCTGAGGCACAGCCAACGGTTAAGGAATTGGCAACCTACTTAGCATGTCGGCGNGGCCCACTGCCACAGCTGATAAATCATGCATGATAAGCGACTCGTTTCACGAGGAAGGGTTGTCAAAGCCCACTTCGCGTCGGACTAGGCCACATAGCGATATGCAGCACCCTCAAGAGTCTGAACCGAGGGTTCACTTGGTGCACTTAAGGACTGCATCCGCACACTGTTGAAACTTTGCCAATTCAACATATACGTTTCAATCGTGATGGGAGGGTGTCCCAAAACCACTCCACGCATGAGTACGAGCACGTCCCGCCACACAAGACAGTACTCTGATAGGTGATGCACACGTCCTCAACGGACATGTACGAATATACAAGACATTTCCTTAGATGGAGATGTACCCAAGTGTTAGGCACATCTCCAATGCGCCCATAGAAGAAGAGGCAAGAGCAAAGCGGCAGCTGCTGCACGCTGACATTGGGTCGCGAGTAGAACAAGACCTTGCCTCACCTAACCTCTCCTCGTAAAACCATGACCAAGTGTTTCGTAAGGCTGGGCTACTTATTTTACATCGTTGTAACGCCACCCGACGAATGCACCTCGATGGGAAACTATACCGAGTCTCCCAGACACACAAACGTCATGTTGCGACAAGGAAAGGCCGAGTGCATACTTGGGTCACGTGCAGGACAAGTCCTTGCACTTGCCTAACCTCTGTTCTCGTTGAATAAGCCAAATAACACCAAGTCCCGTGACGGTAAGGACAGGCGATGAACCCTGATTTGGTAATGCCTAAAGGAGGGCACACCAGTTGAAACGAGATAAACAGTATATGCCCACGCTGGCGTACTAGCCGGTCTGCTGTCGACTTTCAGCGTTTCAGGGAACTGCAGAGTCGACTGGGGCTTCTTGTGAGGAAGCTAAGAGAGAACATAACTTGAGGTCCGGGGAGTTGTTAGTTTCTTCAGTAGTCATGACTGCGGGGTTTAGGGGGTTGTGGGCGGAGCGACCCGTTCCCCTGTCAGCGCTCCCCCACCCGCAAGGTTTTGGGTGCACGAAGCAGTTCCTGCGCGGAGCAGGGCGTTCCCCATCCGGCTCACCTAGCGCGATTTTAGGAGCGGGATTTCGAGTCCAGTTATTTATTTATTTTATTTTTAATTCTAGTCTTATTGCTCAGTGGAACATTTTTCCATAGTCTCAGGTGCTTCTATGACTAATTAAGCCTTGGCAGCTCATCGCACCCCAGATGACCGGCGCGCCCGCCGTATGCAGCCCCTCATTAATCTCTTGCGTGGAATGTGGACTAACAGCTACGAGCCGTCGGTGGCTATCTTCCCACGCCGGCAGTGTGGTGTGCCGCACTCCAGATGACGGGCATCTCCACCGGATGCATCCCTCATTAATCTCTTGCGTGTAATGGGGGCCAACAGCTGTGACAGTGTGGTGCACCGCACTCCAGATGACGGACATTTTCACTGGATGCCAACTGGCGCAGGTAACATCTGGTATCCGGGGCGTTCTGCAAAGATCTCCCCAAGTCGTTGGACAGTGAACGCCAGCAACTTGACGCACACATTTGCCGGCAAGCTGACGCCCCCTAAGTACGCTGGCAAGCTGTCTCCATTAACCCCATGGATGATTGTAGGTATTAACTCTACGAAATTATAATGGTAATAACATGTGAAAGTATTTTTTCTCAAGTTCATTAGCAAAGACACTAATGGCATGGTTGCTTGAATATACACTAGGGGGAAAAACAAGAGAACGATTTTCATTATTTGAAAATGAAGTTTAGCTATGTAGAGTAGGTTAATGAATCTTTTGATTGGGCCTTAGGGAATGTATTTAACATATTTCTACAAAACATCAGTACAAACATAACTATAGTCAATACATTAGAGAAATCTAACAAATAATAACAAAAATTGAACAGTTCAAAATAAGAGAACGATCGTCTCTAAAACATTCCCACATTTACCCGGGTCATCTGGCAACATTCAATTTCGTGTACATGACTTCTAGAACTGGCACTCTTACGATTACACCGTTCTAGAAACATGGCACCTCACGTGAAAGTTACTCCTGAGCTGCGAGAAGAAATTGTTAAGCTCAGGTCCTCAGGAATGACTCTTTCGGCCATATCAAGAGAGGTTAACCGATCCAAGAGCGTTGTTTCTCGCGCTTTGAAGCTCTATGATGAAAAGAAACAGATGGAATCACCGGTATCTGCAGGCCGCCCTCGAAAAACCACTGTACGAGTTGATAGGATTATGAAACGCTATGCCCGGAAAGATCCTTTCGAAACTGCAGCGGGAATTTCCAGAAAGCTGAAGGTTAATAACGACATGTGTCTCGCTATACAGTTTCTCGTCGCCTCAATGCATGTACGTTATAGGCACGCAGTCCTCCCACTAAGCCACTGATCAGTAAGAAGAATAAGAAAACAAGATTTGAATATGCGGAAAGCCACATCGTTTGGAAAGATGAAGATTGGGAAAGAGTGCATTTTAGCGACGAAAATAAATTTAATTTGGTTGAATTTGATGGCAGACGGTATATTAGACGTGCAACAGGTGACAGGTTGAACCCGAGATGAGTTAAATCATCTGTAAAGCATGGGGGAGGTATAGCGTAATGTTGTGGGGCATGTTTTCATCTGAAGGAGTTGGACCGTTGGTGGCCATTAAAGAAACTGTCAATGCTAATGTGTATCGCAATCTTGCACAGCAATATGTCATCCCATCTCTACGATCATCACCAAACCAGCCAGCAATTTTTATGCAGGACCATTCCCCGCGCCAAACTGCAAAGAAAGTGAAGGAATATTTTGCGGAAGAGAATATCCAAGTCACGAACTGGCCTGCCCAAAGCCCGGACCTTAATCCTATTGAAAACTTATGGAAAATTATAGGTGACAATGTACGAGAACGACAACCATCAACAGTAAAGGATCTGTGGACTAAAATTGAAGAGGAATGGAAAAAATAAATCCAGAGTTTTGTAAGAAACTTGTGATGTCGTGTAATCGTCGCTGTGCTAAAGTTATTGAAAATAAAGGTTTTAGTACTCCATACTAATTGTTCTAAATCTAAAATTGACCGTTGTAGAAACGATCGTTCTCTTATTTGCACTGTTCAATTTTTCTTTTTGTTTGTAAGATTGCTCTAATGTAATAAATGTAGTAATATAGTTTAGTTTGCCCTGATATTTTGTAGAAATATGTTAAATACATTCCTTAGGACCCCATCAAAAGATTCATTAACCTACTCGACATGGTTAATTTTTATTTTCAAAAAAATGAAAATCGTTCTCTTATTTTGCCCGCTAGTGTACTCACAATGCAGATCTGTATATTGCATACATATCAACAGAATATTGTGATATAAACTGATCATTTTTAGAGTTGCTATTGGTAAAATCCCCTAATGTGAAAGAAATACTCCCATTCATACAAAGACAAAAGGCAACTTAACTATGTACAATACGCACCACATACAAAGAAGCGGAACGACTGCAACCGTCATTTATTCGCTACAGTTATATTCTGAAATAAGCTTAAACACCTTACCATATTTCCACCATATGCATGTGGGCCTATTCCAAATGAGTCAAGATATAAAATACATGATGAATTCGATGCAAAAAGTAGGATCCAAAGCCCCATAACTCCAGCTTCATTCACAACATTTGTTACGAAAAATCCTTTTCGTGGAGTTGTTGGAACTTCTCTGCTATGCATCCTAAATACTCCTTCCGAGTAACGGAACATGCGCGTAATATCTTCTCAATCTGCATGTTATTCTTCTTATTTTAAGTAATTTAGGGAGATTCGTCTTGCGCTGTTTATTTCGAAAGAAGCTTGAACAGTGTTTTGTTGTAATTGGGTTCCCAGCCACGATTGAAATTCGTGTCTTACCTTTGCGTTTGAGCTCTAATGCATTACTGTTCTCCTTCGCAAGCGTTGAAAAAAAAAAACTTCTTTCGGCTTTGTAATTGCCAGGAGTAATGTTCGCCGCATCATTTCTTCAAAAATTTGCTAGAGATATTTAAAACGATTGGCTTGGCTTGTTTGGGAGTTCACAAACGAGACGTGATGGAGTCTTGCCATTCACCGAAAATGTAATATCATATATATCGCAATTTTGGAAATGATTGGCATTGCGTGCGTACGCTCCACTGAACGCATCCTAATTTAAGAAGCAGATGGAGAGACGTTGTGGTAATGCTGAATTAAATGGATTCTCAATAGTGAGCTTACGCGCTCCAGCTGTCCACGCCATTGTCTTTATTTGAGGTCTAGTGAAATGATAGTCCAAAAAATTGTTCTCATTCAGCATAGTTTTATTCAATGCCAGTACTGCTGCAGGGGTGGGTACAAGACATGCACTTCACCCATATTTTACAGTGACACTTTTAACTATAAGCTTCGGCGTCTGGTGACATTAAAATGACGGATGGCTTGACTAGTTCGAAACATATGCACAGATCTGTATTATTTAAAAGATACTGATCGTATTCGGTACTGTCTACGGGTAGAGGCCCATCGAATAAATGGAGCGGGTACGTACTGCAGTATTTGTTTTACTCTCCCGTCCGGTTGCCGCTGTGAAATAGGCTTCCGTAATATCCGGAATGCTTTCAGTGATGCTTTTGTATGGTATGTTGGCACCAAATTCTCCATTTCATCATGCTTTTATTGTCAGATTGGTTTCAACGCTTGCAAGTAAACCAAAGAAAGGGTTATTTTCTACTTAAGTGGAATTTAAACAGAAGTTTGACATCTGAATCATCCTATCTACGCAGCACGCCATCAACAAATGTAATGCTAAATGTTGCATCTGGAGCAGTACCATCATTTTTGAACGGAAGATCCAATTTCAAATGCCAGGCTAGACAAATCGATAAATTCACTATCGCTGCTATTGATAATTAATTCCAAGAAATAATCTTTTAACTGACCAGTGTAAGGAAATGCATTCGTGCTCAAATGGTCACAATAGTATCCAGCTTCCATTCTATTATCAATCAAACCCTTCTTATTAACAGTTGGGAAGTTGGCGTCAATCCCAAAGTCATAGTTTTCGGTAGGTGTTTGGAACAGGGAATTGTCAAGTGCACGTGCGATCTTCATCACACGAAAGGTTGTTAGAGACTGACGCTAGTGTAAGTGAGACAGTGACTTTATGCAAAGAGATCATTGTTGAAACGGCAGCACATCTTTCTTACAGGCTTCTTTCCCCCTTTTTTCACTCGACCAACGGCAACGATTCTTTACCAACCTGTTTAGGGCGTCAAAACCATGTTTCTGTGCACTTTCTCTCAAGTTTCTGTGTTCACTTACATCAATAGCTACTCCTCAACTCTCAAGCTCTGCAGCAGTTGGTAATTTAGTACGAGCTAGAAATGGTAGAGTATTTCGCAAAATTTTGGAAAACACAGTAAAAAATCATCCATTGGATTGGAAAGTTCGCATGTTTTCCAGCGCTCCGCCTCTACTTTGTGAAGCTTTTGAAAAGAAGCGCTCAAACGCCTCCACTGACGGTGGGGTATAAATTTCCCGCAATGCGACTACTTGTATAAAAAACAAAGACTTAAACTATCTTGCTTATATCTACTCATTTCTAACAAAATGTAGGATGCACATGGTGCCGGTGCTGTCTATAATAGTACAGCGTTCCCATTTGTATGTCTTACATTGTTGCTAATGTTCTCTAGTCAACTTTTATCAACATGCTTATAAATGACATGTGAATTTAAGTTTTTCAAGCTATCTTTTCCACCCACAACACTTAATATGTTAGCTTGACCATTTCCCACATATGATCTGCAGACAACATCGCTTTATACCCCGTAATACTTCAAGTTGTTAGCAAGCATGGCTACTTTGCATACCGGCTTTTCAGATATCTCGCATTCTGGTAATCCCAAAAGAGGCGCTGATCCTGAATGGAGACAATAGCCTCACTATTGAAATACATTTAATTCAGCGTTACCGCAACGTCTCGCCATTTGCTCCTTACATCAGGAGGCTTTCAATGGAGCGTATGCACGTAATGCTCAATATTTTCAAAACTGCGATACATCTTATATTACACTCTCGGTGAATGGAAACACTCGATCATGTGTCGTTTGTGAACTCTCAAACACGATGAGCCAAGCGTTTTACATGTCTCTTGCAAATTTGGGAAGAAATTATGCGTCTTACATCACTCATGACAACTACAAGGCCGGGAGAATTTTATATTTTTTTTTTTCGATTCTGGCAAAGGAGAACAGTAATGCATTAGAGCTCGAGGACAGAGGTAATGCACGAATTTCAATCGTGGCTAAGAATCCATCCTAACATAACACTGTGGCTGTTATTATCGGATTATTTCAAGCCGCTGTCGAAGTGAACAGCGCACGACGAGTCTTCCTAAACTACTTATAGTAAAATGAATAACGTGCAGATTGAGAAGATATTACACGCATGTTCCGTTACCCGGAAGTAGTATTTAGGACATAGGTTACGTGCCCGTGCGCCAGGTGCATTCTGTGTTTGGTGACAGGGAGGTTATCCACAGATGCTGTTATGCTTTCTTGCTGCCTGTGTTTGTGTATTGCTCACCGGTCTGGGCTTCAGCTACTGGCAGTCACTTGCGTCTGCTGGACCGACTTGTTGGTTGAGCCAGCAGGCTGTGGGCCGAAAATGATCTGGTCAATCTGTCCCATAGAAGAGAGGTTGGTGGACTCAGTTTTATAAGGTTTACAACATTGAAAGACATTGGTTGTCTTCATCTGTTCCAGCCCTCAGGGTCTCAAGGAGGATTACACGTGCTGCGGTTGAAACGCACAATTTCACTTAAGATAGTTTTAGATGCAGAACTCGTTAGTTCAGTCGGTGCTTTGTGCCCTGGTCTGTTGGCGTTTGGAATTCATTGCCGGCATCGGCTTTCGGTCGAGTTGGCCTGCAGGCGTTTAATTCAGCAGTTAATGGCTTTTTTTTGTTGGATTTTCTTTAGCAGTGTTTCGGGCTTCCAGATGGCACTATCGTTTTTCACGACGATTTTGCGTTCACGTAAGCTTTCCTGCGCGCGCCACCACTAAAATAAACACTACCTAGGCAAACCTAACCTAAACTTACCTAACCTTACCTAACCTAACTCAATTTAACATTTATAACCTTACCTAACGCTACCTAACGTTACCTAACGTTACCTAACCCAACTTCATCAGCGCTACAGCGAGCAGCGCGGCGCACCAACTTGAACGTCGCTCACGCGCACACGATCTGCGTACACAAACACGCACACATCTCCTTCGTGAAAGACGATAGTGCTTCCTGGTATTGCAAACTGCTTCATTTAGGGTGTACTACCTCTCCGTGGCGGCCCGGGCGTGGAGTTTTAATAATAATAATTAATTGTAAATGTTGTGAATGAAGCTGGAGTTTTGGGGCATTGGATCCTACTTTTTGTATCGAATTCATCGTGTATTTTATATTTTGACTCAATTGGAATAGACCCACAAGTATATGGGAGAAACATCGTAAAGTATTTAAGCTTATTTAAGAAAGTAACTAAAGCGAATAAACTACGATTGCAGTCGTTCCGCTCCCTTGTATGCGGTGAGTATTGTAATTACGTTGCATTTTTTGTAAAAATAGGAGTATTTCTTTCATATTAAGACAATTTACAACATGTAGTTAGAAATGTTTGTAATAAACAGATCTGCAATACGAGTATGTTCAAACAACCATACCATCAGTGTCTTTGTTAAAAAAAACTCGAGAAAAACTACTTTCACATGTTATTGGGCACGTTGTGCCTCCCGATACTGACGAAAATACAGAAATAGCGAGGCCGCTTTGTGTCCTGTAGCACTTTAGTTCTTAACCTCTTCGAATCAAGAAGCTTTGCTTATCGCTGTGTACATAGTCGCCTTTGAGCCGCACTCTAGAGCTCGTCAGTATTGTACACCTAGAAATCTGCCGAAGTACCCCTTGTATCATTATTTGGAACATAATAGTGAAAGTGTTTACAACCCTTTCATTACCCACATCGAGTCCGCACTAGTATCTGCAGTAACCAGTGCGCACCTACATTGACTGAGATTCTCGATATAGGGTAATACTGGATTACCATTACATTATAGCTCTACCGAACTGACAAATGCTCGTAGTCGAGAGAACAGCGTAGCAGTGATCTTCGTCTACGAGCCTTCTAACTACACCATCTACAAAAGTTGGTAAATGCTACATAGCACACCTACGTACGCACGTATAGTAACGCTTACCAGATCCGTGTAGATCCGCGTAGCATAGAAGAGAGTGCATATTATTATCACCTACCATCTTCCATTGGGTGAATGTGGACGGCTTGCCAGAGCACGTAGGGGGCGTCAGTTTACCAGCACACGCAGGGACTTCAGCTTCCTGGAGAATGTGTGCGTCAGGTTGTCGGCGTACACTGTCCAACGCCTTGGGGCGATCCATGCAGAGTTACCTGCGTCAGTTCACATCCGGCAGAGATGAGCGTCATCAGGGGTGCGACACACCACACTGCAGGCGTGGGAAGATAGCCACCGACGGCTCGCAGCTGTTGGCCCACATTCCACGCAATATATTATTGAAGGGCTGCATTCGGTGGAGATGCCCGTCATTTGGAGTGCGGCACACAACACTGAAGGCGTGGGAAGATAGCCCCGACGGCTCGCAGCTGTTGGTTCACATTCTACGCTAGAGATACATGAGGGGCTGCATCCGGCGGACATGCCCGTCATCTGGAGTACGATGAGACGGCAAGGTTTAATTAGTCATGGAGGTATTTGTCCGTTAGCGTCCAAGGCTGTGAAGCGATGTTCCACTGACCAGTAAGATCAGAATAATAAATAACTGGACCTGAAATCCGGCCCTAAAATCGCGCTAGGTGGTGAGCGGTGAAGGGAACGCTATGCGCCGCGCAGGGACCGCGTCGTGCACCCAAAACCCCGCTGGTGGGGAGCGCTGAGAAGAGACAGGTCGCCCAGCCCACGATCCCCAAAACCCTGCGGTCATGACTACTCTCGTCTGTTAGCGCGCATAAGTGGCGGTCCAACTTGAAGAGCGTTGTGCTCGGTGTGAGCTCTTCTGTCCCCCATTTAATTGGTGCAGGTGGGGATATTGTTGTTGGTGTGCTCGCAGCCCCGCTTGCTTCTGTGTTCCGCCGAATGTTACGGCAGGGCTTTTTCTTGAATGTTGGCGTGTCACTCATGCGATGCCTGTTCCGAAGGGCTCTGTCTCATCTCGAAACTCAGACAATAGACCCATTTCGATCACACCTGCTTTGTCAAAAGCTTATGAGAGGTTGGTTTCGTCGAGGTTGGGTGGCTTTCTTGAAATGCACGGTGTCCTTCTCCCAACACAGTATTGTCTTCGTAAGGGCTTGGAAACTTGTGATGGTCTGTTTCACATTTCTCATGTGTAGCCACTGGCTCTTGATGGGGGTTATGAGGCGAGGTTGCTACAGCTTGACTTCAGTACTGTTTTTGATCGCGTGAATCACCTTGGATTGCTCCATAAGCTAAGATTGATGGGCACTGGTGGTTCAGTTTTTGCTGTAATTTGTCAGTGTTTATCTGGCACACGTCATTGTGTAGTTGTTCATTGGAAGACTAGTGAGTTTTCGGATGTGGTTTCCGGTGCTTAAAAAGGTAGTGCTCTGGGCCCTTTGTTGTTCATTGTATAGCTATACAATGGACCTGTTTGATTTTGTTAAGAAATTAGTCGTTGGTTACGCTGATTATGTTACTTTCCTGGCTGTTTGCAATAATCCTAGTGATAGGAGGTTTCAGGATCCATTTAGCGTGATTTGAATGTGATTGATTCCTGGCGTTCTAGGTGGGGGATAAGGCTAAACGCGGGCAATACTAAGACCATGCTCGTGTCCAGGTCGCATACAGTGGGACCTGCTTTCCCCACACTCATACTGGATGGTGTGTCACTTCTTGTGGTTGATGACTTGAAATCTATGGTGTCAATTTTGATGCTAAGTTGACGTTTGAGCCCCACATTCATTCGGTTGACTTACGAGTATCGCAGAAATTGGTCTAATGAGGCGTGCTTGGAGGGTGTTTGGCTCGGTAGAATTGACACGTCGCTGCTTTAATTGCTTTGTCCTCCCTCTTTTGGAATACTGCTCCTTAGTCTGGGGTTCTGCTGCTGATTGTCATCTGAGTTTGCTTGACAAAGTGGTTCGTCGATGTGCGTTCATGCTGGATTGTGTTGTGCCTTGTTATCTGGCGCATCATCGCTGAGTTGGAGGGGTCTGCTTTCTGTATAAAATATATTATTGCCGTTGTCATCCACTGTTTGATTTTCTTCGGGAACCATTTGGTCGGGTGAGGTATACCCGCCATACTTGTGCTCTTCATTAGATTGTCTTAGAACTGGTACGATGCCATACGGGCTAGCATTCTCTTTCGTTTTTTTTTTAATCATGTATGGATGTTTTGAATGGTATTGATGGCGCCGTTTTTACTTGTGCGGGTGCTGGCAGCTTCAAACGATCTGTACACAGAGCTATTCCGTGATATCGGATCTTCTCTTTCATACTTTCTTTCTTCGCTCAATGGGTTGGTTGTCTGGGGGTTAGTTAACCTCATGGCGTTTCTTCGTTTCCACGTCACCAATTTAATGCAATTCGCCATATGTCGCAAGCTAAGGCCAAGACTCATGTTACCTGAAATTCGTAAGGAATGACTTGGTCCTAAATAACACTAAAAATTTATTAAATATAGAAATTTCCACTTCAAAATCGTGTTCAGTTAATAGAAAAGAAAATAATAACTTCAACTATCTAAACCGACGATAGAATGGAATTCCCCTATGTGGCCTCAGGCTGTAGCGGTTGGCTTCTTCGGTATGCAGGACATGGCCATTATATAAAAAAGTAGTAGAAAATAACCAATATATATATATATTTCATAACATAAACAATGAAATGCGAATAAATGTTCTAATTTCTAAAACCAGTAATTACGTCACTCAAAATCAGCCGGACGAGTGACTCATGGACATGCATGAAGTCAGTTATCCCTCCCGAGCTGAGAAGTCCGCTATTACTACCGCATATCGAAATCCGCTACTCCTGCTTGGTTGGAGATCTGCTTCTTCTCCTTCCACCCGACTTTCAATCACCTGCCCCCCTCCCTCTTCCTCCGGAGAACCGTTCATCAGGAGTCTTACAACAGTCGGGTAAGCTGCGCGCCCTGACCCCTCGGTTGATCTCCTTAAGTAGGAGATCAATAGGATCACTTCCGAGGCCGCCAGGAAGACCTGGGTCAAGCTGGCTGAAAACCGCGGGTAGTTCTGCGTCCACCGAAGGTAAAGGTAAAGTTGACTTAGACCACAAACTCACCTGGGAAACCCACATGCACTGATTTGTGCTGCGGGTATAGGTCCACTGGCGGCTGGCCCCAGACGAGTAAGGGTAGTTGTGGTCGACTTCGGGTCAACTCGACTTCGGGTCTACTCCTCACAACCTGCATATTCACATGTCTCTCTTACATCTGACGCAGCGGCTCATCATTCCCATTGCTCCACACATACCTATAACATTTGTCCATCCACTTTTGCAGCTTTTGCACATCCCTTTTGTACCACACCCGCACTTGATCATCATACAACAAACTACTCTCTCCACACGCTTCTACCACTCTCGCCTGCCACCTCTTAGACATCCTTGATCCTTTCAACCATCGTTGCACCCTCCACCACAACCCATTTACTCTCTTAATCCTATTACTCACATCTGCATCCGCATCCACTCAACTCCCTAGCACTCTCACATTCGCCCCTTCATCCGATCCGAATTCTAAAACTTCTTTATCATAATTGTTCCTCTATTCCCATTTGTTCATCACTTCTTTCACCGCATTCACTCCCCTTTCGATCTCCCCACTCATTCCCACAATCGTTGTGTCATCTGCAAAGAGAGCCAAGGATACTATCACACTTTTCACCTCCGACCCCTACCCCTTCTCCCACACCTTAACTCCCGGAAACGACCCCCCAGGCACCCACCTCCACGTCACCCCCCCCCCCCCCCCCCCCCCCCCCCCCCCCCCCCCCCCCCCCCCCCC
>LQNS02278091.1:34436469-34452980 GCA_001587735.2 Parhyale hawaiensis | reverse complement strand
TTACTGATTTTACTACGGATGTTAAGATCGAGATCATTGATGTAAATTGAGAACAGAAGTGGGCCAAGAACGCTACCTTGGGGAACCCCTGATGTAACTTGCGTCGAGGCACTCGTCTCTCCTTCAAGTTTTACTCGCTGCTGCTGACCCGTGAGCCACGCCCTGATCCATCGTAAATAGTGTCCCCGGATGCCATGGGCTTCCAATTTTTCATTAGCCGAGTAGTAGGTAGTAATAAGGGAAAAAAGTATTTGATCAAAAAAAATTATGACATTAGTACTTGGTGGCGTGACCTTTATTGGCAATAACAGCATGGCAACGATTATTATAGTTTAAAATTAACTTTTCATATTCACATGATGGTATTTTTTTCCATTTTCCATGCAGATAACCTTTAATTCAGTAAGGTTTTTGGGACACCGTTTGTGGACACTAGATTTAAAAAGACGCCACAAATTTTCTATTGGATTAAGGTCCAGTGATTGGCTAGGCCATGAAAGAACATTTATTTTCTTCTTTTGAAACCATTTTTTTCCTTAAATTCACAGTATGCTTGGCGTCGTTTTCTTGTTGGAAGATCCAACTGCGCCGTCCTTAGAATATTTTGGCACATGGAAGCATCTTCTTCTCTAATATCTCCCTGTACATGAAACTATCCATCTTGCCATCAATGACATGAAGATCCATAACACCATGGACAGTAAGGCAACTCCACACCATGATGCTGCCCCTCCATGCTTCACGGTGGGGATGATGTTCTTGGGGTCACAGGAAGTACCACGTTTCCTCCATAGATGCCGAGCTTCGTTTCAGTCAAAAATTTATATTTTAGTTTCGTCAGACCATATGAGTGATATAACCCCTTCCCAAAACTCATTTCCTTTGTCCAGGCGGTCTTTGGCAAATGTTAAGCGGCTCTTGACATGTTTTGCTGTAAGAAGATGGCTTTGCGAGGAGAGTAAGAATGAATGCCAGTACGGTTCAATTCCCTAACAATAGTTTTCTTGCTTACATGCAGTTCCTGAGACGCCAGTTCACTCTGAAGGTCAGCACGGGTTGTCATGGGGTCATTAGTCGCTTTATGTAGCATGTAGCGCCGAGGACGACCCATGATCTTACGCGGAGCTCACCTCTTGGCAGGTTGGAGACCGCCCCAGTCACTTGATGCTTGCGGACTATTGCTCCAACCGTTGAAAAAATAACATTGGCACGTTCTGCTATTAGCTACTCTATAAGTTAATCCTTCACTACGACTTTGAATTATCCGTTTACGAGTAGCTTCAGGGATTTCTTCAACTTTGGGCATTGTAGTGAGAGTGTGCGCCATTTCAACGAGGTTTAGAGAGGTAATGATTGCGCCGGCTGTGGTTTGTTTACATTACATTTGTGTTTCGAGAAGTTGCGTGAGCGTTCCAGAATAATTTCCAAACTAATATATTCAAATTATACTATTAAATATCAAAGATTCAACATCATATTTATTTTGGTCTAATACTTTTGTCCCTCATTACTTTTACATGTGTATAATTTTCTTGTTAGAAGTGCACATTTGACTGTTCTGTTTAAATATTCTATTATGTATATGTTATACAAACTTCCTGTATTAATTATCCTAAAGCAGTCCCAAAATTTTTTAAAATACATAAAAATAGAGTTGTGCAAATACTTATGTCCTATAGGCACTGTATCTCCCCGTGTCTCCCTATGTCTTCTGTGCCTTTTCATGTGTCCCTGATGGTTTTTCATGTCTCCCTGCGTCTTTTCATTTCTCCCTGCGTCTTTTCATGTCTCCCTGCGTCTTTTCATGTCTCTCTGGGTCTTTGCAAGTCTCCCTGGGTCTTTTTTTGTCTCCCGATGTCTCCTTGTGTCTCGCTAGTCTCCCTGTGCCTTCCTATCTCCATGTGACTCCCTATTTCTCCAAGTGACTCCTTGTGTCTCCCTGTAACTTCTTATGTCTCCCTACGACGATACTGCCCATTTATGTCTAGTATGAGCCCATATGTCTTAAAATGTATGTTTACTTTTGCCCAATTTTGCTTTGGTTTCTTTTGCCCCAATTTTTTTAGCTCAACATGGTATGTTTCAACCTTAATTTTGGAATTTACAAATACGGTCTTAAGATGACATATATGCTATTAGTTTAAAAAATGTTTTAGTTTTTTATACTACAGAATGAACGATTTTTAGGTATGACACGCAGTTTGTGAGAAATCATTAAATAAGTGCAAAAAATGGCATGATTTTGTTCACTTTTACCCCATTTTACGGTAGCTATGCTGCAACTTTATAGTACACACTACACACTAGAAAAATGAAATGCCCATTTTTTATGAACATTAGCTACTAAAATATCTGTTTCATTTTGTATCATGAATAGCTATATCTGTAGTTTTCACATAACTATGAATATGCTGGATTTTGGGTGAAGCGCCCAAGTTAATTAGACTCTTATTTCATATCATATTTGTTACATTAATTAATTCAGTCAAACTAATGAAAGTTTTTTTTGAGTATTTTTTCTTATCACCAGATTCATCAATCCGTGTGCCACAACTGATAAAAATTTCACTTTTTAGAACTGATAGTTAAGGAGCCATTTCCTAAAATGCCATCAAAATCTTTGGGTAAACTACATATCGCATGTAGTCTGTGCGGCTGCAGTCAGTCTGGTCCAGGTTAAATAAAATATATTTTTCTAATTGATTAAATTGAGTTTAGTAATTTTCAAATTCACGATTTCACTGACACTGTTGAATATCATGGAATGCTTCATGTAGAAAATAGGCCGTTAAATGATCATTTTGGTACGTTCGCTAGCTACCTAGTGAGAACAGTTTGGTGTCATTATCAAAAATGTCACTATGGTACTCGATTTTGAGAAAGATTTTTACATATTTAGGTAGAATGAAACTTCCCCAAGATATTACTCTGGAATGACATTTTCATCGCAAATGCTTAGTTTTCAAGATACGTATTTGACATTGAAATTTCCATTGTTTATCTATGGAAGAAATGGTTAGGTAAGGTAAAGTTATGGTAATTTTAGGGTAGTTTACGTTCCTACTGGCTACAGGTATTTTCATGTATTTTTTCCATTTCAATAATGAATGCAATATTTTTGGTTAGATTAGATTAGATAGGCGGCAGTAGACGAACTAATAGGCCCATTCCCAAAGAAACACCGGAACATACCCCCCAGAACTCTATGAGCTATTGCCATTATGTTAGTAGGATATAGAGGACAGGAGAAAAGAGAGAGAGAGAGAATGCACGCAAGCACGTTCAAGAGCCGCTGACATGCGGAGGTAAGAGATATCAAACTGTGTAGTTGGAGCGGGAGAGAGAATGAGATGGATTAAAGTTGCTTCGGAAGCTTTGGCCGTTAAGTGTTTGAAACTCCCGGAGGAGGAGTTCTTAGTTGCGGAGGATGTCTCTCCCAATATACGTCAAGATGATTTTTAAACGCGTTGACTGACTCCGCACTAACAACATCGGAGGGGAGTCTATTCCAAATACTGACTATGAAATACGGAAAGAACTGNAGAGCCCCGTTGTAGGTACATCGTTGAAGGCGTTCAAATACTTGAATGTTTCTATTACTTGCCCGCTGAGGCGTCTTTGCTCGAGAGAGATCGGACCAAGTTCTTTTAGGCGACATTCATACGACTTATTTCGCAGCTGAGGTATCATTTTTGTTGCTCTGCGTTGGAGTCTTTCCATTTTATCGATATCTTTACACAGATGTGGCGACCAGAATTGAACAGCAAATTCTAAGTGTGGCCGCACTAATAAACCCAATCAAACAAATGTATCTATACAATTATTATAGCAATTAAAAATTCTTTTATTTAAATTTGTTTTATGAAGCTGTGAAGATTAGAACATACCTACTGCCAAGAATAATTATAATCAGCTAATGAATCTTTAGCTGATTCTAGTTGTTCTTTAGTGGTGTAGGCTATGGTGATGTCAACAGTTAAAAAAGTTGATATTGGTAGATTATAGTTGTATCATTTGCTGAACACAGTCGATTTTAGTCGTAAATGATGTTTCTTACGATTCAGTATAGTAGATCATGGTTGTGCGGCTAAGAGTTGCCGAATCGGAGGATTTGGAGGGGAGTCGGTGTCGAAATCTCACTTGCACTAGCAGTCAGAGTCAGCACTTTTAGCCCGAGTCTGACTCCAGAATTCCATTTATAAAAATATGTCAATTCAGAATTTTCAGTCTCAAGTTTAAAAAAAGAAAATATTTTGTAAGTGTGGACATGTTTTTCGTGCACATTTCTCTCTTACAGGTAAAGGTACCATGTATTTTCCTGTTCCTTGTGATGAGGACATTGGGAAAATGTTTGGTAGAACTTTCGCACCTGGAACATTTTGTGAGGGGAGAGCATGGAGGGGGAGCAAAATTATCGATATCAGACCGATTGTTCTGAAATTTGGACGGTAGCTACACATGTATTTTTGAAAAAGAAAAAATTTCACTCAAACAATGTATTTGATTTCGGCCTTAGTCTTTGGGATAATGGGAAATAACAGTATATATAAATATAGGTAGCTATACGTCTGGATTTTTTCAAGATTTAGAAAAATAGAACTCTATGAATTTTTATACTAGAAAAAAAACTACAGTTTTTGAATCCATGAAACATAATAACAAAACTATAGAGCTGGAACTTCCATTCTTGCCCTCATAGTTTTTTACCGCAGCTCAAACCGGAATCCCTTTCCCCCTATATTTTAGTTAGCGATCGAACGGAATAGAAAATGAAGAGTCCAGCTCTGTAGTTCTGTTAATGTTTCAAAGATTCCAAAATAGTTTTTCTTTTTATTGTAGTATTCATTGAGTTTTATTCTTTTGAAATATAAAAAAGGAAGACATATATATATCCCATTACCTCAAAATCCAAGGCCCAAATCAATAAAGTTGTGGGAGCAGAATGTGTTTCTTTGTCAAAAATGCATAATATCGTGCAAATTTCAGAACAATCTGTCCACAATCGATAACTTAGCCCCCACTCCATCCCCCATGCCCCTCTTTCAAAATGTACCAGGTAAGCAAGTTCTACCTACCTTTTTTATAATATATGGAGTAGGAAAATTCATACTAGAGCTGTAAAAGAGAAATGAGCGTAGACACCCTCGTGACTCTGCCCAGAGCCAGGACTAAAAACAAAAAAAAAAAGTTACGCATGACAAAAGAGATCATAATTTGACTTTAGTCAACCCTATTAACAGATCTTCTCTAAGGTAACTATCATTAATTTATAGGTAGTGCGAATTTAATGTCCCAAATGATATTATTTCAATGGTATTTAAATAATATTTTACTACTGCCGCTGCATAAATTACTTTACTGTAAAGTATTAACACACGTTAAGAAATAATTTTTAATTTCTTACTAAGTATAGTTTCTTTCATAGATAAGGTAACACAATAGATAGCTACCAGTTACTCAACTCTGTAGTAAGTAATGAGTGCCAAATTTTGCGCCAATACCATGAACAAATGCACGCGCCACTCCTTCTACTGATGCCCCTACACCCTTTGCTGACTGTTGAAGAAACAGACTAATTCTGTCGTAGATTTATGAATAAACTTGAGAAGTGACAAAAAATTGTAACATCCTTTGATCATAAAATCTTAACGTTTCATCGCCTTAGTGTACGTTTTCCTCCTCAAAATTAGATTTCTAATAAACAAATCTATAGCCGCGACAATATTGAGCAGATACGGACAACACGGCCTATCAATCTTCAGAAACTATGAAAATTTCTCCAGGAAACTTGAAAAATCGTAGCTGGATGTAAACTTCCTCAATTTGCTGCAAAGCCTATCAGATCATTCCCAAGTTCCTCCGTTTCCGTTTATACCGTCAGTCACTCCAGAACAGCCAACAATACAAGTCTTGGCAATCTAAACTTTTAGACTTAAAAATTCAAACGCAACAGAGTAATATTACAAAATATACAAATTCAGTTACACTTTTTATCGTAAATTAAAACTTCATTTTCATATCTCGATTATCTCAGTTTTGTTCATATCCTACAGCGCAACAATAGAAAATTTGTAGATAGAACAAAATCAGCCCACAATAGAAAGTTGAACGCATTAGCAGTATCTCCGAACTTAACCTAATGTAATCTAGATAACATAATTTCCAACTACTCAAATGTTGCCCTTCAACCAAGACTTAAATTTTTGTTATCTTTTGGTCTGGAGTTTTGCCTACCCGTATTCAAACCGGATTATTATAAACATTTCCCTGGTTTTGAGGGCTTAGCCAACAGACTGAAACCTCAAACACTACACACTAATTTCTCGTTTGCCGAAGTAAGAAACAAAATAAAAGAAACTTGTAATAGCATTTACAACTTGTTACAACTCGTACAGCAAACATAAAGTGTTTTCTCCATTTTTTTCGAATCCGATCTATCTTTATTATCTAATTTCTACAAAGAGAATTCCGTTGTGTGCAGACCCGACAAAGGAAGAGGTATTGCTATTCTGGATAAAAATCAGTACCATCAAAAAATGAATACATTTCTGGCTGATACAACAAAGTTCACTGTTTACGACTCTCATACTGATCCCTCCAAACTTAAGCTCAAATTTATCGACAAAATCCATAGATTTTTGAAGAAATTGTTAAACCAAGGCATCATTACTGATTCGATCTAACGCTCACTTTAAAATTCAGGTGCTTCCCCTGGAGTTATGTACGGGCTTCCATAGGTACACAAAACCGGTGCCTCTTTACGACCAATTTTAGCTGCAAACAAAACACCGTAATACCCTATTGCAAAATTCCTCGTTTCATAACTTAAACCTTTCACAACCAATCAGTATGCGTTGTGCAATTCATATGACTTTCGAGACCGAATCAAAACCCTCCAATTACCTCTCAATGCCCACTTAGCCAGCTGTGATATCACCTCCCATAACACCAACATCCCCGTAGGGGAAACCAGCGATATTATTGGTAACAAAGTCTTTACTGACACGGACCTATTCCACAATATGGATAAACCTACCTTCAGAACTTTCCTTAGCCTTGCCATCAAAGATTCTTTTTTCATGTTTAATAACAGACTGACTGTACAAGCAAATAGATGGCGCTTCCATGGACTCCTGCTTGGCCCCTTGCTGGCATATATCTTTCTGTGCCATCATGAAACCGTTTGGCTTAACGACTGCCCACGTGACTTCAAACCGATCCACTATAATCGTTATATAGATGACACTTTCTTCATATTCAACAGTCCAACAGATTCTGATCTCTTTCTGCAATATTTGAATAGCAAACATCCAAATATCAAATTCACTGCCGAAAATCAATCAAATATTTCTTTAACTTTTCTCGATGTTTTAATAACTAAGCAAGACTCAACACTGGCCACTGCAATTTACAGAAAACCCTCATTCTCAGGCCTCGGGACAAGTTTTTTTTTTTCAGTCACTGCTACGATGAAGTCAAAATCAATGCAATGAAAACTTTACTATATCGAGCATACCATCTGTCGTCCTCCTACCTTACATTTTCAAACGAACTTGACTTTCTCCGAACATTCTTTAAAAATAACAGCTATCCGCACCATTTTCTGGACCACTACTCTAAACTGTTCCTAGACAAACTGTTTGATCCCGGCATTAGCTAACCCTAGTTCAGCAAATTGGACTTCTTTCACTCGCTTCCGTTCAACAACAAAGCATCTGTCAGCACAGTAAACACTTTGAAAACGTACCTCTCTGAAACTTACCCGCATATCAACTTCAAATTTTCATACCAAAAAACATTTACCATAGCGTCTTATTTCAAATTTAAAGACAAACCCCCCACGCCACTTCTGTCCGGTGTTATCTACCTTTACCAATGCCAGGCCTGCAGCGCCTCCTATGTGGGTAGCACTGGACAACACTTAAAGTCCCGTATTGACCAACATTTAGGTGTATCCAGTAGTACCAGCTTACCACTTGCGAAACTCTCACATTCAGCCCCTCGCCTGTAGAACGTTTACCAGCCTAGAAATAGAACGTTCTACAGTGTGGAATACTTAATAGTGTAGAATGCTTGGACCTTGTACTATTCTACGCTATTCTCTCAGCATACTGGCACAGCCAGCTTGCAGTTGTGAGAGCTTGCTATTTAACATGCTTTTGAGCTGAACACCAGATGTTCTTAATTCCAGATGTTCTTCAATTTCTCCGATCCATCCGCTGTAACTCGTGCGCCGTTCTAAAGTTGATTTCCTCGAACCTCGAGATTGATTGATTTCCTCTATTTCCTCGACAGTCTAATGCGTTTGCCGATCTCGGAGGATATACTTGGAGAGAGAGACTGGAAAGCTGAGCCTCAGGTCAGGTCCGAAGGTGCCTTGGGTCATGAGCTTCTAGAATTAACGCAGGCTTCGTCCCGGATCCTGGCAATATCACATTGCTAAATGTTGCCATGTCTAATTTGGTTTATCACTAGAAGGGCTTGAGACTTCTGGTGGCCTCATAACGATTCTAACTTTCATATGTGTCTTCTATATAAGTGACCCACAAAGTATCGTTGGGGTTCTGTACTTCGTACCCGACTCCTATAAGCATACAGCTCCCAGTTAGCTCCTGCACTGCCAGGCTTAGCTCCTGTATAGGAGGAAGTCTGTAAGTCGGTCTGATATTATCTGTGAACTTGCCTGTCCTAAATACATCTCTTGAACGAACCCGCATGTTGATTCCCTTCGAGTGTCTCCGAGAGCACATCAGAAATAGTACAGTGGGCTGACGTCAAGTGGCCACGTAAGGGTAAACATAAAATGGTATAAAAACTTAAATCATCGCCTACATGCTGAGCAAAACAACCATACCATCAGCAAGAATGATTTTTCCATCATAGACTCTTCCAATCCCTTCGAGCTCATAACATTAGAGTCTCTCCACATACATAGAACCAAACTTAGCCTCAACATTATGACCACGACTGCACCCTTCCATACTGTCCATACTTAGCTTGAATTCTGCCGACTGTATGGGAGCTGACATCCAGCCCCTGCATACAGCTCTTTTGATTTGCGTTTTAGACTTCCCTGCGACAACATCCACGCTTCTCTTAACAATTAGAAAACAAAGAAAATTTTATTCACAGGTTGTAGCTTAGTTTTTTCTGAAAATGGGATTTTTCATCCCGAAACGTCAAGATTTAATATTAGTCGACTTCTATGTATTACTTTATTTTTTGCCTTAGGATAGTTTTATCCTTTGATCATAACAACGAAGCAAGCTGTGGCATTGACAATCATCAGACTTTAAAAAACTTAGATCTTGAAGGAAATCCCTAGAACATGTTGAATGTCATTCAGTAAAATTAGTTAACTGTAAACTACCATGTTTTTTGAATTTGCGTCAATGCACATTTTCGTTTGTGATTAACAACAGCGTTAGTTAACTGCTAAACACGCTAGTGTCTTATCACAAACACAATAGCGTGTCGTCCAAAACATGGTAGTGTTTTATGGCAAACACGGTTGTGTATCATCGCAAACATGATAGCGATGATACACAACCGTGTTTGGGATAAAACAGTATCGTGTTTGCGATGAAGCACTAGCTTGTTAGGAACAAAACACAAGTATGTTTGTGATAAAACCAAACCGTCTTTGAAATGAAACACTAGCATGTTTGGAATTAAGTACTAGCGTGTTTGCGATGAAACACTAGCATAGTCGATAAAACACAAAAGTATTGCAAAAAAACACTAGCATGTTGCGATGAAACACAACCGTGTTTGCCATAAAACACTACCGAGTTTGTGACCAAAGGTCCCATAGTTTATGACTGCACAAAAATGAATAGTCATAAAATACACATTCGTTTAACAGTAAACTAACGCTGTTGTTCATCACAAACGAAAATGTGCATGTGACGCAAATTCAAACGACAAGGTAGTTTACAATTAACTAATTTTGCTTAATGGCAAACAACCTTTTTTCTGCGTGTACTCGTGCAGCTAAATTTGGGCATGAAGTAGATTAGATTAGATAGGTGGCAGTAGACAAACCAAAAGGCCCATTCCCAAAGAGACACCGGGACTTACACCCCTGCCCTCTGTGAGCTATATATTGCCATTATGTTAGTAGGATGTAGAGGAATTGAGAAACGAGAGGAGAAAAAATGGAATACAAAAGGGAAAACAGAAGGGAAAAATAAAAAAGAAGGGGGAGAAGAATCTACGCCAAAGCGATGGTCATGAATTCCCGCAAGCATGATTGATAACCGCTGATATGCGGAGCTTAAATATATAGATGGAGCGGAAGTGAGAAGAAGTCAGTTTAAAATGGCTGGGATGCTTTGGCCGTTAAGTGCTTACGACTCGTGGAGAAGGAGTTCTTAGCTGTGCAGGATGTCTCTCCCAATGTATGTCAAGGCAATTTTTAAACGAGTTGACTGACTCCGCACCAACAACGTCGGAAGGGAGTCTATTCCAAATGCTGACTATGAAATAGGGAAAGAACTGCTGACTTAAGGTTGTTCTTCGAGCCTTCTTCGAGCTTGAGTTTTTGACCGTTGTTTCGCAAGCGATCATTAAGGTCTCTTTCAAAGAGTCCCGTTATAGGTACGTCGTTGAAGCCGTTCAAGTAGGTACTTGAATGTTTCTATTAGTTGCCCACTGAGTCGTCTTTGCTCGAGAGAGATCAGACCCAGTTCTTGCGGGCGACGTTCATACGACTTGTTTTTCAGCTGGGGTATCAGTTTCGCTGCTCTGCGTTCGACTCTTTCCATGTTATCGATATCTTTACAGAGATGTGGCGACCAGAATTGAACAGCAAATTCTAAGTGCGGCCTCACTAATGCCTTATACAAGGGAACGATGTTGTCCTTGGACTTGTATTCGAAGTTTCTGGTGATGAATCCGAGTACTATGCTTGCCATTTTCACACTCTTGTCAATTTATGTATTATAAATACGTCTTTGTACCTTTGTTTAATGTTTTGTCGATTTTTTATTAAATATTTCTGATTGTTTATTGTTTCATTACCTTGTTGGAAGCAATTGCAGATATGCGTATAGTTGAATGGTTTTACTGTTTAGTTCAGGTTCATTTGGAGTTGTTGAAAGCAAGAGTATCGTTGCCATTATTAAGCTCAACTGTTCAAACCAAAGTGAGGTAGTCCAATCGCAACTGCATGAAAGTATACTGACATTTGGTTTTCGAGTAACCATAGCATTGTTGCACTCATTTCTTTCAAGGTGATGCCTGGATTGGTTTCAATTAACAATTCCAAAAACTCCAGCGTGCCGTTATCCACTTTGTGGCGGATCTTCCAAGAGCTACAGTAGCTCTTCCAATGCGGCCGCTTTGTTGAAAGCGGCAAATGACTGACTACGCAGTGCAGTGACTGGCTCCAAGCGCAGTAGAGACCGCGAGGCAATCTTTATTTCACTCGTAGCATTCCACGATGCGGCGTCTATCGTCACCACTGAGTCGGTTATTACGTCGTGGCATCACGAATATAATACGTTCAAAAATATTAGAAGCATCAGCGGATGGATGATTACACAGTAACTGAAGTGTTCAGAATAGCGTGGAATTAAAAATGTTGCCATCGACGTAGCAAATGTTCTAATATTTTTTTTTTAAATACGTTGACAGCCTTTTTAAAACATTGAGTAGGTAAAAGCTGCTAAAATGAACGTTTTGTTTGCAATATGCTCATTTTAAAAATGAAATGCAGGTTTATTTTTAATTCTGATTAACTGTATATCTTTAATATGCAACATAATATTTACTTTTTGGCAACTGTTCAATAGTTTTGCAGATTGGTTATATGTATACCATGAGTTTTTAAACTGGTATTTACAGGAAGTCCTCGTCTTAGGCCAGGCTTGTTTTATACCGGTTTTGATTTAGTCTCAAAATTTTTAGTTTCATGTCCTTGATTTAGCTACTTTGCCACGTTGATTTTGATTTTTCTCACTTTTTTCTGAAACACTAGTGCCAACTTCCATGAAGCGTGATACGTCCACACGTACCCTTTATCTCACTGAGTTTATTAAGCTTACATAAATTAAACACTGTCTGTGATGCTATGCTACGTTCATTATCATTTGGAAATTCTTTCTTCCCGATTTTATAATTTGAGACTCAATAAAAATATCGTGGTATTCTATCAAACGACTAGGTTTCTTTCATTCTCTCAGTAATCAGGACTTTCACTACAACCTTCCTCTATCAGGCTGGATAGAGGAAGGTTGTAGTGAAAGTCTAGACCGTGTTGCTCCGAGTTCCAGTGTAATATAGTTTTACTCTATATTATGGTTGACTACGACTCAATCTCAGCGGAAAAAGTAGGAACCTCATTCTTTAACATTACTGGCGGAGCTTTAATTGGGTTATTTTTCTGGATAAAAATGCGAAAAAACCGATAAGAGGCCAAATATACATCAGCCATGGGATATTCGTTTCACTTTCGTACGTCAATTGATCGCAATGGTTGCAAGCAAAGGCAATGTTTGAAAACAAAGATTGTTCTTACTAAGTGAAAGCTCTGTAAATGTTGAAGTTGTCGTCGGTGATACCTAACCTGAATCACATTGGATATGGAGTACTTAGCACACGTGACACCCCCAGTATGATTGCAACACGCCTCACAGCTACCGGTACTTGTTTTCAGTAGACTGGACTTGATCTGATCAGCTTCTCTCCTGCGCGAAAAACCCTGGTCTATATCGAAGAAATTCTGAAATTGCTATTCAGTTGTGGAAGATTTCTTGAATTCGTTGCTTATCGTTTCGTATAACTTGACCACATGTTAATTTTTTGCACATTGGTGAATCGAATTGCTCGTTGTTAAAATTCAATTGCAAAAAAGTATATGCACTTGATCATGATGAGTCCATTCTGTCGTATCCTTGGTATAATAGAAAAATTACAAGAAAATAGATGCTATTCTAGCTAATATCAAGAGTAATGTCAATATTCCCACAGATATGGAACTACTGCCACTGGTGGTGTGTGCTTCGATGCTCCAGTTGTTGGGGCGATGCTATGCAGCCTTCGAATGGAATGGGACCTTGTGGAAAAAAACAGAAATAGCCAGTTCTTGGCTAACAGCTGCTCATCTTACGACGGAAATGGCGCCAATTGGTAATAAGTTTTACGCTGCACTTACTTGTCAAGCCAAGGACTGGTGTCGCACCTTTTGTATTACGGATAACCAGGAAATTTTGATGCTAAGCCTCTTGGCCGTTCCGTTCAACGAGGAGCCCTCAGGGCCTCCGTGGACAACTTGCTATACCCGCCGACAAGTCAATTTTCTGACTGGTCAATCGGGTGTGACTGTCTACGATTCATCCCCAAAGGGCATCTACAGCTTAAGGAGAGTTGCAAACCTACTTGACGGTGTCTTTGACTATGAAGTCGACAGCTGCTTCTTTGCTAACAGCTACAACAAACCCTATTTTCTGCTAGACCTCGGGACAGAAATGGATGTTCGCAATGTGACAGCCATGGCACAACCGAACACCGACAGGGGAGCAGCAAGGTACTTCAAGAACATGGAAGTGAAAGTAGGAACTGCACCCGCGGCTGGAGGTGACTTTTCGTCTTACCTACGACTCGGCTACTGGGCGGGCGGTGCCCCCTACGCTGGGTTTGAGTTTCACACCATGGCTGCCGCCCCCATCAGGGGCCGATACGTCTCCATTCAGGGCATGTACAGCAACGACGGGATGCAAGTGTGTCACGTGGAGATATTTGTGTAGAAAACTGTGTTTGGCTGTTCGGTAAGTATCATCACTACTTCCTTCAACAATCCCTCACAGCATTATCAGCATAGAATATTTGTCATCGATTGGTACGGCGAAACAGAGATAAGATAAGCTCATCAGGATTGACTTGTGTGGACGTCATACAAGTACATTAATTTTGTCCCGTTGTATCGAGTTTCGGCGATTAAATCTAATTTGATGGCCATTGAGACTTCCGAAACAGCAATACTACTCCGTGAAGTAGATATTTTGGCCGTCTCGAGCATGATCGGGTTACTTATAACACACGCAACACGATCCAAATCATTGAAAGGAACACTCTTCTCTACAGTTTCAGACAAATCGAGCCTCTTGAGTTTGCCTCTATTCGCTGTCACTGAACCCATCAGTAACGCCAAATGTACATGAAAGTGCCATTGTTAAAAGCCTTGTTTAAGAAAGGTAAAATTTTGCGTCAGCTAATTCATTATTCAAAATTTTGTTGTATTATGCAGCTATGCTGTGTAAATTTTGTGCTTCGGCACGTTTTTTTTTTTTGTCGTTCTGCTTCTGCAAGGCGTAGGGGAAAATATTTTCATACCTCTGCATAAATGTAAAAGGTTCTTCAAGCACTTGGAAGACTGAAGATACCCACTTGTGGGCTCTCTTGACACACCTCTCTAGCTAGACATTTGGAATTTTAAGAACATGTCCAAGCTGCGTGCACGAGCATTTGGTCCAATATTGGCAGGCTCGTGTTTGTAGCTCAAATTGTGGTATTGGTGTCAATAAATTTTACTGCTTAGTTAGTTATATCTATAGAAGTGCGGTGCAGGTAACAGGTTGGTAACTGCAATGGTGTGTGAACCAGCCGAGTAAGTCTAACTGCGTTGTTAGTTTGGTTATGGCGTATGTGATCCGATTCTTGGACGTCTACATTTTATATTCTTCTATATATTAATACGCTAGTAGATACGTAGTTACTCACCTTTTGTGTCACGCTCTTCATTATTAATAGATAGAAGGAAATTCGAGATTTATTGAGTTCGGGAACCTTGCGTATCTGTGATACGGCTGGTGACTAATCTCTCGGCCACAGACCAGGTCTTTTTAATTGTTTATAGCAACGCCCGAAATTCCTAAGAACAAATCTAAAGGGAACCTGCATCGTGGTTTGCTGCCAAAGCAATTCCACGGGTCAAGTTAAACAGAATAACTTATAAATATATCCCACGGGTCTACTTAAACAAGGGCAGCTTTAGTAATTATTATCAGCAAAAGGCTGGTCGTATAAGATATCACACATCGAATCACGGTGTTGTTTGTGATGTTGATGGGGAATTGCCATGGTACAATGCAAGGGTTTCACTGATCTATGTGAAGCGCTTTAAGCCAGACAGTGAACGTTTCACGGGTTCTGATAACTTATGTAAATATTCCACGGGTCCAATGATACGCGGAGGTCAGCAGCCCTGTCCAGCTGGACAAGGCCTTTTTAATATTTTTTATGCCCCTCGGCTTTTCTGAATGAACGGGTTAGGATCTGGAAAATTTCTATGTTGGGGTGGGCACTAAGAGTGCCAGCAAAATTCAACGAGGGGAGGGGGACAGCGAGGCACAAAAGCTAGGCCCTAAGCAGTACATTTTTTTCACGGCCTCATTCCCAGTGAAGGGCGAGCGTAACTTTTTAGTGAGGGAGTGTGTCCCTCACGATCCTCCCCTGGCTACTCCACTGCAGGGAATTATGTATATTAATATCAACCAAGAGGATCGACTTGGTACATCACATAACGAGTCTGTGTTGAAGAATAAGTGTGATGTTACCAAAGCCGTGAAAGTTTCACGGGTCCAGCTAGTGATAATTATTGTGCTTGTCCCTCCATTAGCCAGTGACTTTGTACGGCCGTAACGCTTTTATCAGTATTAGATGGAGGAAAAATTAGAGACTCCTCGGGGATTCCATGATACGACTTGGGAAGGAATTAGTAGAAGAAGTCAACTTAGGCAGGGCTCACACTGCTGCCAACACGTGATCGCAACAGTGTTGCCAACACCTGTTGGCGAGATAGTCGAAAACACCGTTGCTGTCGGCATCCGCGAAGGAGGTGTTGGTAACACAGTTGGAAACACTGTTGGCAACACGTGTTCTGAACACTGCCAGTCGGACTACACTCACACTGTCTGCTGGAAGAAAGGTTGGGGTGTTCGAGAGAAAATTGCTTCAGATCAATTCATAACTTTACACCGGAAGAAGGTGCTTCATATTTTAATTGCCCAGCATCATTGTTTGTTATTACATGTACTTGGAATAATTTGTGTATTTAAGAAACAACGTTGAGTATTGTACTATATTCATAGTTACTCTATTTTGTTACATTTTACAGGCAAATTGATTAAATTGTTCATTGCCCTGTGATAAAAAATTGCGTGTTACTGTATGAAATAGGTATGAACAATTGTGTATGGAGATTTAAAAACATCCTGCTCTATATGACCCGTCATACAAAACTATAAATGTTTCAAAATGAGACCGGTAATATACCGGCAAATTGCAAAAAATCTGGGAAATGAATGGAACGCTGAGCTGGTAAATGAGTGGTTCTCAAAAATTCAGGTTGCATCCTCATGTATGTTTTGAATAATTCGGAGTCATCATTAAGGACATCTTCAACAAGATTCCTAAATTCCCCTCTCTCCTTAAGAGATGAGGGGCGCACCCAGCAGCGTGGTCTTTGACGTCGCTTCGACGTGGCAACCGCATTTGAAGCAGCACACAAA
>LQNS02278091.1:34415950-34432405 GCA_001587735.2 Parhyale hawaiensis | reverse complement strand
TAACCAGTAACGTTTGGTAAAGGGGTAATTAGTAACATCTACTCGCAAACTGTATCAATTCTTATCACCATTTTAAAGGGGAGAAGCCCACACTCACAACCTTTCAAGTAACAGTCCGCGCCAAAACTGCCCGCATTTTCTCTGTCCTGGGCCGCCTCACGAATCCCCCCTCCCCACAACAGATATCCCACTGACCAGTCCTTCCCCCAAAATCCTCCCCTACTGAAGCGGCAGTCTCTCCATTTAGCCCCCCCCCCTTTTTGGGTCCTCACCATGCCCCATAACACAGCCTCTCGAAACCAAATGCTGTTCCCGCCAAATTGCTCAGCACTGTGCGTCTTACATATACATTTGAATATCTTACAATAACCACCCACAGCCACGAATTCAATTTTTTTTTTTATCCAGTCACTTTAAAAAGATCAGCGTCTCGCAGTCCCCTACATTTTCCCTGCTTCCTACCGAGACTAAAGCGCCCCTATGTCATCGCTTTCCTTTGTTACATGCCAGATGCGGCCTCTGGCATAGAACAATGGCTGAAATCTGCCGGCTGCCCTGATCCGTGAACTCCGTCTTTCTTAACTACATGTTTCCAACAGTTTTTTTTTTCATACTCAAGATTTTATTTGCTGCTGGTCAATAAAATAAATTTTTAGCCACCTCGTGGTATCTCGTTCATACTTCTGCTCTTATTACTAGCGAATTATACATATAACTTCACTTGTCAGTAATTATCAGCAATTTATAATACCATTTTGAGCTTCATAACACATGTAACACTCTTCAACTATAGATGTGCTTCTAACGCTTCATGATAAAACTTTCAACCGCTCTCGAAACAAAGACCTCAAGACCAGCTTACTAGCACCAGTCCTACCGATTGCCATTATTCTTTCAGCCGAACAATAATAACTTTCATGGTGTCTGGACCAAAGAGATTGCAATGGGAGGAGAAAACTTCAGCTCTCTCCGGGCGAGTACACACATGGCTGAGTCACCTGACGGTAGCTGGCGTGTGGAGTCCCTAAGCTGGGGCAACTGCTCTCATTCGGTGGGCCGAAGCATGTGGTCAGCACATATAATTAAGGAAGATACAGACAGGCAGTTCTTCACTATTTTTACAAGAAAATCGTGTCTAAAGATTTATATCCCAGTGCTAACTCTGTTGCTTTCATCATAAGTTTCCTTCACATACCTTCATCCGTTCAAAGTTTCGTCGAGGGTTTGTGGCTATAAAATTCTGAACTCATGACGCCTTTCTATGCGGGCACCGTGAGGCAATGCCGCTCTCCGATCAGAAACGCCACTCAGCCAGTTCAAGGGAAAAGTTTACTTGAAACGCTCCCGTAGGATAAATAGAGAGGGTACACTCCTCCCATTACAACCACCTTGGTCTTGAAATCTGACATTTTTAGTGAAACAAAACGCATAGCCAGGTTACAGAATGAGAGCACAAAGTGAACAGTTTCGAGAAGCCACGTTCTACAGCATTTTTGAAGCAAAGTTGCAGTGCCCAAAGAAATGCGAAAGATTTAGAGCAATAAAAATTTTTAATTTAAGGCACTTTATATTGTTGTACAGCAATCACATCAAGTGAATAGAAAAAAAATGGGCTACCGTGGATTATCGAAGGGTCCCGCATTAGTGTTCGCAAAATTTCAGCTACACAGATGGAGAAGAAATGGAAATGTATCAGTTTCTGGAAGGCTAAATTATCTATCTGCAAACTATTGGAAACAGAGCTCATGAATGGTAACTATGATAAAGACAATTATATCTAGAACTCATCTGCATCGCATGATCGCAGGGAAGGCGAAGACCAGGAAGGCGGTACGTATCATCGTATACTAAAATCGAACGTTTCGGGTATCATACCCATCATCAGCAAAATTGTTGAGATAAAAGTAAAGTAAAGTAAAAATAACCAGGCACACACATAAATCGGAACATTGAATGACAGAAAAAACCTAACGGTTGATGATATGCAATGGGTATGCGCTTTGCATTTCATTGAGAGGAGGCTTTAACTAAGATAAAGCCTCCTCTCAATGAAACACAAAATGCATACCCGTTGCATATCTTCAGCCGTTAGCCTTTTTTTTTTTCTGTCATTCAGTGTTCCGATTCATGTGTGTCCCTTGTTATTTTTACTTGTAAACTATAACCCTTGCTAGTAAATTTCTTATATTTTATCTCAACAGTTTTGCTGATGATGGGTATGATACGCGAAACGTTTGATTTTAGC
Source organism: Parhyale hawaiensis (assembly GCA_001587735.2). Lineage (NCBI taxonomy): Eukaryota > Metazoa > Arthropoda > Malacostraca > Amphipoda > Hyalidae > Parhyale > Parhyale hawaiensis. The sequence goes on along the minus strand of LQNS02278091.1, from coordinate 34,430,160 downwards.
ATACGATGATACGCACCGCCTTCCTGGGCCGGGATGCATGAAACTTCACTAAGTGTATTTAGCTCACAGATTTTCCCTAAACTCTAGAAAAGTGCACTTTGTGAGCTCCGGGTACATGCACAAACGATTTTCGCTTTGCCGCCAAAAGAGATTTTCTTTTATTTTTATACCTAAGTTACTGGTGCACATCTAGGACTTCCCTTAAATGCAGTAAAAAAAAACAGCTGCAGAACCAAAACATCGATGAAGAAACATATATAACGAGTGCAAATTTGGTCCATTTTGCATAATATTTACATTATCTTAGTATTTCTAGGAAAGTATCGCCTAAAAATATTCTTTCATTGCTTGCCCAAGCCCTCAAGTGGCAGAGAAATTTCTTTTACGTTTGGCAATTTCGCACGAGTTTCAAAGCCGTGGTATTTAAATTTCTATTGGTAACTGTCGAACACCTTGGGGTGAGAATGAAACAGAATTTACACTATAATCTTTTGAAATTCCTAAATAGTACGGCGTGTTCTAACTTCCGTTGCTTGCTTGAAAATAATTTGTTGGGCATACGGGGAACAAAAGACTGTTCACAAGTCCCAAACGCCTTTTCAATGAGTTATCTCATTCAATCGTCTGAATTTTTGCAGCATCCTTGCAAGCACCGCGTTGAATCATAAATGAATATAGGCTACGGTGTTCCGTTTCGAAAATTTCCAGCTGCTAATCATTCAGTTTGCAGTGTGCGCATAGCTAAAGAATCAGTTAAAAAACTGTCTTTACATTTACAATAATTTTTTATTCATATCATCTTTTTTTTAAACTAAAACATGTTGCAAAGTGCCTAAAACAGCAAAATATGGCCTTTACTGCAGTCACGGCAGGAACGGAAGAAATCAGCTGGTCGTCGGCGTTTTATTTTCGCGTTCCATTCCAGCTAGGCTAGTAACGGGAGCTGTGATTGGTCGATATCGGGCTAAGGACGATTTTGTGCATTTGCACGCAAAAGGGCCTAAATTAAGAGACGATAAATGCCTTTGAAATTGTGTTGTGCATTGGAGATTTAGTGGACTTAAGATGTCCTCAGGATAAGGCCATTTAAGCAGTTTAAGGAAGAAATTTCTCTTTACCGTTGCAGGCGTTTTGTGCATCCCGGCCCTGGTCTTCGCCTCCTCTATGATAAAGAATTATAGAATTATGCGAAAAATACCTCCGGAAAGTGAGACTGCTATACTTCATTTTATTTTTTATTGTTGTTTTGTGTATCTCTAGGACTTCATCACTACACAATTACGAATACTTTGCTGGCGGAACATTTGCGAAATCTATAGTTCAAATTAAAGTACGATAATACACAGGTGAGCGTGAGTACGATTACCTATAGCCAATATAAGATTAATTTTATAATACTGTAGAATTATGAGACGAGAAATAGAAGTTTAACTTTAGCAATATGTATACCTACTCAGATTTTAAAGGAGTATGTAAGGAACATGCTCAAAACCGCTGTTTTTGCAGCAGATTATCTTTTGAACCACAAGGGTAAGAAATTATTTCCATCGAGTTTTCACAATTTCATTACTATGAATCTGTGCTCCTCTCTGTTTGTCTGTCAGTTATTCTATAATCATTTTTACGGTGGGTCAAATTTGATGAGATGCGATAGGTTGAACGATGTGCATTAGGATAAAATTAATATCGTGCACGTCTTGGGCTTGACCACGTGCTTTAGGTAAGGCAATTAGTGTTTTGGAGATGGACTGCGTTGTATATGACGGAGTTTGTCAGCGTTAAGTGACGGCCGTGGGTTTGGTTTGCTTAGCTTTCCTTCAGTAAAACCATTAAATAGCCGAAGAATTTCCACTGGTCCCGCTATTTGGTATTGCTGATGCTAGTCGTGCACTTTGGAACGATTATTATTATTATTATTATTACTAAATCACACCAGACTGGCGACCTGGGAACGGAGAAACTCCATGAGGTTAACAAACCCCCACGCAACCAGCCCAGCGGGTGAAGAAAACAAAAGAATAAAAAAAAAAGAAAATCCGAGATCACAGAATAGCTCTGTGTACAAATCATTTAAAGCTGCCAATACCCGCATCAGCAAAGACAGAGCCATCAAGACCATTCCAAACATCCACACAGGATCGAAAAAACGAACGGGAATGCTGGCCTATACGGCATCGTGACGGTTCCAAGGCAAACTCATGAAGAGCACGAGTACGCCGAGTATACCTCACCCGAACAAATGAATCTGGAACTCAGACAGTGGATGACTGGGGCAGTTATAGATTTTATACAAAAAAACAGACCCCACCAACTCTGCGACGATGCGCCAGATCACAAGGCACAACACCACCCAGCATCAACGCACATCGACAAACCTCTTTGTCAAGCAGACACAGGTGGCAATCGGCAGCAGAACCCCAGACTACAGAGCAGTACTCCAAAAGAGGGAGGACACAGCAATTAAAGCAGCGACGTGTCTATTCTACCTAGCCAAACACCCTCCAAGCACGCCTCATAAGACCAATTTTCTATGATGCACGTGAGGCAACCGAACGAATGTGGGGCTCAGACGTCAACTTTGGATCAAAATTGACACCCAAAATTACCAAGTCATCAACCACAGGAAGTGATACACCATCCAGCATGAGTGCAGGAAAACGAGGTCCCACTGTACGTGACCTGGACACGAGAATGGTCTTAGTCTTACCCGCATTTAGCTTCATCCCCCACCTAGAACACCAGGAATCAATCATTTCCAAATCATGCTGAAGAGATTGTGAAACCTCTAACCTCTAATCTATCTAATTTGTCGTTTTGTCTGCACTTGCGTTTCAATATGATAATTCTTCGGTATTCATATGTGTTAGTATAATGCTCTGCGATATTGTAAGTTTGGAGATTGCACAATAGGTTCATATAGTTTATGATATAGCGTATGATAAAGATTGTCAATGGTCAAAAATCTATGTATGTAATTGTTTCTATATCACGCTGAACCAAGATAGGAGTCGCTTGACAAGTAGAGATAGTGGTGGATTCTCATTTCATTTAGTGTCTCTATATAAACCTTCGTCATCACGAAGCATAGACACACAGAACACAGAATTGACCATAGCTTAATTATTATTATCAAGCGCTTAGCGTGCAGGCTATAGGGAATAGTGATACGACCCTGCAGGACGAGATTTAGAACACCACCCAGGCACGCGAGCTCTTGCTGCCCTTGATGTGCTTACTTGGCGTTTGATATCTGCGAAGCTCTTGCGGGGATACTGACTCTAGCCAGAAATATGGAATGGCGTACATTGTTGGGTTAAAGCCTTCAGTCGATGAAGTCAGGGCTCTTGGCAACTTGTGCTCGACTGAAGCCGAATGCTCCTCTGGGACCAGTTCGCCTACTGTATATCTGCAGCACAAACCGCAGTGTGAGTGAGCTTCCCAGGAGAGGGTGCGATCACATTGGATTTACCGTTAGCGTACGTCTTTCATCATGAATGTCTCTCTGTAAGGGTATATGGATAAAGCACAATTAAAGCAGAACATAATCTTCGCTCAAATTGTATTTATGTTTACCCTATCGACGGTATTATTGCAAGTAGTGTAATCATAGTTTTCTCATCTTCAGTTGAAGTTCGCTTTAGCTGTTTTATCTCTTATGTTAAGAAATACTGTATGTCTTTAGTGTGAGGTGCGTTTACTTGAATGCATGATTGCATTTCACTAAAAGGATCAATGGTAATTTATCGTACTTAAATAATATTTGGTACTTGCATTTATTTTTTGCAAGTCGTAAAAACTATGTATTAACTAGATAAATCGCGTTTAGATGTGTGTAGTGTTAGCCCCTTCACTGCTGAACGCCGTAATTTAAGTTTTTCATACTTGAATGAATCCTTAAGCTAGCACCGTCAACACTCTGCAACATATTTTCGCGATAAGATTTGTTTCCACGACTTTTTCTCTGGGCAAAAAAAATAATCTCACAATAAGTTCTCCCACTTGCGGGCTTAGGGATGCCAAGCACTGACAATCCTTGAATTCAAATATAATTATAACTCTCCAATGCTTCAGCAAAACAGTGGAGGCCCAGTTTTAACATCTGATACACAAACCCAACAGTGAAATATAAACTAATTCAAGAAAATTCTGTGGTTAAAAGCCAATTCTGATAAGCGTGAGAAAAACCGCAATTGTTACAGCCGTGTTGCACCAAAAGTATCACGGGGCTTCGCTTGAAGCTGTTTTGATGCTGTCGGTAACAAAAGCTGTCAGACGACGGTAGTATGACGATTCCTCTGATGATATGTGACTATGTAATACCGATACATTTATATTATATTTATGTCAGAGCTGGTAAGCACCCAGTGATTTTTGCACCACGAAGACAAGCTTGTGGTGCACCTATGCACTGCACTACTGTATTAGGCAATATTTCAGGCCATAAAAGTTGTGTCATGTGCCTGTAGGCCGATATAATAAACGCTTAGATCGAAGAGAGCACAGGACTTTTTGGTTTATTTTATCCTTCAATCATATTAATAGCTTCCTCAAGACAAATTTTTTGTTGTGGGTTAAAAATGTCAGTCTGGAAAGAGTTATTATTATCTTGATGAAAAATAATAACTGTTACGGTATTGAAGTAACAATTTTAATAAACAAAAACGATTCAGTGTCTTTTATTGATCAGTTGTTTTATATGAAGTAGCTATTTATTAGATAGCAGTTAATTTACTAAGTCTGTTTGAAAATGGAGATAATTAGCAGAACACCTCGGATAACCACTTATATTTTTAATAAACTAGTTGATAGTTATAAAACCATAGTCCAATAAATGTGGCTATTTCACGAAATGCGCAGTTTTGCTGCGTATTCCCTGAAATGGGCACTTTCAAGAAATACACGTAAAATGAACATCTGCTACTAGTATATCAATCAATTGCCATTCTACAGGATTAAACTGTAATTTTAAGAAAATTGTCATTCTGTCTTTTAAATGCACTAGTACAATCATTAAAGTTTTAGAAATGAAAATGCATGTAGAGCTGAATTATTATTGAAAATATGCAACGTTATAATATGTATAAAACAGTCATCATCCAGACTGCTCCAGTGCATTGTATATGAGGGCTCACGAGTCATCCATTTAACGCGTTCACTCATTCACTCATCCGATTGTTTTGTAGCGCTGTTATATCAGCACAACTATGTACGCGCCGCAAAAAGTTATCAATAATGTTGACCGTCAAATCATTTTCCTAGGCAAGTGTCGCTAGGCGAGTTGCGGTTATATCTTCCAATTTGGTGTGAAATAAAGCTTGCAAAACAGTGCACTTTTCTGCTATTTCGAGGGCAGAATAACAACTTCGGACGAGTAGATCGAGGAGCGATCGCATTCAGGTGAATGACGGGTGAACTACGCCTGACGGCATGCCACCGCGCCTTCAAGTAAAGAGTTAATCTGTTACAACTATTAGGAATATATTAACGTTCGCAGTGCATCTTCGTCCATGTTGAACTTATTATTCCGTAGAAGCATTAGATAGAAGCATCAGATACACGTGAGAAACAATTTCTAAAGTATAAGTTGAGGATAAAATTCTTCACTCGAGGCGGTCACCCGTGTGTCGAGTAGTAGACAACTAACAATCTAATTGTTGCATCTGAAATCCAATTCTTTTTAAAGCTTCAAATGGAAGAAACAAAATTCATCTAAAAGAAACCAGTGAGCAATGCCCTTATTTACAGAACTTGAACGCAAAATTTTTGTGTACTAAAAATTCTCAGAAATCTCAGGCAGTGCTAAACCACGATTATTCACTGTATCAACTTCGATAAAAATCATCAAACTACGTACACAAAGCTATTTATACTGGAGCATGTTCAACGATATTAAGGTAATGTTCAGAGCTGCACGATCAACTGTGGCTGCTTCTGTTTTCGAACGCGAGGGAAAACTGCAAACAGCTCCCGAGTCCACCGAATGTTGTTCGTACTGGCGTGCTGATAAAAAGCATCAAGTTCGTTCAAAAGCTCGATGTTGTGGCTGAGGCTTATAAATTAACTAATGCAAAGCCTCAAAACAGGTGGTCCAGGTAACCACCTGACACCACATGTGGTGCCCATACCCAACAATACAAATAGTCCAGCCTTTAAAAGGAAATGCTTACATTAATAACTAAAGCACTCTGAGAGTGCATACCTCCGCCAAGCAAGGTAGCGGTAACGAAAAATTCAAATTGGCTCAGAAACCGTGATTTTCTTTGCATCAACACCAAAATCTGATCACTTGCGCCATTTGACAATATTAACAGCGTATGTAATTTTTACCCCCGCCAAGGAGGTTATGTTTTCGTCGGGTGTGTCTGTCTGTCTTTCTGTGAGTCTGTCATCAAGATAGCTCAAAAAGTTGTGGACCGATTTTTACGAGATTTACAGGGATTGTTAGGTAGGTTAAGAGGAACAGATAATTAACTTTTGGTGAAGATCCGTCTATCCATTTATTTGTCTGCATCATTTTTCTTAATGCTATAACTCAAAAAGTTATGGATGGATTTTTATGAAATTGACATGAGTTGTTAGGTATAGTATGAAGAGTAAATGACCAAATTCTCGTAACGATCCTTTAGTTTGTTCGTTTGTTTGTCACTGTTTTTAAATTTATGCTTGTTAGCAGAATAACTGAAAAAAATAATGAATGGATCTTTATGACATTTATAGGAGTAGTTAGTAATGTCTAAAGGCATAAATGATCAAATTTTGGTGCATATTGGTTTGTTCTTTTGTATGTTTGACTCACGTTTGTCATAATGCTTGTTAGGAGCATATCTCAAAAAGTTATGAATGGATTTTCGAAACAATTACTGAAGCGGCTAACATTTTTGAAGGGCACAAACGATTAGATTTTGGTGTTGATACAGAAAAAATCATAGTCTCAGAACCAAATTCAATTTTTCGTAACCGTTGCCTTTCTTGGCGGAGGTAAGCACTCTCAGAGTACTCTAGTCTTGGAGATATGTTCACAGCTTTTGAACTATGCTGCTAACAAACATTTTAACAAACAAAAGTCAAACACACAAACTGACTAACCGATCATCACCAAAATTTAATCAATTATTATGTCTTGTACCAGCATTAACAATTCCTGAAAATTTCACAAGGATCCATTCATAGTTTTGAGTTATTGCAGTAACAATCATTTTAACAAACATAATTCAAACACACAAACTGACCAACCGGTCATCACCGAAATTTAATCAAATATGTCTTTTAACATTTTTAGCAATACCTATAAATTTCACAAAGTTCCATAATTTTGAGTTATTGCGCGAACAAACATTTTAACCAACACAAGTCAAACACACGAACGGACCAACCGATTATCACCAAAATTTTGTATAAATTATGTCTTTTAACGTTACTAACAACAACTTCTGAAAACTTCATAATGATCCATCCATAATTTTTTTAGTGATTGTGCGAACAAACATAAAATCAAACAAAGCGACAAACGAACGAACAAACACATCATCACAAAGATATGATCATTTATTCTCTGTAATGAACTCAACAGCTCATGCAAATTTCAGGAAAATCCGTCAATTACTTTTTAAGCTATGGCACTAATAAAAAATAGGGAAAAAACAAACAGATGGGCGGATCTTCACCAAAAGTCAATCATCTATTCATCCTAACATACTCAACAATCCCTGTAAATTTCGTAAAAATCAGTCAACAACTTTTTGAGTTATTTTGATGACCAACAGACAGACAGACAAACCCGACGGAAACCTCCTTGGCGGGGTTAACCAGCAAAATACTGTGAATTTACATACCTATATACAGATGTTAAAATAGTGGTCTAGTAGTATATTATGGATAAAATACTATAGCGTACCAATCTAAATGCTGAACATAAGCATGCATCCTTAGCGTTTATGGATATTTCACTATTCTTTGAATCCCATGGGGCTAGTTTCGAGCACTGTGCAGTGCATAAACAAGTACAGTGTTTGTTACGCAAAGCGTTCTAAAAAGCATATTAAATCGTCTATTATAGCTGCTACTTGCTATGACTTACCTTATATTACGTAAACAGCAGAACACGTACTGGATGCGTGTCCAAAGTAGAGTACAGCAACATATTTTCCATAATTTATTTTATTTTTGTAATAACTGCGATAAATTTAAATCATATAGTGTCTCGATGGCCCAAATATAAAGCCATTGCATTCGCTTGTATGCACTCGCATCAGACGGTTTGCTGTAAAGTTTCATGAGCTAGACATTAAAAGTCTAACAAACAACGTAGGAAGAAACATGTTTGCATGCGATTTGGATTACAACGAATCCGTAATCAGTGAAATTCAGAAATAGGAGTATATTTATTGAAGCATGTCTTGAAATCAATATGAGACAGTTTACTGTACATCGAGAAGCAGAGAATGCAATGGGAGGATTTACCTGGCCTAAAATAAAACTTACCAGCGACCGCATATCGGTTCATGCATGACGTCACATCGACCAGTCTTCGATGCTATGCATTGGACGAACCCGCGACATTCGACTGCCCAAAGGAATCCTCGTATAAAGTTTGTTCGATTTGTACGTCTGTGGAACACACATGGAAGGACTGCAGGTCGGAAGTAACGAGGTGCATGAATTGCAGCGGACCGCACCATTCCTTGTCATATTCGTGCCCCAAGATTCATATTCGTGCCCCAAGAGAAAAGAAGTTCAAAAGAAAAAGAAATCAATGAACACGCAGAGGGTAAAAACCTCTTCGCGGCAGCGGTGGGCTCTAGTTGTGGGGCTCGACCTCACCACGTGATGAATCTTACAGGTTTGGAGCGTTCCTTGATTAAGAGCTTCACATATGTTTCAGTAGCTTTGTTTCAGGTAGCAAAGGAAGGGACCGGTTTGAGTCTGTGCTGAACAGATTGCTTTCAGTGAATAAACTTCCGTCGCTGGAGCTTGGAGGGTATATTCCACCTCTACTGCCGTATGCTGCCGGGTTGGCTACTGTTCAGAGTTTTGGTCCCTCATTCCAGTCTAATCAGGAGACCAGAAACAGGATTGGATCCTCGTGTAATGAAGATGAACAAGTCTCGCGCCATGGTGCTGATAACGGAGCAACTTCTCGCGGGCGCGAGTACCTCCACAACAAGAGGAGCTGGGGTGGTTTTCCCTCATTTGTCAGCGATTCTTCCGTGAGCGATGACTCGCTGGATGAAGATTTAAATTTCCGTTTTACGTCTCCGGCAGGTGCTCGAGAGACCAGGACAGGAGGGGTAGTGGGATAAGAGGAATGCCGGGCCGCAACAGTCGTCAGCAACGCGGCAGGTCCTCTACTCGTCACTAGCGGCTTTTTGTTATAAACCTTCTTATTTTAGATTATGCTCTTAGTGTTGTCGATTGGTTTCGGTTTCTATTATTGATTAATAGATAATGCCGAGATATTTAATTATGCATCAACAAACTTCATCAAACTTCATTTGATGGTTCATTTTGAAGCAGTACTGCTGCCTTCAGCTTCATGCATTTAAATATTTGATCTGTTTTTACGAACATGGTTGAGTTCCGTGTTCTCTCAGGGTCAAAATACATTTTTCTGTAAAGCCCGCTGCACACGATAGCCCTTTGTCCTGTGTTTTCACTTCACCGCGTTCGAATATTTCGTACTGTCCTCGCAAACACGACTGCGTGTCACCAAAAGTTTCGATAAAATGTTCACCGTTACCGTCTTATTCTCTGGCTTAGCCCGTGTCACTAGCGCAGTGTCTCTTGTCGTTTCAAATTTTTAGCGAATTTTGTCTGAATGTTGTTTGCACAGACATAGCAACGCATTCGAACGCGGTGAAAGGAAAACACAGGACATAAGACTATTGTCTGCAGCGGCCTCAACTGCATTATGAGGTCCGCCGAAATGGTAAAACATTTGGCATTTTCGTTCTTTAGTAAAATATTATCCTTGGAAGAGGACAAACCCGTGGCCAAAAAATTTTGGCCCTTGGCGGATTGGAATACCTCGAAATTGGGGGCAAAGTCTCCCTCCGGAGAGGGGGTAAATTTAAAAAGTCAACCGATTTGGCTGAAAGTTTGTAATTACCTATAAAATCAAAACCAAAATCGATTTTTTCTATGAAATTTTCCCATTCGCTTCTTCGTTTTCTGTTTATTTCCATTTTCAGAAGTTACTTATAATTTAACAAGTATATACTATTATTAGTGTTATTATCGAGGGGATTTCACGACCCAAATTGGATCGGTTGAGCGATGTTCAGCTCTACACTCTGGCGCCGGGTTACATCCCGCGACCTAAGGCTCAGAGCACTTTGCGAATGATGTGCGCTGTAGTGTTATTATTATTATTATCATCATTATAATAATTAGCTATATACAATCGAAACATGAAAAATCGGAACAATTATAACAAAAACATTAGAATGATACCAGCGACAAACTATGTGAAAAACCTTTCAAGATCGAAAGCACCTAAGTACTTCGCGGAGTTTCATATGAAGGATAACTTTGCTGATCGTCGAAGGGGTTTGTACAAAATACACAAATCATATTTGCATGACTATTTCGCATTGTTAAAATAACATTTCAACCATTATACACAGCTTTTTATGGTTATGAGGACCTTCAAACTATTTTTTTCTCATAAAAAATTCAATTTTTGCATAGAGCTTGCATAGAATTTTTCAGTGTTTATACTAGAATAAAAACCAAGACAGTTTTGGAATCGTCAAACCGTTCCCCACAAAACAAAGCTCATAGATTTTCCATGTATTTTTTTGCCTCGTTTTTCTTTAATATAGCAATTTGCAGTGTACACTTACGCATTTCGAAAATAATTTTAGTCACTGTTGAAAGCGCAGATCGAAAGAAAAGGAGGCAGAATACTGAAAATCTAACAGCTTTGTTTTGTGGGAATGGTTTGACGATTCAAAAACTGTCCTTGTTTTCATTCTAGCACAAAAACTGTAAAATTGTATGTGAGATTTGTAAACAATAGGAAAATGCAAATTTACCCTGAAATTCAACGATCGAAAGAAAACTAAGAAAGAGACGGAAAAAGTTCCAAGAAGACAAACATTTTAATTTTAGATTTTGGTACTGTTATCGTTTAGTCACATGTATTATTTTTTGTCTCTTTTTTACTGTTAACAGACGTATTCTTCGATGCAGATTACGATTCTGAAGTCTGTTTATGGCGGTTGGGTCTACTTTATGAGATATATGACTTTGAAGTTCCCATTGTTTCCCTATGGGAGAAAATACCTGAAGATGGCAAGGGAGGAGCAACGGATAACTATACTGATCAAATAAGCACAATAATGAATGAAACATTGGGGATTATATTAATGTCAAAAGAGATAATAACAACATTCCTATGATGTCCACTAATGATGTGTATGTTAAACTGAGATGCTTAAAATTTAAGGACATATATCACTATTTTCTTATGAAATTTCTGCGAATGACAATTTCTGGTGATAACTCTTACTTCGAAAGCCATTTTAGTCATTTAGTAGGAACAGACCAGTATAATATTAGAGGTAATAGATTCAATTTGCCCGTAACTCGTTTGGAAATTGAAAAACGATTCACTGTCTGTCAAAGCGTCAAAATATTTAATCAGCTGCCAGAGGATCTCATACAGCCAATGAATCACCAGATGTTTAAAAGAGAATTTAAGGACTATTGTGTACGCAATTATAATGACATTTGAATGCTCTGTGCCCTATAAGTGCACAGCACTTTTTATGGGTTTGTTTTCAGTTTCGGTTTTTAATTTTGTAAATGTTCTTAACTTGTATAATTTTGAATTGGAAACAATAAAGGTGTGATGGAACAACATTTAAATAGGTTTTTAAAACTAACTTGACCCAGTAGTAGTCTAGTTAGGCTAGGTTAGGTCAGGTTCGGTTAGGTTGGGTTAGGTTAGGTTAAAAAGGCCTATTTAAAAGCTGTTCCATTACACTCTGTCATCGCCGGGTATTTTCTCCCATAGGAAAACATTTGGAACTTCATAGTCATATTTCTCAAAAAGTAGAGCCGACCGCCAAAAACGGACTTAGAATCGTAATCTGCATCGAAAAATACGTCTGTTAAAAGAAAAAAAGGACAAAATAATACATGTAATTAGACGATAAAAAAAACTCTATTTTACATATCGTGTGCAATTTTCGTTACAATCAGACTGTAAATAAAAATAAATAAAACAAGCGCCCTCCTTAAGTGAAACGTGGTTACAGGAGCCTAGTACTTTCCCTTAGCTCCCAAGTTATGTAAGTTTTCATTCTGTGGGTAGGGGTTCGAGGGGCGGGGGGTTAGTGTGCTGGTGAGGAGTTGTTTCCAGTCATCGCTTATGCCTGACTTAACTGTTGTGAGAGATGCATACGAAGGCTGTGCCTTATTTTTATGGCTGGCTAGAAAAAAGTATGATATTGTGGGAATATATCGTCTTCCATCCGATTCTGTGGCACCCATAATTGCTAGCATTTTTACCTCCGCCAAGGAGGTTATGTTTTCGTAGGGTCTGTCTCTTAGTCTGTTTGTCTGTCACCAAGATAACTCAAAGAGTTATGAACCGATTTGGATGAAATTTGCAGGGATTGTTGGGTATGTTAGGAGGAACAGTTGATTAACTTTTGGTGAAGATATGTCCATCCGTTTGTTTGTTTGTTTGTCTGCCTTATTTTTCTCGACGCTATAACTCAAAAAGATATGTATGGATTTTAATGAAATTAACATGAGTTGTTAGGTTCATAACAAAGAGTAAATGACCAAATATTGGTAATGATTCGCTTGTTCGTTCGTTTGTCACTGTTTTTAATTTTATGCTTGTTAGCACAATAACTCAAAAATTAATGAATGGATCCTTATGAAATTTATAGGGGTTGTTAGTAATGTTAATAAACATGAATAACTAAATTTTGGTACAGATCGGTACGTTCGTTTGTACGTTTGACTCATGTTTGTCATAACGTTTGTTAGCAGTATAACTCAAAAATTTATCAGCGGATCTTCAAGAAAATTGCACAAGCTGTTGTTACTATAAAAAGACACAAGTGATTCAATTTTTGAGTTTATACAAAGAAAATTATGGTTTCAGAGCCAATTTGAATTTTTTGCGACCGTTGCTTCACTTGGCGGAGGTATGCGCTCTCAGAAAGCTCTAGCTTATCAATGGGATGCAAGCACTGCATTTGTATCAAAGTATTACTCTGCCCACTCGTGTAACAGACCATACATCCACCTTAAGTGACCACTTGTGGTCCAATATTTTAACTGAGCAATCAAGTGGTGTAAATGGGTCATCCGGCGCCGATGTGAACCTGAGGCTAAAACTTGAAAATACCCCAAAAATAGCTCGTATATATGTCTATCAAATTAAAGCTGAAGATACATAAAAACGAGTACTAACAAATAAAATCTCATATTTATCGTTTAAAATGTCTGAAAAATATAGGATCGTCTGCAGTTATCAAATAAGTGAGTACAGTCTAAGAAGGATCAAACAGATAAAAATACAAAAATAAAAACAAAGAAACTACGCGTTGACAATTGCAAGAGGGAAAGCGCTTATTTGGTCGTTGAGGCTTGGTTTCCATCTAAATATATGCAATGATTCTTAAATTCTCACTTCTAGGAAAACTCGCCCTTGAGATAAAATGCGAAAGTTATCACTCCTAACTATCACTCCTAACCCATAATTTACTATTTTATATTCGGAATCAATAGGACGAGGAGCATGTTAAGCTTTACCGAAGATTTCTTAACGTTTCACAGCGGTTACGGAAGTGCAGACTTGATATAAAATTTCTCACTAAGTGCAAAATCTATAATGTTTTTCCGAAATTTTTACGATTTAAATTGTATAGAAAATCGTTACATCACTCTAAGTTTTACCGTTCTTGGCAAACTAAATTGTTACAGAATGAAATTTCCACGAAAAAAAGACACGGAAAAATCTTTGTGGACCGAACTCGAGAATCTCGACAGAGTTCTTGGTATCAACTTCTCTGGACTAGACGCGGCAGTGATTATTATTATTATTAAATTACACCAGACTGGCGACGCAGGAACGGAGAAACTCCATGAGGTTAACAAACCCCCACGCAACCAGCCCAGCGGGTGGAGAAAACGAAAGAATGAAAAAAGAAGATCCGAAATCACAGAATAGCTCTGTGTACAGATCGTTT
>LQNS02278091.1:34354065-34395908 GCA_001587735.2 Parhyale hawaiensis | reverse complement strand
CGTTAAGTGTTTGCAACTCCCGGAGGAGGAGTTCTTAGTTGCGGAGGATGTCTCTCCCAATATACGTCAAGACGATTTTTAAACGCGTTGACTGACTCCGACTCATATTATCATCTCCCGCCGGGTCTAAGATGGCCAGGTCGACAATTTCACAGTGAGGTGTAGAGATGACTAAATTAAAATTTTGTCGTATCTAGTGGGTTCTCTTATCTGCTGCGTCCAGCGATTGAGAGTGAGGAGTTTGAGCAGTAACCTAAGTGGGGCTTGGCTGCATAGAGTACGTCATAGAGTACGTACTCCAGTCGATTTGAGAGAGACTGAAGTCTCCTATTAGAATTGTATCGTATCAGTGCTCAGCTCATATTCCATTTTGTAGTAAAGCGCTGCATATGTGTCGACTAGAGGGCCCAGCCGTCAAAAATGATGGCAAAAATTTTGTGATTGAGCTTTTTATTATTCCGGTTCCCAGTATAGGTTTGGCTGTATTATAGGTCTCATCGCTGTAGGCCTGATCTTTCATTAGTGAAACGCAAGCTGTACAACCATGAGCTTTGCGATAGCAAAATATCTCCCCTGCAAAATAAGGAGTGAATATCAGCTTGGAATTGGGCAAACGTTGCACTGCACTAAGAAAAATATAGTTTTTTTTTAGATTAGATAGGCGGCAGTAGACGAACCAAGAGGCCCATTCCCAAAGAGACATCGGAACTAACACCCCGGCCTCTTTGAGCTATTGCCATTATGTTAGTAGGATATAGAGGATTGGGGAAACGAGAGGAGAAAAAACGGAAGACGAAAGAGAAAAAAGAGAAAGAAAGAAAAAATAATAAAATAAAATAAAAAATAAAAAAAAACAGAGGGGGAGAAGAATCTCCGCCATGAATGCCCCCAAGCATGATCGATTGCCGCTGATATACGGAGCATAAATATATTGATGGAGTGGAAGTGAGAAGAAGTCAGCATAAAATGGCCTGGGAAGCTTTGGGCGTTAAGTGTTCGGGACTCGAGATCGTGGAGGAGGAGTTCTTAGCTGAGGAGGATATCTCTTTCAGTCAAGAGAATTCACTGGAAATGCCCAGGGCTCACCGTATTGGGGATACAAACTGGGTGTTGAACCTCCAGCGTCAAAATTTGGCTGCGATGTAAATTCAATATAAAAAGGCGTCTGCTCGGCGTAAAGATTCAACTACTACGATATCATTCAGCAATGAAAGCGGGGATCCAGAGGCTATGGATCCAGAGGCTGGGGATCCACAAGCCAGAGATACAAAGCTATATTTGTCACCGGTACTCCAAGCGCTAAAATTGTATGGTATCTCTGCGTGTTTTTTTTTTTATACATAAATTTTCTCCTATTAAACTCTTAACTGCGTGACGGCAACGGTTCGGCCAGGCGAGGCACGGCGAGGGATCCCAAATTGACTCTCACCACGGACTGCTTCTCCTGCTCTTCACACTACCAGTTCTTCGAAATTCTAGAATTAAGGCTAAAAGAAAACCTCGATAGGTGTATCCACTGTACCCTGTATACGAGATAATAAATGATGTTTGTTTGTTTGTTCGCACTATCAGTGTAAACCTGTACCTTACTTACTTGAAGTTGGCATGGCGTCCCTCCAACGATGGGTTTGGGCGCCCCAAGCCTGTAACTGATCTGAAACGCTGAAATTACCCGAGAGCTGAGCATCTATTATCCTGGTCTAAGTGGTCTTATAATGTTGATCTACTGAAAAACTCATTTTCCGAAATTATAAATTTCTTGGTAAATTGGTACAGCAGGTATTTTTCGTCTTTCTCACATTTTACCTTTAGGAACTACTGATTCCTAGTCACTAATACGTTGTTATTTTTATGTCTTCAAGTGGTCTTAAACTTTTATCAGAAGTTTATAGTAACGTGGAACCCAAGCACGAAGGTGTTCCCACACATGATCAATGTGCATGGGAACAGCAAGTCAGGAAAGAAGAAAAAGAATAGACGAAAGAAAGTTTAGCAGGAGTCTGAAATCGGAATGAAGCGAAGTGGGCACTAAAGAAAGACATCTCGAAAACCTAACTAATGGTTAAGGTAGTCTACAGAGTCCTGTGCGCGCTGCTCCCCATAGCAAGAGCTGGGCATAGATACTAAAAAATGTATCTAGATACTAGATACACCCTTAAAATGTATCTAGATACAGATACTTGATGCAACTTTACAAATGTATCTAGATACAGATACTAGATACTTAAAAGTATCTATAGATACAATTCTAGATGCTTTTATATTTACAACTGAATTTAATAGTTTTACTAGTTCATATGGTTAAAAATCACGTAATTCAGGTGGATACAATTCTGTTCCTTTATAATGCTATTGTATAGTAGATTAGTAATTACAATAATAATGACTGTTGCACATTTACTTCCGGCAAAGAGGCTAAATAGTTGATCACATTTGTTTGTGATAAAATATCATGTCTCTAAAAGAAATGGGTAATGTCATTGAAGTNGCAATAACATTCAAATGCAAAGTATAATTTAGGCCGTATATTTTGGTGGATGTTACCCCAATTCCAAGCAAATCTTTAATAAACAAAATAAAAGAAGGCTTCTAAAAAATTAATAGAATAGAGAGCCAACGTGACAGAACATGTTCATGGTTACCGTCTCTTGTTCGCTTAGTTATCGGCTTTATCATTATTTTATGAACCTGAATATTATTGTATTTACAATATTTCATGTATAATAATAGGTATAATTTATTATAATCTAAAATGTATCTAAAAAAGTATCTAGATACAGGCAAAAAGCATCTAGATACAGGCAAAAAGTATCTAGATACTACATTTAGATACAACATTTGAAAATTATCTAGATACGGCATTTAGATAGAAAAAGTATCTAGATACAAAGTATCTAGATACTGCCCAGCTCTGCCCATAGCATAGGATGGGCAAACCCAAACTAGCCTTACCTCATGGCCTATGGCCCATTCTATACCTCCTGAGAGGGACACACCACTTTGTTCTTGGTGAAAGCAGAGGCCTGTTGCAGTCAGGCCATCGGTGTCACCCGTGTTACCCTGGGGCGTGTAGCAATGAGACGACGGTGTTACGCTCACAGTGTTACGCGTAAAGCACTGAATGCGACGTGCGATCTCAGCGCCCCGACAAAGTGTTGCGGAATTTTCGGCAAGCTCAAACATATACATTTCTGGCGGATCCTTATTTTGGCTCTATTTTTTAGGATAAAAAGTTGAGAAAACTACACAAATGTGCTGCACATGCTAGAATTCGAGCAATATATGGCAGTAATACATTCTGTAATACTAATTATCGAGTATCACAGTAAATGTTTGTAAATGAAGGCTCATAACCCTAAAATTTAGGAGGATTGTTGTCGGTGTCCAGCGGTGTTACTTGACCTGTGTCGCATAAGAGGCCGGTGTAGCACAGGTGACAACGAAGGCCTGATTGCAACACGCCCCTGACCTCCATTGCGACACAGGTTCAGTAAGACTGGGTGACTCCGATGGCAAACTAAAAAAAAAAATTTAGGGTTATGAGTGTTTACGATGCCTACGAACAACGACTTTGATACTCAAAAATTAGCAGTTGACTATTTATTATATCACTGCCAAATATTGCGCAAATTTTAGCATTGAAAACGTTTTCACGCATTTTTCTTAACTTTTTATCCTAAAATTCAGCCAAAATGAGGTTCCGCTAGAAATGTTCATTAACCTGTTTTCCGCACCTTTGGGGTGCAGAGGCCGCTCGTCACACTCACCGCTACACTGTATGTGGGACACCGGGCACTGTCAAGCCCGGTGCAAACCGAAGCCTAATGCAGCGCGTATATATAGCCAAGCAGGAAGGCATTTTCTCCTTGGAAGTTGCCCCCGATGTCGTCAGTTGCCGTCATCTCGAGACTTTAGAACACTTTCGAAGAGCAAGTGAAATGACTGATAACTACGATATAAGTATAATAGTCGTTCTAGGTAGCAAAGAGTGTAACGGGAGGACTCTTAAGAATCTAGCATTAGAAAGTGACGTCATCAATGGCAGCAAATCGACGAATCTATGACTGAGTGGGCGCTAATACCTCCGAGGGTGATGCGCCGCATCGTAACGAAGTAAGTACGACTGAGCGAAATTTATCTCTTAAGCGCATAAATAAATTAAGAGAATATATACTATAATTGAGTAATGAAGAATTGTCTATGGAAAATTGCACTATAGGCTGGTGAAAACTTTCACAGCACAAGCGGTGAAATCTTGGCCGGTATAGCGACTTGATTTAACTTCTATTTCGAACTGAAGCTTTATTTACATTTCATATTCAGTTCACAGCGCTGTTCACAGAACATATTTCAACAAATCACCGTATTTTTTCGACTTGTTCATTCAATTTCCCGCTCCTGACTTGAGCTGCACCCACACACAAAACACGGTAAAATGTTGTCGCCAAGTACAGAAAGTTCGAACAATAACTGTTACTGTGGTTTCTCTCGCGTACAGAATATAACTCTGCTTATATTTGTTGATAAGGATAAAGAACCCAACCTACAAAGGTTTGAGGTCCCATACTCATATACTTCGACTCGTCGATGTGACGCAATCGGCTACATGCGGTCACGGCAAAGTTTTATTTTAACCCTTCTCTGTCCTCCCGTCCCACTCTTTGCTTTCTGACTGGGACAGGCAACAATGGAAACCATTTACAGTCACAGAAGTAAAATGACCCGACTGAGAACTTGATTTTCGTTTGTAAATTGGAGATTAGATAGATAGCAGTTTCCACTTCATTTCCAATTCAATTGAGATTAGTTTATAACCTTATGGTCAGTAGTCTCACGATTGAAATATACTGGCAGCGAACTGCTATCAATCGGGCCATAGTACGCACTGTGACCGTGATTTGTTTTATTTGCGGATTTCTGAAACATTTATCAACAGTTTAGCTTACATATGGGATGCAGATAACATATATATAGTATTAAAGTTTAAAAAAACATATTAGCTGTTTCGAACAGTATTCTAAAATTCCCAACGAAATGCTAAGATGTTGGGAAAATCCCAAAGAGAGACCTAATTTGCACTTAGCCAGGCGCTGCATAGCCCTCCGTGTGAACTGGATTTTACGGTAATACCGGCATCTGATTGCAACCCGCCCCATGACCACAGGACGAAGCGCCTTGGCAGTACAAGGAAGAAAGAACACAAGATAATCGTTGCATTCGTTCGATGACGTTCTCACTAAGGAAACGTTCGATTGGACGCCGACGTTAAGCCATCGAGGCTTCACCTGTCCCAAACTTCAAACTAGCGCGCTGGCTTCGACCCGCAGAATCGAGCTCCAGGCAGTACTTCCCATCCGCTACCCTTGAAAATTTCAGAAACTTAATCTTGCTCCGTTAGGTGCAGTCTTCGGGCGGCTCAGCGTAATCATCTTTCTTTCAACACATGCAACGTGATTTTAAGTAGCAAAGCCAAAGCTCCAGTCTGACGTTTCGGATAAGTCAAGTCAAGATGGCTTGGCTTAAATCGACTTTGATGATCCAGTCGAGCGCGCCCCAACTCTTCCAGTAAACACAACCAACTCCTTGCCGGTCCGACGTCGTCTTGAATCAGTAAAAAATATACAGCTTACGATGGTGCAAAATTAGTACTCAACTACGTAATAGATTTTAAAATGGAAAATCAATGGACTACTTGTTAATACTGCAGTGAAATCTAGGTCTAAAGATGACGCTAATATGATTATATTGTACAAAGAGTACAGACATTTTAATACGCACTGTGTCAGCTGGTACAATAGATACATTCAAAGGAGACTGAAACAGATATTACATTTTCTAAGGAAAACATTTTACTGGAATGAGCTTTTCACAACAATGAACACAGGACTTTATGTGTGTGTATATATTTATATATATACTATATATATATATATGTAAGTCAGAGGGAGAAGACATAGTTTTGACTCCATTAACGCTTGCAATGCAGTTAAGTGTTCCAAGAGAGCTCATGACATACTTTTAATAAATTTTTCCTGACCGAATGCATAGAGTCAAGAATTTTTCAGCGCAATTTTAGAGATATCACGTAGGTTACGAGATTTAGAAAGCAATAATTTCACATCAATTTTTATAACACACATTAGGCAGGTCAGGGATTTCACGATAGATGATAGCCAGCTTGGTATTCGCTAGCAAAAATCATTCCGGAGATGACAAGTCTGTTCTCTAGCAAACCTGGCTTTCTAGAGAAGTCCTGAGCCTCGAACGGGTGATGTCATAACAGGCAGCATAATAAATGGATTCTCGCTTTAACTCTTTCAACTGAGTATAAAGAAATGCATTGAACTCTGTCCAGCTCGCTTCAAATAGTAGAGAATCCCAGAGCTTGCAGCCATTTGAGGATGGGTGGAAGCAGGGCGCTGCCTGCTCTGACGTCACAAGTACGAGACAGGGGCCGGCGCTCCAGTGGCACGAGACAGAGGTGGAAGCTCTCTTGGAACTGCTTCTCGGTTGGCACAAGGGAGGTTTTGGCAATTATTATCGGCCGTAACCATAATACTGGTTGTGTTTTAGTAAAGGCTAAATTAATTTATGGTGATTTTTTTATTAGAAACATGTAAAACATTTACTGAAAAGGAAACAGAAAAATTTAGAGCGTATGGAAGCAAGGCAGTGAACGCAAAATATTTGGGGAGGAACAGAGATCAGTATATAATTGAATGCTCAGAGCATCTACAAGGCAGAGAGATACCATGAAGTCAAGTATACACACAACATGCATGATGCACGTACACTCCATGCTAAATAATATAGGAGAAGAAAAAGTCTACAATAAATGAGCAAAATATATATATAATAAATGATCTGATTGGAGAGAGTAAAATATCGTAAAGATTCGGAAACATTGGGTGTGAGGAAGTCATGCAAAACACTTCAATGAAATATAATAGAAACAAAAATGCTACAACTGCTTTACTGAAATGACGTCATACAAGAAACTGGAGTATACTATTAGTTTTAAAAAGAGGGATCGGGAAAATAAGATATCGACTCTATTCGCAAGAGAAGATCAAAGATAAAAAATGCCCCAGTAAACTTCAGAGTGGTAGTAATACAGTAGAGATTTATTTAAATAATAACTAATATTCCCTGTACGCTCATACACGATCATTCCCTACACTGTTCAGCTGTGCAGGAGCCGCATGGCTGGACCAGCGTATTGTGTGATCAAGTGAACATGCCAGTTGGCCAGTTGAATGGTATAAAGACTAACTCTTTGTACGGGAGCTCATCTAAATTTAGCTGGGTCCGGCGAGGTGTCCGCACACCAGCAGTGCTCTGCAACACGCGGCATCCGCAGTCCATGATGTAGGAGGCACGGGAGGCTGGGCAGCAGCAGGGCTGATTCACGTTAGAAATTGTGGCTTTCACATGGGGCGTGCAAATGTATGTCCAGCAGTTGAGCTATAAAATGATGGAAAAAACATACGTGCACAGCGAATTGCTTAAACTCTGGAAAATCCTGGAAGAGCAGCGGTCCTTCTGCTTTAAACTGCGGCCTCCAGCAGAGGGACGCTTCAAGCCGGGTGCACACTACAGTCTTTTGACGCCATCAGACCCTGTCACGTGTCCGAGCGTTTTCTTACTTCCAAGTAAACGACAAAAGAGTGCTAAGCTTTTTAGGTCTAATTTTTTAAGAAAATTCAGAGGCATGCAAAACTCCAGTAGTGGGAGATGCCTTGAGCCAGCAAACACAACGGCTAACATTTTGTCGTATCTGTTGATAGACTTACAGTTGTGTTTGCATGCATTCAACAAAACGTTCAAACATGTTGTACTGCATGTGGAGAACAAAAGGCAATGGTGTGAACCCGCTATAACGTTTCAGGCTTGGATGGGGCTGGGCTGTACGCGTGAGTACCTGCCTGTAAATGAAGGCATAAAACATTCGAAGGCAGATAACAACGAATTCAATTGTAGATAACAATTGATATGGCAGCAATAGTAGACAAAGGATGCCATTCGTAAGCATCCGCATCCAGAATAAACACAATAGTACCACACATCAATCTAGCAAAAAAAAAAAAAAACATGAAAAAACAACAGACAAAAACAAAGAGCATTAAACTGCACTAGAAAAACAAAAGGTTTCATTTATTGGTGGCAAGCAGCGTTAAGAACACAAGGGTATGATTGTACGGGCAATAGGCATACGTATTTCATAATTTCAAAAGACTCTACACACCAATGGTTCACAAATGCATAGCGTACACACCGAACAAGATACGTAATGCAACATCGACGGCATGCAATAGGACAAGTACAGTAAATGATTTCTTCGTCAAGACCAGATCAGACAAACCCGGGTCACCTCACTAATATGCACTCACTCTTCAGTTAACTGGAACTTTATCTAAAAGAAGCTTTTCACCAAAAACACTGTAAAAAATACTTTAGGATGGTCTTTCAGTTAGAAAACCAGTTTATATTTCGGTGTCTGATCATTGTTGTATGTGCCAAGCAGGGAAAACTCAAACGTGTCAACCGTTGGACGATTGCGGATATTCGCCTCGAGAACATTCTGATTGTCATTGGTAACTATCCATTCAAATGTAGTCTTAATCATAACTACAGAGGTGCTTGCACTAGCTGCATCGATAACTGAAAATAGAGACCACGCACTGTTACGAAAGATGCGCACTAACGGTGTGTAAACTGTAGAGACAAGCGGAGGGGTAGAATTTTTTTTCGATTAGGCCAACCATTCAAAAGTGAATTACCATCCATTGTCGGATTTTTCAGGAGACTCGACAAGATACTCAGCAGGTATATTTGTAGTTAGTATAATTCACGAACGAAATTGTGAGCGCAGCGCAGGAGAAGCTTAGTTAGTGGAAGTCTAGCGCGGCAACTCTGTAAATTGTACTTCAAAAATAACATTATTTTATTGGCTTCCTGCATTTCACAAAAATACTCTCCAGTTTTGCCTAGCACTAAGGACTCTTGAACAAGGAGCTTGTATAGAGAAGGAGGGAGCCAGTAGCTTAGCTCGTTGAAGCTCAAGAGTCTCTTATGGCTGTCAGCCAGTCATCGGATGCACCAATTGCATATCAGTAAAGAGTCTCTTATGGCTGCAGCCAGTCGAGTATGCACCAATCGCATATCAGTTTCTCGGTTTGTCTGCTGCTCCCTCGTAAAACTCACTGCTCCCCGTGATATCCACCAATGAGATCTCACAGCCATAACAGATCTCGTTGACTCACTGGCGAATCTGCATTTGGGCCGCAGGGCTCCCTCCTTCTCTATAGAAGCTCCTTGCTCTTGAATAACTTAAGAAGTGTTTTTACTCTAATTTTATTTGGCTTTTGTATATAGGATACCTAGGCAGTATTGATAGCTCTAACGTTTCTAAATTTCGTTCCCCTGGCGACGATCATCGGATAGTTGTTCGAAAGCTTGGGCAGTAAAACTTACAACTCAGAAGATATTCCTAATACACCTTGCAAATATGAATCCTGAGTGTCAAATGTTTCAACTTATTCACCACAAGAACATAAAGTAGAGCAGGAGTATATTATCAATTGTTTAAATAAGCTCATTGAAGAATTGATGAAGTAGACTCGTAATTATGCGAACTTTGGGTCATCTCTGTGCTGGATGCACCCCTGCAAAGTTAAATATGGCACCGACTCGTGAATTGCGCAGCTCTTGAATTCAACTAACAGAAACATTTACCAGCAGCTACCGGCTATTAAAATACCATTTCTATCAACCGATGAAACTGATGACTTGGAGGAATGGATTAATGGATATCGCCAGGTATCCTGACTACGCGGGTTCGTCTGACCAGACTCTTAAAGTCTCGGACTTTAGCGAAGACAGCAACGTCACCTTATACAGAGACGAGATCAGGTCCACACATATATACGTATCGAACGTTAAAAAGTAGTCAACAGATGCTATACTGTATACAAATCTACAATATTTTCCATAAGAATAAACTACAACAGGTAGTATGTTTTACACACAGACACATTAAAAGTTCTTCAAAATGTACACAGCGCTACAATGAGAGGTCGAGTCTACCATGACAGGGAATGGATCTCCGACAGTGAAGGAATAACAGAAACAGCAAAACAGGAGTCAGGTGGAATGCGTTCGTCAGAAGTGGGCAATCTTGGAGGTTGAAAAAGACAGGACATTACTTTTAAGTCAGGATTCTAGCACTACGGATGTACACACGGGAGTATCACGGTTCGGAAGTAACAAGTGCAGGATTGTAAAGGCTGTTATTGTAACTAGAATATGCACCAAAGTGGGCTAACATCCAGCAGCTCAAAGACGAGGTTTCTATTAAGATGTTAAAGGAAGAACCAAAGTTGCAATGGACACTTTCTCTACCGTCAGTCTATGCTCGGCATCTAATTTAACTTCAGACCAAGGAAGATTGGCAGTAACGCAACAGTTGCTCTCACGATAATCCACACAAACTTGGTTCAAATATCTTTAGGGTTCGGGTTACAGTCTCAGCGAGAGCGTCTACGGGAAAAATACGACGGATGAGTTAGCGGAATAGCGCACACGACCCACAGCAATGACTCAGCTTCGGGATGCATAGAAAATCAGCTACACTACATACATGAATGAAAGGCACAGAAGTAGCAGTAGGACCAAATTTAGGGAAATACTGTAGAGTAAACAATGGTTGTTATTGTTTACGTAGTGATTTAATCTAGCTTCATGCCAAAAGGTGATAGCATTGAATTAAGTGAATAGAGCAAAACGAAAACATATATATAACCTCAGCAGGGTCACAGATATGTCTAGGCGTTACTAAGTAGAAAATCTCCAAAGAGATAAGTCAGCAACGCAAATAAAGAGATTCGCTGAACAGACCGGTGAACGTAACAGACAGAGAGAAATAACAAGAGTTAGAGAATAACAACAAAACGAAGGACTATCGAGACGCTGAGTCACTGCTTCATCACTGGTCAAAAGCGCGGAAAATTTATCTACAGTAACCAAACTAGAACCATTTGGTTTAGCTGATGACCAATTTGCAGCAGCTGAGGCATCAGCTAGCAACAGGTGCAGCTAGGTCAGTTCTGTGTTATATTTAAACAATACGAAAAGTAAGGCTGAAGAAATACTGTAAATGTTTCAAAGGCAAGTCTCGTCAAGCTCTAGGTGCACAGGACTTGCCTATTTCAAGTTTGGTTGCTTTTGTTAAATTTTCCACTGTTCAGCCGCTCCATTAGGGCCAACTGCTGACAAAAACTGAAGCAGAAAACTTTACCCACATGCAACAAGCACAAAAAGTATGCCTCCGTACTGTCAGGTGGGCTTCTCTGCGATCAGCATTGAGCAGTTGGAATAACAGCTAGAACATTCATGGGAACCAGAACAAGCAGGGGCAAATCTAGAAGCGGCAGGCTTCAAATTCTATCTGCCAATAATTTAATGTGTCCTTCAAATACCTAGTTTTGCCCTTCAGTTACATAAATTAGTTTCCGATGTGGCAGCGGAGCATGGCACGCATACGCATGGTTTTATATAAATGAATACCTCTGAAACCACAGAAGTCGCGTTGACGCAAAAATCACAGACAGTAATTTTTTAGCTGTGTTCTTTATTGAATTTTTGTTTCATGAATGGAGAGAAAACGAGTGATCTCAGGATAGAATCAGCTCGGCAGGCTTGTAGGCTACTTTCCGTCCAACGTTGGAAGCCCCCACTTTAGTCTCTGTCTGTTATTTAATTCCAGATTCGCCCCTAAGAAAAACTACAGCAAGGAAGAAATAGAAGGCAGCTTTAGACAGGATGTTTAAAAAGAACGTAGCATAACTTTAATTGATTACAAGTTAATAATTACAGGAAGTATACACACATCTACATTATATTATAATAATAATGATAAAATCTTTGAACACCAACCGTAGGAATAACACGCAATAAATCTATAGAGATAAAAAGAATATATTTTATTGCATCTCAAAAAACAAACGCTTAGATGGGCTCATTAGATCATGGTCCTAAAAACAACGCTTTTCCATGGAACAACTGCTGAGAAAACATGTCAAAAATACCTAAATTATTTCCTTTTACACAGAATAAAATATCGCCGTATTTATTTTGCTAACAAAGCCGGCGGGAAGCAAATATCGAATAATTGCGCATATCTCATTATTAGTTTCAACCGCTAGGGAACGTCATCGTTATCTACGTGTAGGCGCAATGCAACAAAAATATCTCTGCTTACAAAGAATTTCACTAGTTTCTTCCACAATAGATATGCATACTTAATAGTGAATGAAATGCAATTCACACTGGAATAACCGAGTTTGAAATGAGCTAGAAAATTTAAAACCGCGCAATAGCGCTTAAGCTTGGCCTGGATTAAGGAAAGTGCTGCAGGATTTGGAGTCAAAGAACTGAGGCAGACTTCCCAATGGTCACACTTCTGCAGACTTTATAGCAATGAAGCGCCCGACTGTAGACAATGGCTTGAATTCAGCCATACTCTATAACCAGGGTGATGACATACAGGCTGTACCGTACTCGGAAGTTGCAATACTCTCTGTTAACAATAGGGTTGTCTTGGGCATCGATAACAAGACCAACAATACGCCCGTTTAACATTTCAAACGTTCCCAAAACACTACAACATATGAACACAGTCATGGTAGACCTTCTATCATTTCCTACGCGTAACTCAAAACGTGCATTTGTGACATTTGTGGTTGACCTACTTTTCGAAAATAAAGTCGAATTATAAATAACTTCTGAACGCTTGCCACATTTTAGAAGTTCTTGATGATAGTCTAACAGCGAAGATGGCACAAATGACATGCTAATTACAGATGTAACAACGCCACTATGAAAAACTCCATTTCATGTTGCGGTGCCCAGAAATAGAATTTGGTAGCGAAAAAATCAGCTTGTGTCACACAACTACGTCGTGAAACGGTGCGTAAATACACTTTTTTTCAACATCCTACATACATTTTTCTCCCTCACGCAATCAATTTCACAGTTTCAGCCCATGAACTTCATGAACCAGTCTCTCTGAGTCATTAAAAATCAACGAGGCAACATGCAACGAGCCCTCCAGTTGCACGAATGCCATGCGTTGCTACAACTGAATTTTCCCTTTTTTTGGTATTATAATTGTGAACTCGTGTAGATAAATGCAATACAGTTTATCGGGATACGCACTGCCCGCTAGTGTATGCACTATGTCCAGAACAGACGACAACCTCGCCACGTTGTTGCTTGTTTGGAACTTACTCACTTACCGGGAAGGACCGATGCAGACACACAGACCAACGCATGAGACACCGCGCATTTTCCTATTCAGCCATGCTTCCTCTGTGTTACAGGAGCAGTAAGCATAGTACTGGGCACAAAAAAAAATTCTCTGTGCCTTTCATTTTTCCGGTACTGTACCAAACGGCACTGTGCAACTGGAATGCCTGCTGTACAAGGTATCTCTTGTCTATTAATACATATACGATGAACATCATCAGATACTCTGGACCTTCGTTAGCGTACTGGGCCAAGGAGGTTTAATAGAAGGAGGAAACACAGCCACGTTCGCCATACTGGTCAGGGAAGTTTTTGTCTGTCAATGGCTGCTCCCTTACCGCCAATCACAGGCTTCCAGCTATTCGTCGAGCCAATTAGAGAGCTAGCAGGGCTTCCGCCTCGGGGAGAATTTTAGCTTCCAATCTCCATAGCCACTGCTACCTCCTACCATTAAAACTCCCCGTCCTGAAATTATACACTCAGCACCAAAACATGAACAAATGCATATTTCGCCAGCATTCAGCCGCTGTACAGAAGCACAGTAGCGCGTAATACTGTTCGCAATTACCTATTTTACCATCGGATATAAACTATTATACAGCTTTATTACACTTAACATCATTTCTGGAGTGCATTTGGTCCTTAATAATCATTTGGAAATATAAAGAGAGAAGCAACGTGATTGTTTCTCTCCAGATTAGATGAACGTTGCGATACAAAAAGCACACAACTGACTGACTAGCGAGGGGTAAAACGCTTGCGAGTTTTCATGTCCAGAAATAAAGTACTGAAAAGAGACAAGATGAACTTCTCTATAGGACTCGGTGAGGTAACCCAAATAAGACGAGTTCCTACCTTCTACTTCGATAGTAAAGGTTAGCAGAGCTGGGCGCGGCCTTTTCTTATTTTTAGCTTTCTCCTTCTCACACTGTTTTTATGGTGGCTTACGGCCAGTGGTATTGAGCCATTTACTGAAGGCTATACGGTCATCGGCCTTTTTGAGTTCTTGCAACGAGCAAGTCTTGCGAACACGCAAGGGCCCGCTGCTCGGTCTTTCAGGGGCAGACAAGTTTCTACTGCTATGCTGCGTACGACCTCCGGCAGCAACAAAATTAATGCAGGAGCACTGAGCACAAGGAGCTTCAAATTAAAGCCTTTAATAGAGTACTATTAAACCTCCTTTAGCATGCCTGATGAGCTCATTAGCTGCATTTCTATCATCATCAGAGGGAGCAAACCCAAAGCTTACCAGAATCGAACCCTACTGTATAGACTGTAAGCGGAAACCCAAGATCTAGGACAAAAACCCAAACTTTGGTAGCCCGGGAACAGTCACTGTAAGGACTAGCTGATCAGTTCGTGTACAGCTGGTGCTTCTACTGAGGGTAGAACGGGCTACAGTAATAACAACAACATAATTTCATTGTTCAACAAGGTCCCAAGTTTGCGTTCTTGTTTCTAAGTATTTGTAAGGCCTTTCATCTGAAAGGGACAGGGTCATGGCTCAGAAATTTCGGATTGAAGACGGTCGGTGGAGTCTAGCCGCAAGTAAAAAATAAAAAAGACTTGCAGCGCCGGAAGTGCAGAGAGCGAAGAAGCTCGAAAGACCCGCGCACAGCTCTGAAGGTGAAGCAAAAGTCTAGAATTAACTACTGCATTACACTGCACCAGTGGTCTCAAAAAATACATACAAGTCAGTAATTAGTGCAGATCCGAGCAGTACTTTGCGCTAATTTCAGTGTCTGGATTTCAGTACAATTACGCAATTAAACAATTCTCAGCTCGCACATGACAGAACGGAACAGGAGTGTACAGAAAGGCCATTACTTTCTAGTTGATTGTCAAAACGGCGCAGTGGCAAGCAACTCTGGTCCAGAGACGCTGCCAATATGGCGGACAGGATACAAGTCTGAAAAATGTAGTTAATATTTCAATCTAACTTCTTTATGGTATCAGAAATTGGCCTCTTCCTAGGATGGGGCAAGGCCGTTCTACTCCAGACGCCCGTGATTCGCATCACAGCTAAAATAGAGCAAGATAAAAATATGCACACATTCCATTGCATATTTGTAAAGCTGGATAAACCATGAACTACAGCCTTTAAAATGAAGACATATCGCTTTTCTCATGGGATGTATTACAGAGCATTAACAATGGACTGGAATTTTGGATACGAATAATTGTCATATTTTACAGGTATCTTCTACTACGGGTATGGAAAGGGCTGGGACAGCTGTGGTGGAGTTCTGGCTTGATTTTAAAATATACTCTTGTAGAAACTGAGACACAGTACCAATTTTGGGTCGAGATTTTTAAATAACGGGAGGGCAACAGGTCTTTTCGTACAACAAATTCGACAGTTTGGATTCCAAAAGTATCAGAAATGCTTCAAAATCTTGACATGACACTATCGAAGTTGCCAGCTCACTCCATTGTCAGATCCATACCGAGCTGTAGGAGTGAGGCAGAACAAGGTCATGGTTTGGGAAAGTGCTGCAGGATTTGGAGTCAAAGAACTTTTCTTTCGGGAAATCAGTTTCGATATGAAGACATATATTTTGGGGTAAAATGGGCCAGAGCAACAAGTTATTTAATAATTAATGGGGCTAATCTTACTTCTACTCTGTCAACAAGGCGGGAGGCCGTGAAAGTGATTCTAGAGTGCAGTGAACGGGACTCTAGGAGTACATCAATCCAAAAAGGGTCAAGTTAACCCTGCTATGAAAGATTTAATGCTACCCGTTCCTTGCATATAATACTAACCATGTATATAGCCCTTCACGCGGGGATAAAATTTATAGCTATATTTAAAAGTGAAATGGAGTAGCGAGGGAAGTTGAGTGAGAAGAAAGATACCCCAACTGTAGAATATCAATAACCATCATAAATTATACACACGAGTCGTAAAGTCTCACTGAGATACGCTGAAGGAATATGAAGTCAGCAATTTCAGTGATCGCTCCTCGTATTACGGCGCAAGGAAAAAAGTGGTAGCTCATGGGGCTGACATTCTGCATAGCTATCATTATCAATATTTAAGTTGTCATGAGAGTCGTAATTTTTACACCCTTATCGTTATGGAAATTTTACGATATCATCCAAATTACGCCATCAGCATTACCGAGATCTAAATTTGACAACCATACAAGAGTTTGATAGCATCATCATCGTTCGCATTTTACACTCCACATGTTGGTCCAAACTTTACAGTAACATGACTACGTCATAGGGCAGACTTTAGAGCAGCAGTGCCTGGCGACACTCCACGTGCAATACAACAATGCTTCACAAACAAACGCTCGGAACAACTAAAATCACCGCTTTCAACGAAGCAAAACTAATTTACCTGCAACATAACAGGGCGGTGCAACACTCTGTTACCAACTTTACGATTATGCTGAACTGCTCTGCCGCTGCTGCAGGTGTCATCCCTCATATTACTTACTATACGGTGCCTATCTACATCACACTTACACCAGGCGTACCTATGACCACATCTTCGACAGTTGCTAGCCGTGGATTCACCATATTTTGCTTTTGGCTGGTGAAAAGTGGATAAAATTAACCTGTGAAATACTTGACTGGGACGAAAGAAATATTGGCAAATATATACTTGGAATTAAGTGGTCAACACTAGAATAATCACTCAATATCTTGCCAAGAACATTGAGTACGTTACTCTTCGAATTCCAAGCACAGTACTGCCCCCTTCACCATACTATGCAGAAATTATCAAAGTGTTTTCATTGCAGTGTAGCTACGTATGAATCGTTTCTCAACGGCAGACAAAAGTTGCTCTACATGCAGCATTTTACATTCTAAAGGATAATCAGTGTAATATGCACTGTAGCTTAATGCCATCAATTTCTTAGATTCATATGTTTGCTAATTTGTCAATGTTAGAAAAAAATCGATCATAGTTCACTCGATAACCTGTACATATCTAGTACAAAATAAATCTACGCAGAACAATGTACTCGTACAAGCTAAAAATATAAGAAATCTAAATTACCTCTCAAAATTTAGAATCATACCTCACGAAATGTCTGAGCGTGACACACGCAACACACTTGTCCACTGAAGACTCTGCAAAGATTCATCTTGGTCAAACAGCAGAATTAGGACCAACAAAAAACATTGGCTATGCTACCAAATTTCATCAAAAGTTCACTGTTTAATGCGAAAAAAACAGTTAGTACCGTCGTGGCCATATTTCAATGGAAAGAGGTTGTCCCGAACCTCTCCACTACAGAACGGTAGCCAATCTCATTCTGGACCTAGGACACATTCGGCCACATGTGACGTGAAATGAACCCCTGTAGAAACTGAGGTAATAATTACATGGTGCACGCGCTGTCTCCCATAAAAACATCTTTGAAAAACACAGAAGGACACCAAGCCGAAAAGATTCTTCAGAGAAGTACAGTCGCGGGGGTGCTCCGTATAACTGAACACTATTTCTGTGCGCTCCAGATGTAAAGAATTGAAAGTCGAGCTGCACTGTCGGATTTCACCTGCAGTCGCACGCCCTTTATCGTCTTCTATAGAAGTGACTAACGAGTGAGTCACGGAGTTGCAGATGGATTTAAGAAAAAGTTTGAATTAGATAGTAGGCAGCAGAAGTTGTTTTTCAAGGCCTACATATTAATTTGCTCGGTAATGTTGGGTTTGTCAGCTATAGAAATTAATTTTATGCAGGGCAGTTGTGTACGATGCATGAAATTAAAAGATATAGACGAATGAAGATAAACGGAAATTAAATAGCAATTAGACAATATCTGTTGAACTATCAACGAAGTGAAATACAAAACGATTTAATCTTTCTTCTCCCAGAGAAACAACACTAACTGTCAGGCGCCATGTGTGGTGAACTTTGCATAGGAGCGCTAACCCCATACTGATACTAAGATCGTGGAGCCTCCCAACACGGGCTCGTTCTCCTGCAAGAATACCAGGAAGAGATATATTTTACAACCTGAGTAAACTAGAGTTAAGTGTAGCAACTTGATTTCAATAGTGGAAGACATAGGTGGGAATTTCACTTTCATTTTTCACTTTCATTGCAAACTTCTAGCAATTTAGTAGCATTTTGCTCTGGAATATGTGGAATGTGACCATGGCTGTTCGCCGTACACGACGATGAAGAAAAGAGTCAGTAAACTATTCAACACGACAATGAACAATATTCCCCACCATGAGCCATTTCTTCACGCAGCGGCTCCAATAACTAAATACTGTAGTCGATACGAGTTTTCAATAAGCGTACAAGATTTCCATAGAAAAATAATTCACGTATACACAAATGTCAGTACAACACTAGGTCTTATAAAAATCCTAAGGAAAACTAGCACAGTACAAAATACTGCTAATTAATCACTGTAAGATTGCATCCTAATCCGATATCACTGAAAGAAATTGAAATGACTGTAAATTTCGGTCAAATTTGTAGTTGTTTAGAAAAAGATTCCAAGTAACGAAAATTGAAACATTGCGCTGAGCCAAAAAAATTAACTTAAGGATTTACTGAATATTTGATACAGTTACAAATTCGCACAAATTTTTGGTCAATTATCGGAGAGAAATATTTTACATCCGAGATTTTTTTGAAAAGCTGTACTTTGTAGATGTTCCTCTCGATACATAAAACAGGCATCAATAACACTTTGAACGATCTCTACAGCTGATCACCAACTCTCTTTCTAAATGTAATCTACAGAAGATGTAAATCAAATACTGCGGTCTGCTTACCGAGTACTACAACATTGCCACGGCATGACCAGACTGCGCACGACTCTAAGGAACGAGGAAATTTAAGAGGAGAGGAACCACAGCTCATTCGCAGAAAAGAGTTATGTCAGTTTTAAACAAACATGCGGCCGGTAACTTTCAGCCAATCAGCGACCACCTTGACCCTGACGTCACTGCGCTGCAGTAAACAGAGGAAGCTACAGCTTACTTATTTAAAGAAAGTTATATCAGACTAAGGAATATTCAAATTAAACGCGATTCCACAATTTTTATTAACAATATAGAACGTGAAGTAGCTAGCATGATCTGACATAGATTGGACGTTTTACTGCATTACCTATTCATTTGTTGAGAATGATAGAATGTGAAAATACGCACTTCTCTGATCAAACGCACGCCGCCATTCCCGACAGCAAACTGAGCTAGGTTCGCTTGAAACGAGTTGCGCTATTGGCTGATACTTCTATGACGTCACTGCACTACGAATGTTTATAAACACCAGCACGAAATATTTGTCTGACATAACTTTTAGTAAGAAAACTGTGGGGAGGATGGCCACATTTCGTAGTACTGGCAAAGGAATTCTTTTCCATGGCTAGTCCCTTCCCACAAATCACAGACTCCCACCAATCGTAGACTTCCAGCCATTCGTGTAGCCAATCAGCAAGTGAGGTAGGCTTCAGCCTGGCCAGATTGCTTCGCTTCCGAAATCCGTAGCCGCTACCTCATTCTATTTATTATACGTCCTCGCTAAAGAATGACGATATCAAGTCACGCTGGCACACCAGTCTGAATAGATCATCTGCTAATAATTACAAACGGTATGACTTTAAGATGATAGTGGCGCATACATAAATATTGACTACCTCAGTACGAAGCTTTATCTAAGGTACATTATTGGACCAGATACACACAGCACCTTGTGTTCTATTATAAACAAGCAGGTCCGAGCTTCAAAAGCTGCCGACTTTAATATTTATCTGGACTTTGTCCAATGTCTAAAAATAACTATTTCATCTAAGAAAAAACAGAAGTACTTCGAATAAATCGATTAAACTACTAAAAAAATGAATGAAAATTTAAATGAAGAACTACCTAATGAGATAACGCCTTATGTAGCACGGAAGATAACAATGTGAGCAGCAGTAAATGAAGTCCATTTACGCATTAGAATTAGTCATTAACAGATAGGTGCTCTATGCATCTGGTACCAGTTATACAATGCTGCGTGTACCACGTACCGTGTCACAGACGAGCCGAAGAACCACAGCCAGTTAGGACGCTTGACTTTAGTTAAGTTACATCATTTGCTCTGCAGGTCAGTCCAAACTGATAAAAAGCTCCATGAGAATCCCAACACCAGCCGTTGGCCGAGACTTGTATCTCGATGCTAGGTAGACTAGCCACACTTTTCAACTCGGTCCCGATCAAGGGTATTTGCACAGTGTGTCCTCAGTAGGTGGAGCTTAATGAGGTCAATATGCGGCAATAAAGTGCTGCCTTTTTGGTACAAAAGAGGAAGCATCCCACATACTAGTGTAATCTTCTCTAAATCGGAAAGTATTCATTTTAGCTCAAAGCAACAAAGAGAGATGATGTGCATGGATCTCAAACTATGCAAAATAAGGCAACCCGTACGCTACTGGCGTAAGTCCTTGTCAAAATATGAATACTTTATAGTACCTGTCCGGCTAAAATATTACTGAACTGATGATACCCAAAATAACTTATACTATCATAAAATATTGTGAAAAACCTCTAGCTCAATAAGAACAGCATGGTAAAGGGACAATATTAAGCAAGTCAGACATTCGCGCTGACTCCTTATAACAAGCAGCGTAATAAAATTAATGTTTTACATTTGATTCGAGATTCCATTCTAACGAAAGCTACGAAATGGTTCTACATCTACACGTGCTAAGCAAATAGCTGGTGTCAAACATCCTCACTGCTCGTAGGTTTTCGTGTTGACCCCATGACACGTTACGCAGACGTTGCGTAAGCGTTCAATAAACGTAACAGGTTTCGTATGACGTCACAGCTAAACAGCTAGTAACGGTTGAGCGACTTCGTTATACGCCTGACAGAGCAGTCAGTTCCTGCCATACAATACTCACGTGGAACATAACGCTGTAAATGTGTAGAGCTTCAATGATGGGAACTTGACGACACAATTAAAAGGCCAATCCAAGAGCCATTGCTTGTGCTGAAACTTCATTTTTAGCCTCCCACGGTAACGTCACAAACCAGGTACTTTACATTGTCGGGCGAGACTGTTCCCGTGGAGAGTGGCATCAAACAGGATCATTAATATTAACTCATGTTTAACCACTGGACGTCGAACGGAAAGTCAGCAGTGGTGTTGTAGTACAAGTCTCGCTTAAGGCGAGTTCACACTGGCGACTTTCGGTCCGCTTAAGCCTATCAGGCGTTTACTGAAGGTGTTGTCGACGAACTCGTTGCGTTTTACACTTAACCCTCTCTGATGAATTAATCTGCATTTCTTATGTAGGAATAACACTAATTAAAATGTAGGTACATAGATCAGGCTATGATAGTAGGGGTTAATTGTGCGTACCACCGGTGTGTCGCTACTAGGTATAGGACGCTCTCCAGAGCATATTTACAGACTAGCCATGGATTCACATGGTGAATTTCTGCAATTACGAGTGTACCTGTAGCAACTACCTACATTTTGAATTACAATAATGCTGATGTCGAGCATCAGTGAAAAAAAAAACAGTTTGGATGTAGCCTGGGGTGAATAGCAGGGGAATGAGTATTGTATGATAATTTGTTACGGCAGCACGAATGGTTCGGTTTATTTATGTTCTGCATGCACTCTAATAAAGAGCCAAAATTGATCTAATCATCTTTAAATTATTAATAACTCTCTTACCGCCAATGAGGAGTCTTCAGTTGTCGTTTTTCTATTGCTTACAAAACAAAGGCATTCGATCTGGTTAGCTTCGCTTTATGAAATGACAGAACTAAGTGGTTGTGAAATAAGTTTTAGATAGAAAACAATTGAGATTTTGCGGATTTAAGCACTTCTATATTCTGAAGAATGTAGTTTGCCCAAGCGGCTTTAATATTCTATTATTTTTTACAGTGTGGGACGTAGCAGACTCATACTTGCCAGAGTTAAAAGCTTGTCGTCATGGCTGCGACCTGATAGCCAAGTGTATTATGTGAAATTTTAAGATAGTTGCAACATTTTTTCGCAGCTCATTCGCTAATCGAGGCAAATGAAGTGTTTATAAAAGCTATTGCTATGTACGTTTTAGGCCCAAATAGTATTTCTATAGCAATTAATTCAGGCGTTGCATCAATGCCACCCGAAGTTCGCTTCGACGCCGTCAAGTACAACATATACGGTACTATTGCATCAGGTTCTCTAGCTCTACCAGTCGTCAGAATAGCGGCGTTGTTTGTTGGCTGACGGGCGGGGACGGCAACGGAAATTGCTGGTGTGAATCTGGCGATAAAAACAGGCAATGTGTCTCGACAGCCCCGCCCAGTGGCAGTTCGGAGACACACACTTCACGTCGCCTCTTTCACATACTCACTTTGTATTAAATACGAACTGTGCATCAGCAACGCTGATACAGCGTCGTAGACTAGAGAACATATTTTTAGATATAGAAGAAAGAGACATCTTCTACCACCCATTTTTTTTCTCTTGGATGATCTTTAACAATATTCGTAAGGTACACCAGGAAACTGCATTTATCTTGAAATTTTCCCTAAATTCTTTACGAAGTAGTTAGTTATCGCATTGATATATTGCCTTTTACAAAAGACTTTTTTCAACGGTATCGTAATCGAACTGTTGGGGGTTTTTAGCTATTACTTATATAGAACCGTTCTTATAATCTGCACAAAAATACAGTAGAAAAAAACTCTGTAAAAGCATAAAATAATAAACCGTAGCAGCGAGACACGTTTAGAACACAGCGAACCTTTCTAAAAGAAATTAATTCTGTCTTAACAGTCACGGAAAAGGAGGATTTCATCCTGAGTTAATTTCCATCGTAAACACGGCAAGCGAGCCAATCCTGGGGCGCCTTAGGCTCGGGCTCACAGGAGGCATCTTTGTGGCAGATAATCTAATCTGATATATCGAACTTTTCGGGAACTTCAATGTTGGGTGCTCCAATGAAAACTTTGAATTGGCAATCAGACTCCAATCGCAAGTTGGCTGTACACTTGCAGCGGCCCAAAACTCATTAACTAAGTGCAAGATAGAGTAACCGGCGTCTCAAACGTACTTTGTCTGCGATTAACGCCTGAGAGCCAATGCAAAGTGATGAATCCAACTCTCAGAACTGAAGATCATGACAGGCTTAAGCTATTCGGATCCTTCGATCGCCATGGAAGCGGAAGAATCGAGCGCATCTAAAAGACAAGTTAATCGCTAAACAGATTAATTCATATCCGCTGCACTCCATACCAGCTTCGGAGTTTAACACCGAAAATAAATTATAAAATGTATACACGATATGCCTTAATACAGCGGTTGATTTGGAGGCATGCTGGGCTGCCGTACCAACACAGGGCGCTGGCTGTTGAACACCATCAGTTATATAAACCATGAGACGCCCTGAACTGGTGGTGAATGTGGGCAATTAATATGGCAGTGCCTAGCAATAACTGAGTGAACGCGCACAAATTTAACTAGTACGCGATAAAGTCCTGAGAGTTAGGGGAAAATTTCCCATAATAATCAATTAAACGTGACATAAAGGTAAATCAACAATACAAATGTACTCTAAATCATATAAAGTCGAAAACATGCATTTTTTGAAGTCTGAGGCAAAGCGAAGCGTTATCAGCTGAGGGCTCGTCCCCGATGCCTAGTCACGTCGCATAATATTTCACTACGAAAATGGGTCAAATGAGTCATCATAATTTACATACAATGATATTCCTGTTAATATTAACCGTATATGTACTAGCTAGTGACGTACAAAGTACAGAACCGATGGCGTGGTCTTACAAATGCACTTGTTCAAATATTCAAGCGGCGTTCATTATTTCAGAACATAAAGGCTGCATGCAAAGCTATTTTTAAGGTTATTTGTAGGACAACTAACTTAATAATTTTTTAACTCGGTACAATTTAAGAGAGTCTAGAATATTTGAAACTTTCTGATGCAATTGATGCTTGATTACACAAAATCGGTAGCAGTTTTAATTAAAAGCTAGCACAACAGATCATAAAAGAATAAGTTAGAGCGCTAATAACTATTCGGTTGATGTGGGTTTTTAAATCCACCAGCAGGAAAAAACTCTATTATTCATACCTGAACGCTGTCGTAATCGGGAGACAAGCAATGAAATTTCAACAAAAAGTTCCACATGCTGTATGTTGTAGATAAATGATCGAAATTGCATTAGCTATATAGTTGCAATAATTATGTTATTCACTGTCACCAACCATAAATGCACGCGAGTTGTAGTATGAACTATATATACTAATTCGATACCTGACCACACTGTGACCTCGCACTTTAGTGTGAGGTACCAAGCTCGCCTCATTACTTGGGACTTACACAACGCTGCAGTAATGCACATCACGTGCGGCTGCAACTCTGTTTCCATTGGCGTGCACAGTATGTGAGGCAGTGTCTGGTGAACTGAAACGTTTATCAAGTTCATCACGAAGCATGCAAGTGGCAGAAACGTGAGTAGGGAATATGAGGGTTTAAAAACATTTGTTGGGCAATACGTGAGGGCTGCGCGACACTGTTGCACGGTGCAAGGCTATTGAATTGTTATAGTTTTAGGGTCTTAATCTTTGCAGTGCACTTGACTGCATAAAAACCGAAGCATAATTACCATTCCTCTTGCACATTTGTTAAGTGAAGTATTTTGGCCCCTATATAAAAAACTATAGCTTTCCTAGGGACAGATGCAACGTTGATGACCGTCTATATCCTGCTGGAAGCGACGAAAGACAGCTATTGCCGCGCAAGTTGGCAGTAACAGAAGTTCAGTTACAAAAACTTAAAGTTTTCTAACACAGCACCAGTCTTATACGGAGCGCATCACGCTGCAAGGAATACTGTGTCACCTAACCGCGTCCACACCACCACATATTATTATTATTTTCTTCCTTCGCACTTTAAGATGCAGGTTTGTTTCACTTCCCTAAAGTTGATAACAAAATAATCTTTTGCGCAGGCAACCAATTATGATTTCACAATTATATACTGCATTGGATATTCAATCGTATACTTTGCGCCACCTTCCGTTTAGATTCGAATGAGGACGTTTACGATTGAGTTATTGTTTCTAATGAATCAGTCTTCGAACCTGCAAATGTAAGTGAAGGCTCCTCACCAGCACGCAACGAGAATTTGATCTCTGCAGTATTAGCGAGAAGAAACCATCGGTGGTACTGCTACTGTTTCATTGCAGCTTTAGGAAAAAAAGTCCCACCACACGTTGCATGACAGAGTTACTCCAGCGCCTCGTGCATAGGGTGCTGTAGCGCCGCTAAGCAATACGACTTTCCAACCTCCCAACATAGTCACGGCAAGCAGATAGTGAGCAGTGAGATGGTCGCTCAGCTATAGTGTGTAGCGCCGGCAGATAGGGACGCTATGACATCTTTCAAAACATATAGGAACCAAAACCACCGCGAACTGTTTCCCAGGGCACAGAAATCAGGAAATTTATCTTCAAGACCG
Organism: Parhyale hawaiensis; assembly: GCA_001587735.2. Taxonomy (NCBI): domain Eukaryota; kingdom Metazoa; phylum Arthropoda; class Malacostraca; order Amphipoda; family Hyalidae; genus Parhyale; species Parhyale hawaiensis. The sequence continues at coordinate 34,370,160 of LQNS02278091.1, read as the reverse complement.
CTGATGCACTAAATTATAAATTATTAGGAATATTATGTTTTACATGATTTGCATGATCAGAACAAAAGAGATTTCTAATATGTATATTTATAGAACCTATAAGCCAAGCAAAAATAAATGAGTACGATTAAAATTACACGAAACGTAACTGGAGTTTGGCGACAGCACAAAATACTACCAAGATGAGCAGAATGACTTTTCTAAAGTCACAATTGTTTTACCCCGCCGCAAAAAGAGAAGGTCTTTATAGTCGCATCCCTCCAAAGCAGCGGCCCAACACCAAGGAACTGAGTGACCATCTCGCCCAAAATAGACACGCATAAGAGCAACGAAGAATAGCTACAATATGAGGTGACTGGAATGAATGTGGAGGAGAGAATGAGTCCATGTACACAATGTTGAATGTCGGGAGGAAGCTGTACAGATGTCACGCTGCGCCGCACCATTCACTGCCATTTCTGCAAGCAAATCAAAGAAAGCGTTGGTGAAGAAGAAAAAGCAGACAATAGCGCTACTTATGGTGGTAGTTCACGGCAAGATATAGTCAACAGTTACTGATTTTCGTTGGATTGATATATTACCCACTTCACGCTCGCTGTAGCCTCAGGATTGCATCAAAATCTGAGCTAAATCAATTATTTCATAGTCAACAAAAGTTTCAGAACTAAATCTTATATTACCGCTTTGTTTAGCACTATATTTTACCTATGCTGTGTTACCCCGAAGGAAAATTAAACAAAGGTTCTTCTTCCACGTAGAAATACAATAGGAAAAAAACCCTTGTAGCGAATTAACACAACCTAGTTGCAAGAGAGGTAAGAAGCTCTCTAGAATACAGAGCAGTATAACTTGAAAATCAAGAACTATGACTATTTACCTCGTTTCTGATCAATCACGAGGCTACAGCGGGCAAGAGAGGGCTAAGTCATTGTTTTGATATCCAGTTAGCAAAATCGGCTTCAAAACATTCATTATAACATGACAAATAAACTCATGATAGGAGCAGATTTTGTTGACAACATCAAGCAGTGAATTGCAAAAGCACTACTCATGCACGTGCGTTTGCCTGTCACTCGATTACTCCAATATTGCAGTCACCAGCAAACACTCCGTGACAATACAATAAAAACGCTCGTAGCTTATAGATCGTACAGGCATGCCCCACATTACCCTAACAAATGGTATTCAATTTGGCGATAAGTTAGACCGTAATGCGAGTCGTCGCAACATGTCCAGGAGAACAAGGAAAACGTTCTAAAGGCAACTTCATAGTAGAAATGTGCGTGTGTGCAAAGAGAAAATAAAATAGATATAGTTCGAAGTTTTTTTCCATTTATTTGAAGCATAGCCCTTGATGTGTACAATAATACTTGTTGTTAAAGTGAAACACGTCTCGCATTACAAAAGTTTGTTCTCAGTGCAAGTTGTTCTCAAGGCGGGACATGCTCGTAAAGAAATCAAACTCTGAAGCGCCCAACATAATATAATTAAGAATGGAGATGAAAAATCCCACAACTGATAGAAACGTTAGTCACATTATAATTGAACGAGCACTATGTCAATTACCGGTCTTAAAAATAAATGTATATTATTGTTCATATTATTACCAAGATATTTTGCGATATCGCTGCGACATATCGAGCACGATTTTAATCAAGAAATTAACCATATTGTAACCACTTCGCTGTTTATTGTATGCTCTAATGGTAAACACGTCGAAATCGAGTATAGCTAATCCATTGTTTGGAACTTCGGACAGATGGGTTAGTTTCGTCATTTTCAGTTAATTTTCGGGCGCTAACCATAAATCGATTATCCGTAAGACACTGAAAACTCGATCCTGCTCCGTAAAATGGAGTTTTCGGCCGCCTCCGGTACAAGCTGCATGATTCAAAGTAGCGAAACCAACGCTCCCCTCTGAAGTGTTGGGCAAGTCAAACTTATTGGACATAGCATAACTCGCCCTAGCAGTGCCAATCGACAAATCCTTTTGTCGTGGATTTCTACTGCATTCATCAATTAACTTCTAGATATAAATTGGTGAACGTCAAAAATTTTCAGCCATAAAATGCTCAACACAGGAAGCAAATTTTTGCAGTTTCTTGTTTTATTTTAACATGAACGGGACAATATAACGAATACAAGTAGCTCGTCAGTAGCCATGATACGGGACCGTTCCATTAGCCCCGGCAGCAGGCCGGCCGCGTAAGTGAAGGCGGTACTGGATATAACACGCAGAACTGAGGGGGTCACCCGCTGGCCAGCGACATTGGGCCGTCGAGGTATAACTTGTCCAAAAGAGTCAGGCAGGTGTGCGGGAAAGAAGAGGACCAACAGAAGAAAGCATCATGAGTAGGTGTAAGCAAATGGAAGAAAGTAAAGTGGACACGAAAGACAGACAATCCGAGGGCTCAGAAGTCAATGGGACTTATGGAGTCCCCCGGGGGTGCTACTCCCCAGCAAGTTGGATGAAGGAACCTTTATAAACTCAAGTCCAGCAGCGCTTCTGTCTAAAGTGCCAGGCAAGTTAGCCTCTTGGTGGGCTGAGTCTAACTCTACTTCAACCAGCCATTTGATGCGACCTTAGCAGCCTAGCTGTAGTGATGAAGGTAAGTGTATTAAAGGTCGAGGATGAAAAATAAATATTCGTCCCATCAGTTTATAGAAAATTTGAAAAAATGAAACATCGAAGCTGTAATAAAAATATTGAAACTGTTTTAGTAGTTTGTGATTTAGTTTTCAACAGTAACTGGTCGTCTGGCCCATACTGTTCTAGTGCTTTTAAAGGGTACTAGGCTAGCACAGTTCCAGCGAAATAGACCAAGCTCAATAGCTTTAACTCGTCTGGAACCTCAGTCAAAATCGTTGACTGAATTATTTTGGACTTAAGTTAAAGAATTAATCCTAAATCAATTACCCATGAGATGACCGAAAACTGCTTCTCATAATGGAGTTTCGGCTCATGCAAGTGTAATCAGGTTGTGAGTAACACCTGTAACACGATCCGAAGTCACGAAATCAAAGCTCATTTAGCTTAACCTGACCGGATCCCCAGACTGAAACCTTGATTTCTCACTTTAAACCTCACCGATATGAACCACAAGCCGATTACACTCGAGGTGGGCTAAAACATTATTTGAAGGAGCAGGATTGAGCACCATCTCATGTATAAAATAATTTGAATGAACGAATACCCCTTTTTATCTATATTGAAAAGGATGAGATATCCTTTTCACCCTGCCAGTCATCCAGACAATTTAATGTAAGCAGCAATTGGCATGTACTTCAACCATAGGACATCTTGCTTTAGTTTGGCGCCAGGATTCGACGTTAGGGTTCAATTGTCATATTAGATTAGATTAGATTAGATAGGCGGCAGTAGACGAACCAATACGCCCATTCACAAAGAGACCCCGGGACTAACACCCCGGCCTCTATGAGCTATAGCCATTATGTTAGTAGGATGTAGAGGACTACATATGTGTCATTTCATGCCCTAACACAAATAATTTTAGAGTTTTTTTTTCTAATTACTAAATTTAAGAAAGAAAGAGTCACATTAAATGAAAACAAATACAAATTACTATTAATGCATGCCTTAATACTAATACCTAGTATGTTATTCAAGCCTTCTCGCTCCCTAGCCTAGTATAGCGCATACTGGATAATTTTAGGACGTTAATATCCATAAAGGACACACGGGCCTTTTTTGGATACTTCAAACTTCGTTTTCCTACGAGAAAGACGTTTTTCTCGGTACACAACGAATAAATGGAGAAAAACAGAAATGATGATGGTGAAATCCACATTGGATGTTGGTTAAGCAAAGCAAGGTTAACGAAAAATTCAAATTAGTTCTGAATCCAGGATTTAGTCATTTGTGCCTCTCGACACTAGCAACAGCATCTGTAATTTTGCTTGATGACCCGTCCATAACTTTTAGAATTGTGTTCTGATAAATATTATGACAATCATTAATCAAACACACAAACGGTCAAACCGACATCACCAAAATTTGGCCGTTTGTTCCTGTTAACATTTCTAACAATTCTCACAAGTTTCATTAAAATCCGTTCATAACTTTTTGGGTTATGTTACAGACAAACAAAAAAACAAACATAGAGACTAACAACGAACTGACAAACTGATCATAAAATTAGGTTATTTGCTCTTAGTAACAGCACACAATTCCTGCAACTTTCAAGAAGAACCACGCATAATTTACTGATTTATGGTACCAAGAAAAAAAAAAGGCAGACAAATAAACAAACGGTTCACCAGATCTTAACCAAGAGTTAATAATGTGTTCCTCCTAACATACCTAACAATCACTGTAAATTTCGCAAAGATCGGTTTATAACTTTTCCAATTACCTTGGTGATTGACAGATACACAGGCAAAGTGACAAACTCAACAAAAACATACCGTAACCTCCATGGTGGAGGTAATTCAAGGCACAAGTAAAAACTATAAGCAGGATGACACAATCTCGCGCAATTAATATCCATTTAAACTTACAGTGGTAATATTTGTAGGTTAACTTACTGTAAATTTAATGTTATAGCAAACTCCCTATATCGTGTAGAAAGAGTGAACGGTACTGGTCAGTTTACCATTGTTTCTCTTAAATAATTACTGATGTTTTATAAATATAATGATATTTCTCTTACAGTATATCCATGGTGGTCCCGTTGGTATTCTGTCGTCTGAACCCACCGAGCCGCGCATTCGGGCTATGAGACGCACGAACGCACAGGAAAAGACTAACTTGTACACCTGCTTTAAGGGCTGAAAGCGTAAATAAAACAAAAGAATAATAAGGGCTAAGTACGGGCCCTTAGGCAATACTGTAATATGTTTATTGCACGATGTAATGTTATATATACGATGCACGTAACATATGGTATTTAGTAAGACATTTATATCAGTCCGCGATGCACGCCAAGCGCGCGCGTATCACTGCCTGCTGTAAATAGATGACAATTGCTGCACGAATTTTTGGGAAGTGAGAAGACACGTTCCTCTGCCAATCAGAGTTAACTGATGCTTGGAATTAGCTAAAAATTTATAAACAACTACTTGTTGAACAACTACTTGTCCAGTTGAACTGCACATTAAAATAAACAGCTCAAGAGAGTTGAGAGCCTGCAAAGTGTTAATATATTTGTTTGCATGTCCACCCAATTAAGTGGTCGAAAGAGTTGAGCAATGTACAAAATTTTTTGCAGGAGGTCTGGTGGGTTGCCCTCGATGTGACTCATGCCATGAAAAATCGGATTAGCTGGCCATAAAAAATGACGGCGGTGAAATTTGCTCTCCACCCAAAAACAAGTACAAGAAGTTGAGCTGTGTTCATGATTTTTTGCAGGTGGTCTGGTGGGCTGGCCAGGATTAGCTGGCCGTAAAAAATAGCAGCGATGAAATTTGCTCCCACCGCGGATGAAGGTCTTACGCCACGAGGCGTTCTAGTGTCACTTGCGTTCGATATCCGTAATGGTCATGCAGTGACTGAACAGATTCGTTACACGCGATGTTCGTTAAAACTGTGTCAGTGAATGAGAGGTTCAAATGCAGTTTAAGATTAGCTTAGGTTTTGCCCACAGCGGCAATCGCGGCCAAGTGCAAGGCATTCGGAGGAGCGAGCCTCGAAAAATACGGACCATAGCTATATATTCATGGTAACAAGAATCAGGTAAAGAAGAGGAATGAAGAGCTACAGAAAAAAATAATAAACTGCAGTAGGCGAAGGAAAAACAGATACAGGGAAGCGAGGGGAAATATTACATCTTTAAACTTATACACCCAAAGTGGGAAGCAGATGTTGCGTTTACTTAGGCGGTATAAAAAAATTTCGGAGACTCCAAATGTTCGTGCAAAATTGGCTGAAAATCAGTCTGTGTTCACTAGTGTGATTTTGAAAGAAATTGTTTAATGATGGCAAAGGAATAATAGTCGTCGCCTCCACTGCAATGCGGCGGCGGAATAATTCCATAAGAACAAGTTTCTGCGATCAGAAGGCGAAAATCACCAAGAATGTTTGTTTTAAAGCCAGTTACAGACGAGAGCCGCAACACTGAAACGTTGTTTCCTGGACTTCCGATTACGGCTTCGGCCTGCCCCACGTTGTGTGGTTCATAAATGGCGTCTTTTTATGACCACTTGCGGATGATTGCGAGAGATCCGCGAGTTTTTGTGAACACTTTTTGACTTGATTCTGATACCAACCAACCGTGATCAGTGGTGAAAATTGATCGCTCTGTGGTTTCTCCCGCGGGCTTATAATGGGTGATCAAAAATTCAAAATTTAAAATGCAAGTTCGTGATGTTTTCTCACATTTAAAGATAATTTGAATGTTGTTATCAAGACTGTTTGTAATACTGACTTGCAAAATTTAGTTTCGTAAGTTTTACGCCTGTGCACTGCTCAAAATGCGACAAATATTGCTAGGTTACTTATGATTTGACTTCAAACTAGATTGAAATTTTAAAGAAATCCACTCCCCACCATATATTCCGTGTATATAGGGTGGACATTTATTTTCTGTAGACAAATCCCCACCATATATTCCGTGTATATAGGGTGGACATTTATTTTCTGTAGACAAACATGGCGTCGCGGTTTGGTATACAAAATCGCTGACCGTCCGTGTGCTTTTCAGTGATCACGATTATTCTGAATACGAATGTGGCCACAAAAATATGCCTGAAATAGCTTCAAATTCGAGCCGCTACCGCAGTTATTCAATCACAGGAAGGACCAACAACACAATTTGAAATATCTCTCTTAATTTTGAGGAATTTTAAATTCAAAGGGACAAATATTTTAGAGCGTGGATAAACTAGTTAAAGCTCCAGTCACGGACTCGCGGTCACAAAAACTTTTGTTCCAAGACAAGTTTTCATTTAAAAACATCGCTGTTTTGTTTATTCCCAAAATGTCAGAGAAACTTCAAAAGGTTGAAAAGCTTTTACCTTAAGTTTCATTAACAAAAACATGCACACTTCACACTGAAAGATTTTCCCCACGAAAAATTATGTTACTTAAAAATAATAATAATAAAAAAAAACACTCACAGCCATTGACCTTAAGCCTTTCACGTCCTTTTCAACCATATGGGCCAATTGCAAATAAAGTTTTTTTTTACGGAAATTTATGTAATTTGGACATAGAAGGGTTAAGACACTTTTGTGCTAACATAGATTGAACAACATAAATAGCCCAGCAGAAAATCATTCATAATCGTTCTCCGAAAGCAAAATAACAAAAAAAAAAAAAAACGAGCACACACAGCACGGCTTACCCCTTTCATTAAGGACACCATGCTCTTATAAGAGTATATTTTGACATGTTCATACAAAATGCTATTTACTGGTTATAAAACTTCATTTTTACCTAAGTTTAAAAATGTAAATATTATAGGAAGACTTTTACACTGGCTATTGAAAATGCTGACAAACTTTCCAGGGTAACACCTTGCTTGTACTGAAAACAAACAAACATACCCACACATAGCCTACAGAGAAAAATTAATGACGGCATCAAGAGGTACAGCTGCAGTACGAAAAGGGTTAAGTTGGTGCGCTCGGATGACGAAAGTTGCACAGCCGTCACCCTCCTTGTCGCATCACACATTTTTACACAATACAGAATATTTACTAAAAACCGGAGGGGTTACTCCAGTTTCGCAAGTAGTCTTCTTCGTACAGATTTGGACATTTGTGTAAATTTCCAGTGATAGATAACTGACCGTTGGACCTGCGTGATGGCCAAACCCGTGTAATGGTAGTGTCGGCTGGCCACCTTTTGTCGGCCGTGTGCATTGGGCTTAACCCTTTCTTAACCATTTCTGCTGCCGCGTTACAAATGTGTTTGATTCCTTTAGGACTACAGATGGACAAAGCACCCTCGTAGCAACAGAACACATCATGGCTAAAATGAAATTAACCCTGCGTTAGTTACGTGAGGTATTTCAAAATTGGGCTCAACAAGTTGTAAAGAAAAAGTCGGGGCCGCAGGAAATCTGGACCTGGAATCATGTAGCGGGAGCACACGGCGGCAGTGCCCCTCAGGACATTCTGTCATGCCATCAGCATTCAAGTCTTTACCGTTAACCCTTTCTCTCATAATGTGGTCTACGTACAACATTTCCAACAGTGCTGCTCCTACGAGAAAGCCAAAATAATTCATGAGAAAAAGGGTTAATATAATAAATTTCCTTTGAGAACAGAACACGAGACTAACGCAGGGCTAAGAACTATGGCAGGGCTACGAACTATGGTAGGGCTAAGAACTATGACAGGGCTAAGAACTATAGTTTTGCAGCTACAAGACACCAAGAAAAGGATATTTACCACGGCGGGGATGGTGCAAGGCGGTCGAGACGAGGGGTGGGGAGGTGGGGAGGAGTGTAGTATGTGTGTGCAGCAGCTGCAGAGTGTGCAGATTCAGAGGTGAAGAAGAAACGAATCCTCACTTAGAGATTCAGTGTTTTACATATAAAAGCTTTTATATTTTTCTCGGAAATCGAATAAATCAAGCTGAAATTTTAAGATCTATCCAATGATCTATGCAGTAGCGGTCAGTCGTTTTGATCGTCAATCGAATTTTTAGACAGCAGCTCTGCTTTGTGATATCATGCGCCGGTCAAAAAAAAAAAAATTACCAAACGAAACATTTCAGTATCTTTTACGCGCAAAAGAATAAGAGTCTGCTTAGCGAGCTCAATATATGTTACGCCCATAAGACAACTCTTCTGCAAGCGACTAACACTGACTGACCAGTACATAGTCAGTTGAACTCAGTTGCACTACGTGTTGCTCTTTCCTGGGCAGCTATGAAATGCCGCCTCTCCTCCAGCCCATCTGCCGGCCACCTGAACCTATAACGCTGACTGCGGTCTACAGTCAACAGAAGGCAAAGCTGGAGAGCTCTTGCAGGATGACTCCGAAAGATGTAATTTTAGTTTCAATGCTAATTCAATCCTTCCTAGCCCCTGCAGAGCCGTTTAAAGGAAGGGAAAGGAAGGCTTATATATACTGAATGTTAAGCAATACTGGGAACCCACGCGTGAAGGTACATAGGTAGTGCTTAAGAGCAGCAGGTTGGTTATGAAAAGGAAAAATATCCACCGCTTCCCCAGCTTACATGGACTGTAACTTCACAACTGCCTGACCGCATGTGCAGACTGCAGGCATGTGTCGGCTGCTGGCAGTCAGCCCCGCTGTCACTGAGTGTGTCACTGGTGATGGGCTTTTGTTACACGCGTTAGTTTGTACGCGAGTTGAAGCTCTCTAACCACAACAATACAGTGATCCAAAGAGAGGTAGGAACAAGGGACATGCAATATTTTAAGCTCAACAAAGAAACCAGGCAGAGAGGACCACAGAACGCAAAGAAGTTGGAAGAGTAGAGACGAAAAGATAGTTTAAAGAGCAGCGTTACAACATAGAGAGAGCAGTTAGAAAACAATAGCGAGGTAGAAAGCCACCGTCAAGCTGACCTCATGCACACGATAGTCAAATGCTCGCGTTTCCTCAGATGATCGATGGGAATTGGAAGCGAATTCGAGCTCAGGATCCTGCGCCCTTTTTTTAAGCTTTAAATAACCCCTGCAGCGCAGAATGAGCGCAGTTGAGAAAACTCCATTTGACAATCGTGCGAACCCGACCTAAAGAATCGCTGAGAGGCATGCGTAAGAATGTCATATGTTTCAGCACAGACATGAAGTACTGCACATTTAGTAAGTACATCACTGAAACAAAAGCGTGTACATGTGCCCGTCATTGTTCAAATACTTAATCAAAATACGAAGCTTTTCAGGGCCTGTATTTCACCATTTGTGGATATTGTCAATTGTGCAGTTCCTGTGAAAAGTGATGTTTAAGTCAGATATTAATGAAGGGTTACGGACCAACATCTTAAGTTTTACCTTTACTCGCATCACTATGCGGGGCCAATACATAAGCAGTTTTCTACGAACGTGTCTCTCGAGGTCGACGGCAAGAAGTAATTAGCTGCATCCAGCACCAAACTCTACACAAAGATCAAAGTGATCTCGTTCTTTGGCTTCTGGTAAGACAACACTCGAAGTTTCTAAGGAATTACAGCATGATCACCGAACAAGTAAGGCTTATGCAACTGAAGATAAAGTCAACAGGAAAACTCCAGATAGAGCCTCTACGAGGAAATTGACTGCTCGGGATATGCGATCTTTGTGTGATCAAGTAATTATCTTCATTTTATTTTTGCGACGAGTCTCGCAATATTACATGAGCAATAAGCTGAAAAATTTCCCCGTACTTCACAGCTGGGAAAGTTATAATTATTACAGTACTTTCGTTTGCTCGTTGTTGACCCCTGCAACTGATTAAGAGGAAAGGACATGAAGTGTGTGAAGAAAACGTAGAACTCATGCGTTGATTTTTACTGTGCTGTGACGGAAAGGAAACTTTAGGGGTACGTGCAACTTCCTTGACCTTCATTATTAACCGAACCTTCATTTCACACCCCCCCCCCCTCTCTCAGACCCATCAAGACACTCTGCGCTGTTGGTATAGCTTCGGTGTTATTGTTGTTCAACAGCGCGATATATAAATTTCGAATAAAGTGGTTCACTTTTGAGCAGCGTGAAGTAGAGGAACCCAGTGCATTGACTACAAGAGTAGTACGGGTGGTTTGCGTAGCTCAGAAATGTGCAGCATAAAGGCCGGTTCACACGTTAGTAATGTCCACGTGCCTTGTTAGCAGATTGTCCAATTGCGTTGCTGTGGCGCTTAAACAGCAGAAACTGTCCAGCTTCCTATGTTTCTGATTCACTGCAAATTTGAAGGAATGTAAGAAACACCGTTTGTGACGCTCGCTGAAGCCAACTGACTAGGCAATTAATGCACTTTTTAGCGAATCTTTTGTCAGACAAAACAGCCGTGTTCACAAGCACTCAACTAAACATTCGGCCAATTTACAGGAAAAACACGTTGAAAAGAGCAAAACACTGACGTGTGAACCGAGCTTTAGCTACAATCCAGTCTACGCAGCTCTGACGCAGAGCACAGCACTAATCTCAAAAGTAACAAAAGGGCCAAAATTGGTTAGTAGTGGTATTGTGACAAAGGCTTTCTGACGCCATACCTGCCTTAAGTATGCTCAGTGCGTGCATTTAGCATCTCTAATATATGTAGATCATATTCATCGGAGCACTTTAATAACCAACTTACATATGTTATACTTTTTATGTTACTTTAGTGGTGAAGAAGCTTGTATGTTAGGTTAGATTGGGCATGTTAGGCTAAGGTGAGATACGGTACAAGAAAATAGTGTTACCCAAAGTTATGGAGGCGAAGAACAGCTTCTGTTCACAAAAATTCAAAAAGTTTCGTTTCTGTAAGTCGGGTGACTTCAAGAGCAGTTCTGACGCTGAAATGGTCCGGCATCCTTACCCTCTGGGATAGTTTCTCGGGCCATGACTGAAGCAACCTAGATCATGTGCTATTTATAGATAAATGCTTGCAAATGCTTCACTTAATCATGGCTCTAGGAAAACTTATCACATTAGAATTCTTGATGCCTGATTATACCTAGTACAACAGGACCTTGTGCTGATGAACCAGCATGTTCTTCGTCGAGTTGAACATTATAAGCAAACATTGAACTGGAGTATTTTGGGTGGCCTTCAATTTAATAAGTGCGGCTTTCATTTGTCTTCGCTGTGAACTAATACATGCAACTGCACGATGAGGTGTGTAAACAGTCGTTGGCTGAAAATAAAGTTTTCACGAGGGAAAAGATATTCACTACAGGTTACGAATAGCAAACGGGCAGCAGGACATTAAAGAGAAGAGCACGCACTACGTCTAGAATAGGACAGAAGATTAGTACGAAAATAAAGATTCTCGAGTTCTCCAGCAGTACAAAACGAGCTGCAGAGCGTGAGAGGAAACAGCGTGTCACAGCAGACAGGGTCGTGTGCCAGGCAGGGAGTGTTTGTTAAGTGGCAAAGTTTGGTTCTCAGACAACAAAGACATTGTGTCCGCCAGTATTATTATTATATTCAGAGTACACATAAGCTTTCCGATCCCAATCATTGGTGAGTCAAACACAAGAAGGCACAAGGGACGTGCAGTATGCCAAGCAAACTGAGAACTTGGACATGGTAGAACACCGGGCGTAGAAAGAATAAGTTGGGGAACTAAAGGAGGTGCAGAACATAGACAGTTAGTGGGAGTAGGAAACAAAATGGAAACAAAATTGACAGGAAACGAAGCTGTCCCTTACGCCTCACTGAGGCTGATGCTACCTACATATATCACGTACAATGATGCTATGAGGAGACATCGAGTACTCGTACAGTTAGTCCAAGAAAATGGGGCCACTGCTGGTGAGCAGTTGTAATAATTTCCTTTCCATTTACATTGGCCTTAAAAGTTTACCACAAGAAGAAACAAATATTTGGGGATATTACTACAACATTTACTTGACTATAAAATAGTTGTACGTGTTAAATAAAAATAGGCGGCAAGTACCCCACAAGTGCCAGAGAGAGTGTGGGGGAAGTATGGGGGAGGGACGGGAGGGGGAATGGATGCATGGAGGCCGTAGCAGCAGCAGCGTGGGGGGCAGCGAGCCCCTACGAAGATCTTACACTAAGGAAGTTCGGAGCTGCAACAGACACAAGCCACCCAGTGTGGCATCACAGCCATTAGCACAAATTCTCCTTGAAAAGCGCCCAACAATACTTTCGTGCCCACTGGACTCACTTTCTTTCCTACTAGACTCACTTTCGTGCGTACTGCACTCACTTTCGTGCCTACTGCACTCACTTTCGTGCCTACTGCACTCACTTTCGTGCCTACTGCACTCACTTTCGTGCCTACTGGACTCACTTTCGTTCCTACTGGACTCACTTTCTTTCCTACTGGACTCACTTTCGTACTAACTGGATTCACTTTCGTGCCTACTGGACTCACTTTCCTGCCTACTGGACTCACTTTCCTGCCTACTGGACTCACTTTCCTGCCTACTGGACTCACTTTGGATGTTTGTTCCTGTACACAGTGTACAGTCAGCGGGTGTGAGACTAATTGTGGGCCGTGTGATGCGGCACAGCCGAGGTGATTATGTTAAGGCTGGGTCTTCTTCTGTGGATATAGAGGGACTTTAATGTTGTGAGCTCTATTGGATAGAGAAGTCTATGATGGAGAAGTCATTCTTGCTGATGGGATGGTTGTTTTGCTCAGCATGAAGGCGGGGAGCTGACTGTGAGGGCTTTGCAAGTTGTAAACCTTATCGACTTGAAACACCTAAATGTTGGTCAATACGGGCTTTAAAGTGTTGTCCAGTGCTACCAATGTGCAAGGCATTGCATCCCCGGCAGTGGAAACGTTAGATAATACTAGACAGAAGTAGTGTGGGGGGTTTTTCTTTGAATTTGAAATAGGACCGACCCTATGATAAATGAATTTTGTATGAAAATTTGAAGTTTATATGTGGGTAAGCTTCAAAGAGGAACGTTTTCAAAGTGTTGACTGCACTAACAGAGGCTTTGTTGTAGTACAGAAGAGAGTGAAAGAAGTGCAATTTACGGACCGAGGATTTACTGATGCCGGGATCGAACAGTTTGTCTAGGAACAATTGGCAGTAGTGGTCCAGAAAGTGGTACGGGTAACCATTATTTTTGAAGAATGTTCGGAGAAAGTAAACTTCGTTTGAAATTGCAAGGTACGAGGAAGACAAATGGTATGCTCGAAATAGTAAAGTTTTTATTGCATTGATTTTAAGATGACCGAAGCAGTGACTTGAAAAAACTGGTTCCGAAGCCTGAGAATGAGGATTTTCTGTAAACTCCAGTGGTCAGTGTTGAGTCTTGGTTAGTTATTAAAACATCTAGAAAAGCTAGAGAATTATTTGATTAGTTTTCGACAGTGAATTTGACGTTTTGATGTTTGCTATTCAAATATTGCAGAAATAAATCAGAATCAGTTTTATTGTCATTATTATTGTTATTATTATATTAGTATTGTCCCGCTATTTCTTAAACTAAGTAAATCAATAGCGATCTAAGATGATATACTCGGCTCACAGCCGGAACCACAACGTTGTGCTCAGGTGGCAAGAGATGAAGGACGAAAAGAGAAGAAAACAGAAGAAAGAAGTGCCCGTGCGGACGGTCCCTTCTGTGGCCCTCCGCACGGGCGAAGGTAAGAGCCCCGCAGAAAAAGTCTGTCACCTCGATCGGCGGTCCACCTCGCGGGACAGAAAGGAAATATAGGGAACCTACCCAACTCTACAAAACTAACCGTCTCAGCAGGAACTGTGGCCAGATGCTACATCCCTGCGGAGAAGGCACTAGGGACCCTTGGGAGCGTGATGCCCAAACATATTGTGGCAGGGAAAGGGCCCGCCAGAATATGCTCCTGGGGGCATCAGTTTGATTGTTAAATATGAGGAAGGTGTTATCTACGTAGCGATTCTAGTGGATCGGTTTGAAGTCATTTGTGCAGTAGTTAAGCCGAAGAGTTTCATGATGGCGTAGAAAATATTTGTTAGCGAGGGACTAAGTGGGGAACCCATGGAAACCTTCAAATTGTGTTGCCTTCCTCTCGAAGGAGTAACTCTTATTTGGAACGCTGCATGTAGGATCCACAATGGTAGAACGGGTTAATTACAAAGTAATTACCCTTGACACGGCCTCAAGCTTAATCACTCTCTACGCGGAGCAAGGTGGAGTCTGAGGACGTCTCAACGTTAATTGGTTTGGGTTCAAAGTCTAAACCTGAAACCAAATTAGCCCAACGAACGCTCACGACTAACAAACATTTCAGTCAGTTTCAACTGACGAGATTAGCTTACGTCAATGGAACACTTCCGGTCAATGAAGCTTACGACATCTGCAGCTATCGCTCGGCAGAACGGGGCATTGCAATGGGCGTTTGCTGCTTCCAAAGTTTTACCGATTTCATAACCAGATATTTCGGGCTACTGAGAGATCGCTCAGATGTCACTGACGCAATTGGTACTAACTTACTACCATCAGTACCAGCAGACACGTGTGCGATACTGTATTGGTGTAGCGCACTCGACCCACAGAGTGCTGTACACACCGAGAGGCAAAAGCTCACGTTCGCGCTAGAGCGTGCGCTAGAAGTTTACGTCACATGCAGAACATCCTCACAGTGGAGTCAGGGTGCAGAAATTCATACGATATCGTAAGTGAAGAGCTCCTAGCATGTACAGTCTGGTGAAGAAGTGACGTTGTCACAGCTCACACTGTATCACCGTTATACTGATCTCGATTAAATTATAATTCGAAAATGGTTTTGACCTGCGAGCGCTGTGTAATATGTCGCTGCGTTTGCATTACTACATTTAACCAAAAATATCAAACATTAGCCGATATGCACAGCATTCGTGCTCTCATCTGTACAGTCTATGGTGTCATTGACACCATAAGGACCAACTAGAATGTTTGGTTTTCGTACGAAGTTTCATTTGAGACGTCCATTAGCAAGGACTGATGTCCCTATATAGGATCAACCTCACAGGTTTGGAGTTTTCCGCCCCTGGACGCGAAGATGGTCTAGAAGCTTACATGGGCGGACTAGCATTACGGAAATTACCAGACATGATCACTTGTGAGTAAGAGTTGGACCCGTAAAGAAGTAAACTAATAGTTATTGATTGTTTTCAGTGCACCAGTTACTGTGCTACCTCCGCCGAGGAAGCTGCATTTTTGTCGGGGCCTGTTAGCAACATAACTGAACAAATTGTGGACGGATCCTTACGAAATTTAGTGGCACTGTTAGATTGGTCACCAGAAACTGATGATAAAATTGTGGTGATGCTATGGAAGAAATCCTGGCTGCTATACCAATTTCAAATTTTCATTGCCATCGCGTTGTTACCCAGGCGGGGGTCTCTCGGACTATAGCACTAGTTACCTCCGCCAAGGAGGTTATGTTTTCGTCGTGTTTGTTTGTCTCTCAGTCTGTCTGTCTGTCTGTCACCAAGATAACTCAAAAAGTTATGAACCGATTTGGATGAAATTTACAGGGATTGTTAGGTATGTTAGGAGGAACAGATGATTAACTTTTGGTGAAGAT
>LQNS02278091.1:34337143-34353958 GCA_001587735.2 Parhyale hawaiensis | reverse complement strand
AATTTTATGCTTGTTAGCACAATAACTCAAAAATAATGAATGGATCTTTATGAAATTTATAGGAGTTGTTAGTAATGGTAAAAGACATAAATGATCAAATTTTGGTGCAGATCGGTTGGTTCGCCTGTATGTTTGACTCATATTTGTTATAACGTTTGTTAACAGTATAACTCATAAAGTTATGAACGGATCTTCAAAAGAATTAAACAAGCTGTTATGAATATAAAAAGGCAGAAATGATTACATTTTGGAGTTTATGCAAACGAAATTATGGTTTCAGAGCCAATTTGAATTTTTGCTACCGTTGGCTCACTTGGCGGAGGTATGCGCTCTCAGAGTGCTCTAGTTAAATATGTGACTAATGCAAAATTGTAAAATTTGAGAATATTGTATTTTAGTCGTTACGTTATAGCACTGGTGTCCGCAGCTATGCGGTTATGGCACCCGTAACGGAACGGACTGTATGCAAATCGCCATTGAGGAGCTGGACGCTGCAAAATTCTATCGGGGTATGGGAGCCTTCTTGGACAATAGAAAAGTGCGAAGGCAAACGAACGTAAGGCGCGTTCGATTTGCTCATTTCGATCGAGTTAATCCAATCCCATGAACTTTAACTTGTCCAGAAGTTTAATTCTGAGCGTCGTATTCATCGTTTAGAACTGAATTTGTGAACAAATAACAAAAAAAAAAAAGATTGATCGGATTAATTAGGATTACCTCGATCGAGGGGAAGAATCGAATACATTAATTATATAACAGCCAACGCCAGAAGCGTGACTGTGGCAGTAGGGGCTTTGGGCTTACTAAAGCTGCCACATGCAATAATGGACCAGTGCAAGCAAACACCTCCGATTCAGTGGCTTTGTCGTTTAAAGAGCTCAAGTTAAAGTTTATGACAGCTGAATCCTGCATGTACAGAGCAAAATGATCGTTCGTAGAATTAGTTTGGTTTGAAACGTCACTCGTGACATTCGGTGGCCTTTGTAACGCTTACACATTAAGGCACAGAGGTAACCTTTACTTCTCATAGCAACTGTCAGCTCTGCTAGTATAGGTAAAAAATGGACTGAGTGCGGCAGTGGGTTAACCCTAACAAACTGTGCCATGATGTACTGCCCTCGCTACCAAGGCGATGCAAAGAATACGTGTAGCAAAATAACACAGGCTGGCCCGGCAAGGGTTAAGCTGTGTGGGCATCGGGAGGAGTCGCTAGGTAACGAAAGAAGAGAACAGCAGGGCGAGCAGAGAGGGTTCCTCACAGGCAAAGTGTTGACAGCAAATCGGAGAAGAAAAGAAAGAATACAAGAAAGGCTGCTAGTAAGAGTATGAGAATGGAAGGAAACAAAGAAGCCTGTTGGACTTGGTGGACAAACGGACGAGACGGGAGGATGGAAGAAGGGGGGGGGGGCTGGGAGTACTGCTACAAGATTAATAGAGGTCTTTAGTTAAGGAGGTACGAGGGGCTGACCGGCCGGCCCAGACTGACGCACTGTGAGTTGAATGCCACAGTAAAATATGAGTAAAGGAAGGAATATTCTAAGTTGAACAATCGGGACATAACAATAAATCTGCTTCAAAAGTAAAAATAATATAATGGCAGCTGCCAACAGCCATCGGCGAGGCATAAGATAGCAACGCACTCGATTGCTCGTACAATTAGCACCATTGGCGGAGTTCACTGGAAAACTTTCTTCTTCCCATAAAAACCAGATTATAATGAGACGACTTTTCACGCCATGACCAAATGAAAAATGACATCAGACGGGTTATAAAAGTTAAAAAATAATATATAACTTTTATTTTGTAGCAGTAGCATGTCCTGCGCACATCTGCTTAAATACAAAAAAATGTATGCTACAAACGAAATATCTACATACATAAAGATACCAAACAAAACAATGAAATCCTTTAAAGAAAATAGTCAGAAACAGAGAGCTTCTGGTCACTTTCACAGTATAACGAATATAACTCAAAAGCCAACAATTCGTCGAGAATTAAGACCAGTGACGAAAATAGAATTCAAAATAGCAATGCAGGCAACGAAAGTGGAGCTTGCGTGCGGTCGGATGTGCTACGAAAGAGAAAGATGGACGGCCAAGGTTTTGAAGCGACAGAGGGAGGATTATTTTTGGAAATACGGCAATTATTCGTGACTCTGGCGCGCTCGATTTCCAAGCTTGGATAAAATCAGTTCAGAGTTTCACTGCCCCACACGCGCGTGGCGATTCAGGAGGGACAAGCTAATCGGATGAGCTTCAACTTGTCCAGAGCTTTAATTTTGAGCCGTGACTACTGGCGAATAAAACGCTTAGCGGTAATTAATCAGAGTAAATTATGCTCAAGTAAGCTAGAAGGCGACCCAACCACACAGTTGACCACAACACGCGTTGTGAAGTTAAAGTGGCACGTAATGCAAACATTTCGTAAGGAAACTGCTGCTTATCCTAGCGTACCGTAGTAATAAGCCTGAAAAACTTTCTCAGAAGACTTTATTGTGCATGCTATGGCTAAGAAAGGTAAAACATTTCTGCCGAAACTTGCAAGGTTTCAGCTGATTGTCAAAACTTCGACGCGTCTACGCAAAAACTCACACAGAAAGAAATGAGATTAAAAGGGTAAAACTTTTCCGCCAGCTTTCGACAAATCGAGTAAAATCGGGACACATGCCCTAAAGGATCAGGGACTGCCGGACACACATGCAGTGCATATTCCAACTAACCTCCGAAGTAACTTGACAGTCGCAGACAGCGTACACACTTACGTATCAAACACATAGTCAAATTTCTATTAATCATTACGGCAACTGAGAACAAAATCAGTTCGCTATACGGTTTGTAACTGCGTGAGACACAAGAAATGAGCAGGAGTACTACGTCGTTGGTAAGAAATCGAATAAGCGCAGCGAACAGAGCGCTTTCTCTGACCAAATTAGGAAAATTCTATTTTGCATAGGCCGCATGGAAAATACCGCAAGAAATTTTTAAATTAAACTAAAGTCCTGGTAAATGCATCCGTATACCACAAACGCACATCAACAATTCGCCGACACAGAAAGTAATGGACTATTTGGAATAGAAACTTTGTAAGGGCGTAGCAATCTACGCAGACATGGACACACTAGACAAAGACATAGGTCTATAACACACAGCACACATACGGTAGGTACAATGTACAGGATATACAGGAAGCCTGCTCCACACGACCATGGGTTCCGCACCTGGCAGGGCACAGGACGTATACAATATGAACACAGCCACCCAGCGAGCGCAGTTCCGTGCGTGCGGGGGGGGGGGGGAACGTTATGAGCAGATCCAGCCAATTGTGCAGGGGATTGTCAAAAATTTATTGTTACGGGCAGAGTAATTATTTGCTTGGGTAGTGGATTACAGTCACCGACGCTGTAGATCAACAACAGTCTGCAAAATTGTAGTGCACTACAAAAGCTTTAATAATTTTTACAGTTGATTATATATCCGAAATTCAGTCATTTAAGTAACGGATTAACAGAATTCAGTCAGTGACGCAGTGGATTATCCAAATTTCAATCTAATACACAACAGAACACTAGTATGAACTGCTCAAAGTTCAGTTATTCGTGCGGTCACTTAAACAAAATCAGTCCAGTTAGAGACCACATGCGCCCTACATTATCACATCCTGTGCAAACTTAAATTTCAATCACTTCCATAACTTACAGCAATAACAGCGAAGCATTACGGCAGTGATAAGACAGCGCTACCTTCCACCGCAACTTCAGGGACCTGTACAGTCCAGTGTAACAGTTGCTGAGGTGGATATCTAAACGTCAGTACCGGATACGATCAAAAGACTATAAAACAACAATGGAACAAACCTAACAATATTTCAAAACATGAACACAGTTCGTTCAAACACTCACGATAGCCTTCTGTGTCTCAAAACAATTGGTCAAAAAAGCGTAGTGAAATGGGCAGCTGAGGTGCTTATTAACGTGCCGCCTCATGTTTGTCGTGAGGAGCGAGCCCCAAAATAGGAGGTATCGTACGTAGGTTTACGTACAATCTATCACCTGGGAAGAGGAAGTTTCTTTTTGAGGGAACGTAGAGCTTTTTTCGGGCTACGGGAGTGGGAAGGTTTATACTGAACAGCCTCGTCTGCGAGTGAGACGGCAGACTTACATTTGACTGCGTCGTCTGAGAGCGAGTACGTCTCAATGCCGTCCATCTTTTCTTCGTGTTCTTCGACTATTGTGCGACGGGCCTGCAACATGCATCAAAAGATTAATATGCTTACTATTTTATCTTTACAGTCAACCCTAAAGCACCGGTTTTATGTAGGGATGCCAGTGTTTGAAATGTTGCTAAGTATGCTGATCTTTCTAGGGTTAACTAATTAATACGAGGCGGTGCAGCTCTCTACAAAGGTTATCCTTCCGTTGGACTACAACATGACAAAGTTCCCTCGTTGCAAAGTAACGCAACACGATTAATGTAGGTTCAACCTTTTCAGCCCAAGCATGCAATGTTCACCCACAAGAAGAAAAACAAAGGGTGATAGAGCAGGCCCTGAATAACGGTGAACTTACACAAAAAAAAAACACGGTAGCTGTGTGGAAGCAACGAGCCAAGGAAGAAGATTAAGAGCGTAGAAAAGAAAAGTAACGTGCCCTGGGACACGTCCGATTTTACTGTTTTTATTTCGCTTTCTGGCTGCTAGAGAGCAGGGCATGCCCTACTTGTCACTGAACTCTACACAGACGGGTTGAGAGGGGACGTGTCACCTAGCGAACAATACAAGGGCGCGTTCCGATCAAAACAAGGGCGCGTTCCGATCAAAACAAGGGCGCGTTCCGATCAAAACAAGGGCGCGTTCCGATCAAAACAAGGGCGCGTTGACGTTCAAGTATTTCCATCGTCCGCACTCTCATGTCGGGTGCTGCCCCACTACGTGTGGAAGCAAACGCGGGTACGGTCACTGTCCTGCGGTCATGTCCTTGGGACACGGCCGCGGAGACGCCCCGTCGTGTGGAGGAGCTGTAGCGTGTCAGGACTTCAGCCCTACGCGTTGGAATCGCCGTTTTATAACTAACGCCCGAAACTCGATGCAAAGTGGTGAAGCTCCGCATAATTTAAATCTAAGCTCTTCAGATTATCTGGATCCAAGTGAGCGTATTGAATACATTTCCAGTTTACTGGAGGGAGGGAGTCATAAGATGGACTAATGCGCCCACACGGTCCATCTCACATCCCGTGAGGGCTGCTGACGTAACGCGTTGCGCTTCAATGCACCAGTTGCTGCATATTAAAAAAAAAAGCCCTCTGAGGGGGGATAGAGAGCCATTAAAGTAAGGGCACTGCTATAAGGAACCGGCGCGTGCAGAGCCTAGTACAGAGCATCAACGGAGACGAAAAAGTTCAATTTGAGATGCCACTGAGAAAAGTCATCGGTACCAATGGTAAATGAGTGGCAAGTAGAACAGGGCTTGGAGAGAGGCAACCATATCAGCCATCTGAACAGAAACGACTCAGGGCTACAACACTGAGGGTGTTACCTACCCAAGTAGAGTATCACGATGCTTGCAATTTTCTCAGGAATTGGAGGGCAGTTTTCTTTTAAAAACACATTTACCATAGGATCCTATCTTAAATTTATGGCCAAACCCCCCACACCTTAGCTGTTCGGTGTTGTTTACAGGTACAGTTGCAAAAATTGCCAAGCATCACATGTGGGCAGCACCGGGCA
Organism: Parhyale hawaiensis; assembly: GCA_001587735.2. Taxonomy (NCBI): domain Eukaryota; kingdom Metazoa; phylum Arthropoda; class Malacostraca; order Amphipoda; family Hyalidae; genus Parhyale; species Parhyale hawaiensis. Next base: position 34,348,237 of record LQNS02278091.1, on the reverse strand, counting down.
GCATTACAAGGCCCGCATTGACCAACATTTAGGTATATCCAGTAGAACAACTTTAATACTTGCAAAACCTGTACATTCAGCTCCCCGTCTTCATGCAGAACAAAATAACCATCCCATTAGCAGGAAGACTTCTCCATTATCGACTTCTCCAACTCAATAGAACTCACACCTTAAGAATCTCTTTACATTCATAAAACTAATCCCAGCCTCAACATAATGACTTCAGCCGTTCCCCTCAGCACAATCCACAACTGACAGTTTTCCCCCGACTGTACATCCCTTCCGCCTTCGAAGTTCCCTAGCCGTCTCGACTGCACAAGCACTGACATTAGGACCTTCTCAAGCTTACCCCGGTCATTTGCCTTCTACACTTCCCCACGATAGCATCTCTCTCCCAGTTAGCTTACTGAAATAAATTTCTAGTTTCAGACATTTACTTCCATTTTTTCTCCTCTTGTTTCCCCAGTCCTCTACATCCTACTAACATAATATCATTAGCTCATAGAGGGCCGGAGCGTAAGTTCCGGTGTCTCTTTGGGAATAGGCCTCTTGGTTCGTCTACTGCCTCCTATCTAAGCTAATTTATACTGTATCCTTGTTTTTAGTTCTGAAGATGGGAATATAATCCCGAAATGTTAACAACATTGTTTATGTTGAGAGTGATTTAGTCTTAGCTTAAATCACTGTTGTTGCGCGCTGTCCGTCCATCCATCACTAATGAAGAAATGCGCAATTCTTCATTACTTCAGGTTTAACGGAACTTTACACGGTCTACGGGGCATAGATGTTTCGCCTTAACGTAAATATTCCTGCTGATGACTACTTTAGACTTCGGTTATTACCGGAAATCTACACAAATCCTATAAGAGAAGAGTTGTAACAATGCCCATGAATGCAGATGTCACGAGCTATATTTTTAAGAGTATGAACTGTAAGGTACATGAATGCAGATGTCACGAGCTATATTTTTAAGAGTATGAACTGTAAGGTACATGAATGCATCTGAAGCAGGGGGGGAAACTCATCACAGATCACTCACTCCGGAATTATTTTGTTTTTTTGGGAAACCAAACTCTCTCGCCCTGAGGCCAGGGGACTAGCATAAAATAATGTCCTGTAAAGTGAGTTTCCTTATTTCCCAAAACAAACTCTCCTCTTAGTATTATATTGTGGGGGTTTCCCGCCGTATTAAATACAAAGACAATATAACTGCGATCCAGTTTTGTATGATATAGTTTAGAAGTTTAGTCGAACTCAAATGAGTTCTATTAGAACAATCTTGGCCAGGTGCACCATGTCTGGCAGGAAATAAGGCGCGAGCATCTCCAACTCCACACAGCTCGGTCGAACGAAATTGCTCAGTCGTGCAGCGCAGAGATGAAAAACGAAAAGAGAAGACGGAAGAAAGCGAATACTCGTGCAGGGCTGCCTTCCGATAGGAGATAGGAGTGCCATGGGATGGGTCGCTTACCACCATTCGGCGGCCCACCTCGCGGAACAGAAGGGGAAATATACAGAACCAACCTAACTACAAAACTAACCTTCTCTAGCAGGAACTGCAGCCAGATGCTACATCCCCTACGGAGCAGGCACTCGGGACCCTTGGATGCGTGATGCCCAAACATATTGTGGCAGGGAAAGGGCCACTAACTCTTTTTCTATTCCTGAGAAAAGTAAATAAAAATATTTTCCGAACTTTCTTTCCCTGGCATAAATTATTCTGAGGTTCCATTCTTACCCAAATTAAAACTTTCTATTATTCCTCAAAACTATCCAGTACCGTACGTTTTCTATCTAAGAACACATCACTTCTCATTCAGTCACTGTCTCTAACCCTGCTTTCTATATCAATAAATATCTCTCTTCATTTCGCAAAACATCGATCTCTTGCTCTTTCTTCGTCAAGTTGACTCTACCTGCTCTTCTTCATTAAATAATGTCCCTCCAAGCTCTTTCTAATCAGATAATGCCTTAACTGCTTCTTTTCACGAATAAAATCTTACCTTCTCTCTTTCCTCGTCAAATTTTCTTCGAACATCTTCTTGCTTCTTCTCCAGATCTTCTTTCTTCTTCTGAAATATATCGTTGAGGCGCTGTCTCTCGGTGAGCCCCCGCGTCACCATCCCCTGCCTCATCTCGCGCTTCTTTCTGCACACGACAGTCGCAGAGCGCGCATCAATCGCAGGCGCTTAGGAATCGCTGCACTTTTTATACACGAGTAATTAAACAACAGACGGACCATGAGGCTCGTGTGCCAAACGGAGCCAAAACTTCGGCTTTGGTTCCCACAGAGTCACTTGAATCCACCGAATCGCTGTCACTTCCGTCAGATGCCAGGTCCAAATCAACTGAACTAAAGCGAAGAAGTTACAACAGTAGGGGTTGTGCGCTGAGTTAGCAACTACAAGTTAAACTGGCAGCGGTACTGCCAGGTAGCAGAGATTTAATGCAAAAAGCAAATGCTTTATGTTTTCCAAATGCAGATGATCCTCGTATGTGTTTGGTCTCTACCGTTGTGGCGTCACTTCTTCACTACATCCAGATATAGATGCAGCTTGGGCAGTAGCAAAGCGAATACGCATACACTAGCAAGAACGTAAACTGCTGTATAATCGTAACAAAACCGTATTCACTTGGCATATTTCCATTGAGATCCTCTAATTTGATTAACCTCAATTTTCCAATCTTTATTAAAGAACGTCATTGCGCCAATTTCAATTGAGTTTGAGGCGTTATAACAAACCGATCACGTCCATTGAATGATAGCATGTAGAGGGAAGCGGTGCTAGGGGAGCACGTACATTGGCGGACTGTCAGTACAGGCGGAGGTAAAATGGGAGGGCAGTCGAGCCGACACTACAGTCTCTAACGCCATCAGGGTCCGCCAGGCAGGGGAATGTTTTGTCGATTCCAAGTAAACTACAGAAAACCGCACAGGTTGTGGTGTTTTAATTAATTTTATATAGCGTACAAGGCGATAACCTTGGAGATAACACGCGCTAAGTAGCAACTGAGACGACGGCAATCATTTCAGCAGATCCTTACGTCGGCGTACTGTTGTGTTCACCAAGAAGCAACCATACGTTCGAACACTTTCTACTACCAACAGGGGTAAAGAAACTGTAAAGAGAACCCGGTTTTACAGTTTCCACAGCACGTAAATCCAAAACTACCCAAAAGTGTTGTGCCCTTATGCTCTAATTAGCACTGTTCTTATGAAATTTGATGTTCAGTGTAGTCTATAAAGAGCTGGATCAGGTGTTCCAAATTAGGGTGCATTAACGCTCAGGGGAGCGTGAGTTCATCAGAAGGGTTCGAAAGATATTACCAGTCAACCCTAGCGTATGTTTTGTAGAGATAGAATATCTGTTGCTACCAACATAATCAAAACTCACTAACAAATCCCACGGCGCATTAGTTTTTATATTTAGCTATACAACATAGTTATTTAGATATTTCGTGCCTCCTCTCACTCCTGTATGAGGACTAGCTTGGCGGGAATTATGACTATCGAAGTAACAAAAGTCGATACTGATACAATGAGCACAGAGTAGGAGCCACAACGGTCGGGAAAATGCAAATTATCTCTCAACCATAATTTCTACCTGCAGGTCGTTCAGTGGACGCTTCGAGCAATGAGGGCAGGCGATACGTGCCAACAAATCTTTGTTATATCTTCTTAATTTAAACTAACATTTACTTTGACATTATTATTATTATATTGAGTAGTTTAAGTCTCCGTCTCCACAACAACGGCGATCTAACAGAGGAAGAAGCAAGGGACACACAGTGTGACGATAGATAAGTGGAACCCATGCACGAGGGTGTTCCCACACAGGATCAACGCGCATGGGAACAGCAAGTCGGGAAAGAAGAGTAAGAACCGATTGAAGAGAGATCAGTAGGAGTAAAAGATGGGAAAGAAGCAAAGTGGGCACAAAAGACAGCCGTCCCGAAGGCCTAGCTAATGGCTAAGGTAACCTACACAAACCCCCTAGGGGCGCTACTCCTCATAACATACGATGGGCGAACCTATCTAAGCTAACCCTATGGCTCATCCTATGCCCCCTGAGGGGATTTACTTTGACACGGTTACGGAGTAGGTAGACAATGAACTTCTCTGTATATTTCCTGAAACAGAGAATATATTACCATATTTGCGTATAAATTTATAATATTTTTACGGCAGTTGGGGCTGCTCCCCATAGCATGGAATGAGCGAGCCTAACTAACCTAGCCCTATGGTTTATCCTACCCCCATAAGGGGAGGAGAGGTTGTGGGTTCGTGGCGACTTCTACCAGCGACAGGTCGTACTTGAGGACGCAAAGTTATATAATCGTCAGGTTATAGTCCCGTACAAAGCTCCCCAGCTGCCGCCTCTCGAGAAACTGACCTCTCCAGTTCCTGCTTATCAGTAGTCGACCGCGTTAAAAACTTCCGCTCTTCCCTTAGATTTTCATCCTGGCGCTTCTTCATCTCTTCGACGCCTCTGTCATGAAGATTCTGTAGATATTTGTGCTGCGCTTGTTGTGAGAGCTTCATCAGCTTCTCTATGGACATGTATACCTGCGCAAGGAGGCAACACATTGAGTTAGTAAGTAGGGCATTCTTACTTAGACGTGCAGCCGACGAATCGAAGACGAAAGGACATTTAGTAAGTCGACGACAGAAACGTGGAACCCGTGTCCAACTAAATACCTACACCGGGTCGATGGGCAAGGGTACAGTAAGTCAAGAGAGTAGAGGAAGAACATGAACGAACTTGAGTGAGAAAAATGCAGCAAAGCAAAGTGGGCATGAAAGAAAAGTGTCCCAAAGACCCAAAGCTAAAGCAACTTAGGGGTTCTCCTGAGGCACAACTCCTCATTACATAAGATGGGCGATGGAACTACACTGACAGTAGTTCCGAAACATCTTCACATCCTATCGATAGAATTCATTCATTTTATGTCAAATGCAGAGCATTCCAATATATTAACTCACTAAGTTGTTTTCAAAGTTTAAGTTCTTCTGTCCACGGTAATGATGATCCAAGGAGAGGACGGAAGTCACGGAACTAAGACCTGCATGTATCAGGTTGGAACAAAATTTCTATTCCCTTTTACATCTAAGAGTTTCGTGGGATATTAAAGGAATTGTTCATTATGAGCTTCAAAGAGACCATCAAACAATTATTTCTAAAGTGCAATGTCAGCATCTAACGCGGTTAAAGGCAGTTTTGTGAGAGAAACGACCTACATTGTGATTCTCACATTGAACTCACAAAGAAGTGATCCTCCACCATTTACAGTGCCAGCCCCCGCACTTCACTATGAAGCTCTTCAACGATGTACCTACAACGGGGCTCTTTGAAAGAGACCTCAATGATCGCTTGCGAAACAACGGCCAAAAACTCAAGCATAAAGCTCGAAGAACGACCGTAAGTCAGCAGTTCTTTCCGTATTTCATAGCCAGCATTTGGAATAGACTCCCCTTCGATGTTGTTAGTGCGGAGTCAGTCAACGCGTTTAAAAATCGTCTTGACGTATATTGGGAGAGACATCCTCCGCAACTAAGAACTCCTCCTCCGGGAGTTGCNAGTTGCAAACACTTAACGGCCAAAGCTTCCGAAGCAACCTTAATTCATCTCATTCTCTCTCCCGCTCCAACTACACAGTTTGATATCTCTAAGCTCCGCATGTCAGCGGCTCTTGAACGTGCTTGCGTTCATTCAAGATCGTTTCTTGGGCAGACTCTTCACCCCCCTCCCTCTTTTTTTTTTCTCTCTCTCTCTCTTTTCTCCTGTCCTCTATATCCTACTAACATAATGGTAATAGCTCATAGAGTGCCGGGTCGTATGTTCCGGTGTCTCTTTGGGAATGGGCCTATTGGTTCGTCTACTGCCGCCTATCTAATCTATCTAATCTAATCTAAAAGAAATTGATTGGAAAATTTTGATTCACCCGCCATATTCTACCAATCTTGCTCCAGCAAATTTTCGTCCCTTTAGACGCTTGCAGAACCACTTATCAGGACAAAAGCTTACTTCAAGAAAAGAGGTTGATATGAAGCTAGCTTCTTTTTTGAGTCAAAACAAAAAAAAAAATTATGAAGATAATATCAAGAGTTTATGGGGAGATAGGAAGAGGTCATTGATAATAATGGTGGTTATGCTGATGATTGAAAATATATTCTGCTTACATAATCTTTATTTGCGTTCTAATCTGATATTTAGGCACCCTTAACTCTTAAAGGCATTAGTTAGTGATTCTAGCTGTTAGAGAAGCAAAAATTTAAAATAGGAAACGGAAGTTCGTGATGTTTCCTTATATTTAACGATAAACTGAATACTGTAATATTATTGTGATTGTTCGTAATACTGACTTCCAGAATTGTAGTTTCGTTAATTTTACGTCTTTGTAATGTTCAAAATACGTCAAATACTTCTAGTTCACTTACGTATTGATTTTAAAATAATTTAAAATTGATAAGAAATCCATTCTTCACCATTTTCCGTGAAAATATGACAGGCATCGATTTTTAAAACAAACCTGGCGTCTCTGGTTTGACAAAGCTATGGACCGCTTTTGTGTTTTTTTATCACGAAAGTGGCCACAAAAAGGCGCGTCATAGGCGTTCAAGGAAGTAGTGACGTCATATAAGGTCGGTGGTGACGTTTGTTATAAAGCCAACGTACTAAACAGAGACATTATGTGAACTGTGATTTTAACTTCATGGACTTCCCACGAATAAGCTTGCACTATATACGTCTGGCAGCAGAGATTGTTGCTATTTTAACCCTATCAAAACCAAATAAAGTGTCGGTTTGTCGATCAGAATGTAAGCATGAGTATGAAAATGGAAGGAAGCAAAGTGGGCACGAAAGATAGACGTCCCGCAAGCCTAGCTGATGGCTAAGGTAACCTACCCTAGTCCCTGGGTTCGCCGCGCCCCATAACATAGGATGGGCGAACCTAACTAAGCGAATCTTATGGCCTATGGGCCCATCCTCTGCCCCCTGAGGCGTATGTATAAGATCTAATGTTAAGGTATCTAAAGTTACGTATTTCAAGTAACTAAGTGTAACTACATACAGTTTGATGCGGAGTGCTAATAAAATATTAAACTAGACCAGGGAGTTGAGCTGCCGCCCACCCACTTACCGTCTCGAGCTGCTTGTCCTGCAGCCGCCGCTCCTGCTCCAGCTGCGCCCGCAGCATGGACTGCAGGGCCGCCTGGTAGCCCTCCGTCACCTCCTGCAGCTTGTGCTGGTGGTCGCTGTTGAGGCGGGTTGGGGGGCTGCTCTCGTCTCTGGGTACACGAAACGCCATTAGTTTCGCTAGTCAAGGCAAATATGTCGAATGAGGGACAATATACGCCTCGCCCAATCCACATCCCGACACATAGCACAACTATCGGGTCATGAGTCTGAGAGGCACTGATCTCCGAACAAACATTTCTCGTCGGGCGCAGACACACGTATAGCGCTCCACACTGTCGCCAATAGAGCGCAGCTTTCGTTTCGCGACAGGAGGCAGTAAAGAGAGGGACTGCCGAGGCAGCAAGGATGTTCATTGTTCAACACCTTCTTCCTTGCGGGAGACACAAACACCGCGGTTATTTGCATGTCATATGTTAGCTTCAGTTCCACTCACCACTACAATGGCGTCTCAATGGACAATATAGAGAGAATTATGTGGAATGTGTAGAAAATTAAACGGAACACAAGCACGGACGATCACAGAAAGTTAGGAAAGAAGACGAAAAACAGAACGGAAGTTGTCATCAGACATAAGAAAAAGAATCAAAGTGGGGAAAGAAAAAAAAAACTTCAAATGCCCATCAGGAACCAAGTCAACCCGTCAAGATTCCTTGAGGTGCAGCTTCCATAACCGCAGCTAGGCGAACCAAGCCGACCTAACCCCATGGGCCACTCCATGACCCCGAGGATCACCGTCACCACCTGGCTCAGTTACAATAGAAGAACGTCTGTGGATGAGTTACGCTTTCTAAATGGATATGATGGATTTCTGCAGAGGAGTTAGAATGGAGTTTAAAACTTGCTTAGCGTTTTCAACGTAGCAAAAAACATCGAACCACAAGAATTATTACACGTACAAATCAACGGAAATTTTCTTTCGAGCAATTACGCCGTATGAAATTAAAATTGGAAACAGCAAGTAAATAATGCAATAGCACAAGACGTGGGGAGGGGGGAGGTTGATTTCAAAAAGTTCACCCACTTTAGCATTCTTCAACGTATCCGTAACTTATTACCCAAGCCAAGAAAGTTGTTAGTCATTATTCTATTCGTATAACTCGAGAGTTCACTCTTGTATGTGCGATAAGAAAGCAAATCATCACGCTAAACTGGCCGTCAAACAAACAGTGTATGATGCTGTATGAAATTAAGGGTCTCCCGGGACATTTCGCTGCTCTTGAGGCAGTAATTTGAGTGCTTAAAATTACAGAAGCTTTGAAACAGAAAAAACCCTCCCAAAAAAAAAAAACTAAGTGGTAACACCAAATACTACCAATTCAAAATGTCAAAATACTGACAGCAGCTTTACCATATCGTTACAAGCTTGAGAACTTTGGGAAGATAATGGTAACTCACATGCTTTTCGTAGAAGACATTTTCTTCTCCAATTTAGAATGTTGTTTTACAAGTTCTTTTTTCTTTTTATCCACACCACTTGCGAGTCCTAATCTTTCTTTTCTGTGTTTCTTGCGGACTTCATGCAATTCCTTTTCCATTTTTAATCTCTTTTCCTTGACGGATTTGTGATTGCTGAACTTATCTAAATCTTCTGCTTCTATGACAACACTTTCCAGCATCAACGCAGGACCTTCCAGGCCTGATTTCTCCTCGCTAACTTTGGTCGCAAGTTGGGACCTGTGTGACACGGAGTTCTGCCGGCGGACGCCAGTCGTCTCTCCTGCTGCTGCTCCTCCGCCACCAGCCGCACCTACGAGCACGTCCCCGTTCGCCCCCGCCGCATCCACCGCTCCACCGCCTTTGTCACCACTTCCATCGACTCCACCACCTGCTCCCGCTCCGGCACCACCACCACCAGCAGTTGCACCTCCACCACCTGACACACCCGCTCCTCCTTCTCTAAAGCTCGTGGCGAGGGGTGTGTTGGGCACTTCGCCACGTTCTTCATCTACGTCACCATCATCTTGGAAGACAGAGAGCTGTACCTCGCGCTTCTCACACTCGCTCTGGTACTTGATAGGGTTGACGAGCGCCTCCGCGAAGTCGCAGAGGCCGTCAGGAACGTAATCGCGCACCTTTATGTACACAAATAAGGATGGCAGGCCTAAGGGCTGACCAGCTTCGTTGCGGAGGACGATATGTCGGTAGCCAGGTCTGAGGCCCACCAGCGGGAGCACTCGGTGACCCAGGAGAGGCTTGCTGCCGGTGTCTTCATACGCAGCAATTCGCAGCGTAGCAAGCTCAGGTAGCACCACCTAAGGGGCAAAGTGGACAGTTAGTCTCCGAAAATGAGTTCAGATTGCCATGAGTGAGTACGAATATACATTGGACATTTCACATACAATCGAAAGCATGCAGCATGTGGAGCAAAGACCTTACACTCACATTTATCCCAAGCATTGTCAGCGCTTAGAGAGGTCTGGGAGAATTGGAGCTTCGGCAAGGGAATAACTTGGATAAAAGAATCAGCAGAAACTGTACTCAGGCAAAATAAAAGCATCCAACTGGCAAAACAAAATCACATACATGTTACCAATACTATGCTCCTAGAGCTTCCGTACTCTTAGTCGGACAATACAAGGATTATTTTTGCAGCAAGAACCGCTTCAAAATAAAAAGCGACAAATACAATTTTCTTATCAATTTCGTTTCAATATGAAAGTCTGTACCTCTATTTATTTTTTTTTTACAGAATGCCTGCCAATATTACGGCGCTTTTCGTAAAAGAAATTTTTGAATTCCTACGCCATAAAAGACTGCCGCCTGATGTACCTTACCATGAACTATCGTGCAGCCATTTTAAATGCTCTGACTCATCTCCGTTCCATTCCGCGGGTCATAATATTTTGTCCATAAACTTCATTAACCTGACGGCAAATTTCTGCAGTTTCTCGTCTTTAGCAATAAATAAGACAACGAATTACCGACAGTATTTCACAGGCGCGGGATCGGCAATTGATGGAGCCATGGTATTTCCTCAAAGACAAGCGTTAACAAGGTCGAATGTTTCCGTGATGATGCCTGTGGTGGTCAACAGATCAACAGCGCGCCCCCGCGGAAGGCCAGGGGTCCAGCGCTCCTGTCAGTACCGGAGCAGAACGCAGAAGACCAGCAAGTCAACACGAGCGCTTGCTCTACAGCAATCACCTACAGCTGCTTCGCAAATCTTGCTGCCATATAACACTTTGGAATCGGGATCGCAAAGTCAAATACTGAGCTCAGTGTACTCGGTGCCGATACATGCAGTAGGTACAAGTCCTATCAGAGGCGTATGCATAGGGGAGTCCAATTCAGGCCGAACTCTACGCCTCCGCGCGACCGCGATCTTCTGATCAAAATTTAACCCAACCAAATACAATAAATCATTAAATATTGACTTCACTAAAATATTTAAAACACAAATATTGGACACCCGAATATTTTTGTAACCCTATTTCAGTTTGACAAGCTTCATCTGTCTCCAGGGAAACAGCGTGGGTCGTTTCGATATCCCACATGAATCACATGGTGTGCTGCAACTGCCGCCACCACAGCACCACACAATGCAAGCTGGGAACGATTACGGCTGCTACGCATAACGTCATACACGCAGATTCAAACATCATCACTCTTCAGTTGCACAGTTAATACTCGTAACAATAATGTAGGTAGTACAGAGTAAAATAAGAGACGAAGAAACAGAACGTTAGAAAATTACGAATATCAAAAATAGACGCCCCTCGCAGTGGATCAGAGAAGATATCAATGGCGTTCAGGCACATTTGCTACTACAGCTGGCGAAAAGGTATTAGGTATTATAAGAAGATTTAAGCCTCCCTAAATAAGTACTAAGCTCTTCTAAGAGAGGAAAAGGAAGGGACATATAGTATGTCGACAGAAAAACGGGGAACCCATG